>RJWH01001719.1:0-232772 GCA_004363575.1 Solenodon paradoxus | reverse complement strand
TTTACTGTTTGCATGTTGTTTCATTATTTTCATGCAGTTGTCTCAGAACCATTTGTTGTAAGCTGTAGCATTTTTGAATGGCCACTTAGCCTAAGTAAATAGCTAAAGAGACATCCTGAAATGTGTCTGATGAAATCAGAACTAATCCCCTTACTGATCACAGACTTTCTTCATATATTTGTTCCTAATTTCATTATTAAAGAAACAATAAGCATATTTTGAGGGTAAATAGCACAATAGCTACATGAAAAGTCTTGGCTAGATTATCTGTTAAATACTTTACTACTAAATAAGACAACCTATATAAACCTGCTTTCAGTATATCTGAGAATAAAGATATGACTATATACCTTTTCAGAAATTGCAGAATCACCTTTAAGTGCAAGCATACTGTGTTTTTTCTAGAACCACTTTGATGAGTGGAATAACATTACATGGAAGATTTTAGCATGAAAATATAAAATAAACATGATATCCATTTGCCATCTGGTGTGTTATAAATATATTGTTGTTTACCCTTTTCAGAAGCCCTAAATGAATTTCATAATTGCCTCATTATCTGCAATGTGCAATACCTCGATGGCCATTCTGGAGATAATAACACATGGCTTCCTTAACAAAACAAAAAGCAAAATGAAGAGATAGGTGAAGTCATCTAACGAACCTATATGCATTTATATATAAAGAATTGTCTTGAAATAACACTGTTCTGATGTTCTGATACAGCTTTAAGCAATGTAACTAATGTCATCTGCTTCAACTCTGTAAGTGTATCACTGAGACTATGAAGTGTACATTGTTAAAAATCACATTAGAAACTGTAATAAAAGATGATTGGGATATGTCTCCACTGCAATCTTCCCTTATCCGTTAGCCTTCATCTACTCTCCTGTCTCTTAAAATGGCTAAATAAGTGCACGGTAAAATATAGGCCATTGTTGAGCAAGCCATTACAGCAATATATTCTCCTTGCTTTATGATAGCTAGAATCTAAATATATAATCTCCGTAATCACATATACTTAGCAAGAACTTTATGTGTACCATACCAACTCTCTAACCAGCAGAGATGCTTTTTAGTGCTTGCAGTCAAATGTATTTTCCAAGCTTTTTGATGGACCCCCCCAATTAATTTATTCTTGTTTTCATTAAGACTCTTTTGAGTAGTAAGCATTTAATAGCAGATGCATTTTATGAAACAGGTAGAGGAATCTGAAGTGAACTTATTAGAGATCTTTTCTACATTAAACATTTATACAAAACTCCAGAATAATGTGGGAATTTATAGGACTAAATCATGCATGGAATTATTGTTTGCTCAGTACAGTCAGTATGACTCCATTAAGGACCTTGGGATGAAGATATTTAGTTTGGATTCCATTTTCCCCTTTATCCCTCACTGCTTCCATCATATTTCAGTGGACTTTTCTCATCCCTTGTAATTGTTTTGTTTTTAAAATCCCCTGCTTCCACCTTTGGTCTAGGACCACATCCATTATGTCATATCCACCGGTTTGCTATCCTAGTGACATTCATGACTGACTCCATTTTTAGCACTGACAAGCAGAAGGGAAAGGATATTATCTTTAGAAAGTTTCTATTTTAAAGTTTGATAGAAGTCACTTGAAGGAGAAAGATAAGGAAACAAGAGCATGATGCAAATATTCCACAAAATGCAAACGTATCGATATATACATGCATGTATGCATGAATACATATAAAAATATAAAAAGCATGAGTTTCCAATGATGCTCAATGATACTCAATGAAGTAAACACAGTCACAGTTCCAGTGTGTGCATAAGGAGAAAATAAGTTGTGTGACTTTTGAAATCATGTCTTATACTGTATGTGTGTATGTTCATGTGTGTGTTTTACACAGAATATGTAGAATTTATTATTTGTTCTGTGGATATTTCTATTCAGTCATAAATTTTTGAAAAATGTCAGTATTATTGTGTAAAGTTTTATTTATTTTAATTTTGAAATAGTTTTTAATTGGGAAGATATTCCACACATTGTTCATTCTAGTGTTGATTGACTTTCTTTTATTTTCAGTTTTTGGATATTAAGAATAGCACTTTTACAAATACTTAAATTTTTTGAGAGGAGAACATTTTATACCTATTTATATTGGGTATATACTTATCTGAATTGGAATATTAAGCAAGTGAGACACATTTGGTTTTCCAAAGTGGTTGTACCAGCAGCACATTTGAGTATAAGTTTAATCATCTTATAGATTAACTTAGATATTTGCTGCCTTTTTATGTTAGTTATTTTGGTGGATGTTTATTGGTATCTCACTGTGTATTGGGATCTCATTGTTACTTTAATTTTCTTTGCCGTATGAGAAATATATTTTGATTTTTCAAAAATTTTTTAGTCATTTGGATATTTACTTTATGAGTCTCTGATGTAGTAGCATTGAAGCATTGGTTTTTACTGGTTTATAAGGATTGTTCATAAATTGTGAATGAGTCCTTTGCAGGATGCATATTTCTCACTGCATTTTTTTCTAAAATGACAATCTATTAAAAAGCTGCCTGCCTTTTAATAGACTATCATCATAGACAAAAATTATGAATTTGAAGACATTTCTCAAAATAAGTTACACAAAATGGACAATAAGCATATAAAAGATTATTCAGTATCAGTAATCATTAGGGAAATGGATATCACAACAAAAATGCCCACATAGAAAGATGAAAAGAAAGAAAGATAACAAGTGTTGTTGAGGATGTTGAGAAATTGGAATAGTATATATTACAGGTGATGGCTATAATGTAGAAGCTGCCCTGAAAAGCAGTTTTGCAATTCCTCAAAATATTAAGTATAGTTATAAAATGGTTCATCACTTCCACTCTTAGTTATATACCCAAGATAGTTGAGAGCATATATACAACAAAATGTTGTCCAAGAATGTTCATAGCTGCTTTATTCATAATAGTCAAAGGTAGAAACAACGCAAATGCCATTAATAGGCATTTGGGGTTGTTTAGTAATAATAATAAACTGAATGTAACATAGTTGTACAATGAAATATATTTAAATTAAAATAAAGTACATGTTGTCTGTAACTTGCTGGACACTAAACATGCATGAAACTTGAAAGCATTATGCTAGTTTAAAGCAGCCAGTCATTAATTACCACATTTGTAGAATTTTATTTCTATGAAATATTCAGAATTGACAAATTTATGGATATATAGACAGTGGTGTATAGGTACTTATGAGTGATGGAAGTGACTTTCAATAAATATGGTATGTCTCTTGGATTGATGCAAATGCTCTAACATTATACAGTTGCCATAGTTTAATAATTTTAAGAATAAATTAAAGACCACCAAGTTGTATGTTTTCAAAAGATGCATTTTATGATAGGTGTATTAGATCTTAATAATTTTCTTAAACAATTTGGAAATTTACCATCAGTGGGAGGAGAATGAATAATTGTCACGGCGTAACTATACAATAGAATATTTAGACAATGAACATACTGAAGTAGTATATTCTAATAGTGCTGGCTTTTAAAAACAATATTGAATGGAAAATCAAGATAAAAAACATCAGAATGGTTACAGTAAATTTAGGCTAGTGATTTTTTTTTTTTTTTTTGGTCGTTTAGTGAAGATTGAGACAAGGTAACAGGAAACTTCACCAGGGTTAATTTTCAATTCTTAGAATTTTTGTGACTGCATGGTATTTCGTTATACATTCTTTGTGATTCTCTTATATTTATATATCTTATAATGAAAAAAGAATGATGATATTAAAGGACAGAGGACTTAATGGTAAGATTAAAATCAATTAAATTTAGGGCTATAGGTACAATTATGATTTTTTGGGTTCATTGAGTAGAATGATTGTCTACATTTAAATAATAATGGTTGATTAACTTTGAGAGTAAGAAATCTGCAACTCTATTAGCATGAATACTATAGTTGAAGACGGCACCTTGCCTGGTTACTTTAAATGTGTCCAGTTGTCTCAGATTTGTGCTGCTGGCACATCAGCCAGGAAGTCATAGGCATGGTAACATTCCAGATAACTTTCCAGATAATTGCCCATGAAAATTCTAACTTTCTAGATAATTGCCCATGAAAATTCTGCACTTGCTCTAGTTCAATGATTCTCCACCTTGGCTGCACATTAGAATCACCTGGGGAGATTTTTTTTTTAATGTCCCACAGAGGCATATCAAGATACTCTGATTTAATTGTTTCTGGATGAGGCATAAGCGTCGACTGTTTTGAAAGCATACAAGGTGGTTCTAAGGTAACACCAGGCTTGAGAACCGTTGCTCTAGAGTTCATGCTTCCTGCTTATTTCCTGTGTTTGCTGGTTTCTTTTTCCATACCCAGATTTTTCTTCCTTTTGGAAGTATTTGTGTTGATGACCTTTTTATTCCCTTTGACACGCCCTAGTTTCCTTTGGACTCATGTCTGCTTGGTTACATGATCTTGCCATTTCCCACAGCTCTATGAGAGGCATGTTTTCCTACATCTTGTTTGTCCAAGTTAATCTTTATAGGTATTCTACCAGGGTAATGGCTTTGCACACTTGCTAATGAATTGCTCTCTTGAGTAAAAGTTATCAAAATAATACTGAAATTGGTTTAGGTGGAAGATAGAAATTGGAGTTTTATTGAAACAATATACAAAAATTGAGGATGACAATATTCCTTAGCTACCACCAGGTCAGGCAGTGGCCCCACTTATCTGACATTTCTGATGACTCACAGAAACTTTAGGAGGTATGCTATCTTAGCTTGGTATTTACTGTATTTTTCCCTGTATAAGGTAACCTGTTTTCCAAGCTTTTGAATTCTATCTTCTAGTTCTCTAGATGACCAGGCTGTGAGACCAGGTTAAAACATAAGTGCATCCCATGGAAGATGACTTGAGGTTGCTGAGACTAGAACATGTACACCAGGCTTAAGTATAGTATCTACTGACAGCAAGGGGAGAGGAAAGTGTACACAGTCCAACCACTTAGAATGCATTGGCATCATGGCCAGCAAATCCCTTTGCAGCTGAGTGGGCCAGTATAACTGCACATGCCCCACTTTGTGCTATAGTAGAAGGATACTGACCCCTGCTCTGAAGGATCTGATGTACAGAAAACTGAGGGCACATATGCAGGTCATTGATGCCCAGGCTTAAACGAACAGAGTACTATGCATCAAATCTAGAAGAGGGAAAACTATTCCCTCGTAAGGCAACAAGTCCCACCCAGGCTGTGAGGGACCTTTATCTTCCAACAGGGCGAGGTTCCAGACCCCAGCTCACGCTGAGGCAGTTAGGCAGGATATGGGAAGCTACACACAACTGCCTTTTCCACCACATGCCCATGCTTTGAACACAGTAACCTAGTGGAGTAATTTCCTAAGATTGCTGTAATAAAATATCATAAATTGAGTAGCCTAACACAACGTAAATGTATTTTTTCTTACAGCTCTGGAGGCTAGAATGTCCAAGATGAAGGTAGTGGCAAGGGCAGTAGTTTCCTTTCAGGGCCTCTGCTGAGGGTCTACTCCATGGTTCTGTCATAGTGCCTGAGGATTGGGATGTCCCTGTTCATAGATGGCCCTCTCCCTTTGCCCGCACAATGCCTGCTCTCTGTATGTGTCTCTATTTTCAAATTTGTACTTTTTATAAAGACACCAGTTGTGTTGGATTAGCACCCACTTTAATTACTTCATTTAAACTTATTATCTCTATAAAGACCTTCCCTCTAATAAGGTGATATTCTAAAACATGGGTAGTTAAAACTGAAAATAAGACAATTCAACCCATAAATTCCATTTGAAATGCTGAGTGTCTAGGATAGTATGCCTATCCTACAATTTTCACAATTACGTTATCCTTTGAGAATAGTAAATTGAGAGCCTAGTTCTGGGAAGCAATATTGAGGTAATTCTGGAGCAGCAGAAACAAGAAGGGGGAGGCTTTTCCCCCTATTTCCTACTATTCAAAAACATAAACAAAGTAAAAAGTGAGTGCATGCCTTAAAAACTGTCACCATCTAAGTTCCCTTATGACACAAATAAATGTTTAAAAACTTTGGCAAAATCTAGACTTTTTCAAATGTTTTAATATAAGCAGAGGTATTGCTTTTCCAGTCCATATGAACTTGTCGAGAGAGAATTGAATGCTTTTTATAACATATGCTGGAGTTGGCCCATGAGTAACCCACTAGAGGCTGAGTAACAATCTTACTGGTTCTTCAGAAGTTATAAAACTGGCCTAAATATTGTAACATTTTGGAGCTATAAACATATTGCTACTCAAATGTTCAGCTTCTTTTGTGACTTAGCTACTTATTTTAGCTTCCATATAAATTCACTGATGGGAACTTTGGACTTTAAGTTTATCATTGATAGAGTCAGTTTGGATAGCATAGCAGGATCACAAAATGCCATGGATGGAAGCTGCTGCAAATAGAACTTCTCATCGAGACAAGAGGCCAATAATAGACAATGTTACAAGGGAGTTAGGATATCCTGGTAGAAGACAACATTGCAACATGACCGCTGGGACCATTCAAGAGTATGAACTATTTTAGAAATACTAAAATCATGTTATAATTACCTGCTGATTAACTCTATAGTTCAGGATGAATTAGAGAATAAGATATTAAGCACAATTATATAGAAATTGATTTAGCAATAACTGTAAAATATAGCTTAATATAGAAATTGAGATAACATGTGTCTTTCCATAGTCAGAAATGTCCTTAATGGCACTTTTCCTCACATACAATTTTCAATAGGATGTTGGAGGAAAAATGTCAGTATTGAGTAATATAATTTTAATAATTTTCCAGCAATGCTTTATACAAATACAAATAATTTTATTTTTTTAGCCCCTGAACCTGGGTCTTTAACCTGGGTCCTTAGGCTTTTACATGGCCTGCATTTTAGCTGCCTGAGATATAAGGGTATACCTGGATAAACTGTTTCAGGATCAAATATTATTCATTTGAAAGTTAACCAAACCAAAATAATATATGTATTTTATATAGATAGAGAGAGAGATAGATTTTTGATGCTAGTGACCCTGAAAAAATTTTTTTTTGATTAATTGTCATGTAAATAACTTAAAAAACATAAAGGCAAAGTATCTTTTTGAATAACCTAAATAATTCTTGATATTTAATACTGAAAACCCATATTTTTACCTCTAATCTTTCTTATGATACCCAGGCCAATATAAAGGAAATTTCTATTTTGTTTATGCTTTCAATTTTCTGCACACTTTTAGCACTTGATGGAGAACTTGAGTGGAAATGTGAAACTTGAGCAGCTCACATAAATTTTGGCCTTGTCGTTTAGCCTCGTGACTCTGGGTATACTTCTTAGCCCCTTTAACTGTATGTACAATGTATAGGAGTGATAATGTTTAATTCAAATATTTTTGTGGATTAAATGATAAATTCCAAAAGATAGCAGTTAAGTCTTTAATAAATATGACCCTTCTGTGATTTAAATGCCTTCTTTCCCTCTTATGTCCAGCTACATTGTCATCTCTGTTGATGAACCAAGTAGCTCTCATACTTAATCGTCCCTTTAATCCACGTGTTCATACATCTTGAAGTTTATAATCAATGTCAAGACATTAAATTATTTATACCTAAGATTTTTTTCACAATTTAAAATCAGAAAAATTAATAATCCATGCTTTCAATTCCTCTAGAAACAGCAGAATGGCTTGCTAGGACTTCTCATTACTAAATTCTCTCAAGAGTAATCTTGGCCACACTCAGCTTCCTGGCGTTTCTATTCAAAATGGATGGCCTCATTGATACCCTCTACAAACCCACACCAAATTTCCAAATAAATTTCCAAATTATTTTAGTAATATATACTCCTGTCTCTATATTTGCTAAAACTCTCCTATCTCTGAAACAGCCTTTGTAATCTTTTCATTTCAGAGTAAAATAGGGAACCTATTTATAAAATGTTAATGCCAATCTTTCCAATGGCAAACCTCTGTTTGCTGTCAATGTGCGATACACTTTCACAGTTGCTATAATATTTATACAAAATCCCTACAGCTAGGTTATTGTTATTTCCATATTAAATATATTTAACTTGATATTAGGAGAATTTTTTCATGATTACAAAACTAACAATGCAAGTAAGTTCATGTCAAAACTCATACTCAACTTTATAAGATGTTGCTATTCAGCCGGATTCCTATACCTAAATGGTGTTTTGAAACAATTTATTAGGTTAAATTCAGTAAGATTTTATCATCTATCTCCCTTTAATCTTTCATTTGTTGTTAAAGTTGATCAAATCATTTGATAAAGCCTAATAATTTCAGGCTTCAGGCTCTGTTTTAATGTACCCTTTTGCTCTACTAACATTCTTAACCCTCTTTTTTTTTTTTTTTTTTTGTTAACTACTTTATCCTGGAGACTGTATTATTTGTAGAGCATCATTCTTAGAACCTTGTTAAATGTCTCTCACATCTTTATATCAAGCCCTACCTCTTTCTAAAACGTAGCACTCCATTTCTGTGGTAGGCTGAATATTTGTTCCAAAAATGTCCATGGCCCAGTTCTGAGAACCTGTGAATTATGTTATCTGGAATGCCTTAAGATATTTGTAAATGTGAATAAATCATATGTCTTAAGTTGGAGAGAGTTATCTTGGATTTTTCAGATGGACCTACTGTATTCACAAGGATTAGTATAAGAGGAAAGCAAAAGGATCAGAATGTGCAATTGTAGATATAGCAACAGAAGCAATAGATTGAAGTGAAATAAGGAAGGGAGTGTGATTCAAGAAATGACCTCTAGAAGATGAAGAAATTACAGAAACCGATTTTCTTCTTAAATCTTTCAGAAGGAACTAACCTTACCAACGCCTTGTCTTTACCTCAGTGAGACTGCTATTGGGTTTCTGAAGTCTAAAGAATTTTGTTTTAAGACACTGAATTTGTGGTAATATGTTACAACAGCAATAGGAAACTATTATGTACTTAATTCTGAAAAAGAACATTCATCTAGAGAAAATAGGTCTAAAATGAATCTCTGTCTCTAAAACCAAAGATTATATTCAATTATTTCTTACCTAAAGAATCAAATAATTCTGCAAGTCCTAGTGACATTATTTCATCATGTCATTTTCTTTCATATCCTACCTCATGACCCAAATTCAAACACTAATCAATTTATGCCTAACTACTGCTGCAGAGAATTAAGTCTCTTCTGATTCCTTTTCATCAAGTATGCTCTACTTCAGTCTATCATGTCAATTTATGTCAACCTTCTTTAGCTTTCACATTTCTCTCATTCTCTAAAATTTTCAAGACCTGCTCATCACTTAAATAAATTACAGATTACTTAATTGGCTATTCTAGGATCTTTACATTTTCAGTAGACTTTAACACAGTGTTCTTCCTCCAGAAGAAGAAAAAAATCATATGTATCTTTATTGAGATCATTTTGATTTGCAAAGTAATATGCATTTAGATATACAGGTTCACTATTCATCAAATACAGGATAACATACTGTACTCACCAGCAAATTTCTAATAGTCCTCCATCACTGTCCAGCAGTCTCCTACTACCCTTCGTTCCCAATCCCTTCCTCCCTGGTAACCTCAGATCTCTTGTCCAAGGGGTAGTTTTTATTTAGTCTGTTCAATTCCCTTATATCTTTACATTCACACTTAATCTGATATTTTTCTTTTTGTTGACTTATTTCACTAGCATAATTTACTTCAGATTCATCCAAATTTTTACAAATGACAGGACGTGTGTGCTTGCATGCGTGTGCCTGTGTGTGTGTGTGTGTACTTTGTTCCATTTCTTTTCTATTTCCAAATAATGCTGCAATAAAAATGCATATGTCCCTTCAGCACAGTGTTTTTGCATTTGGGGGCTAATACCAAGAAGTGGGATAATGGGATCATGTGGAATTTCCACTTTCAAAATTTTGAGGAGTCTCCATACTGCATTCCATATGAATACCTATTTACACCAACAATATAAAAGTGTCCCTTTTTTTTCACACATCCTCACCAATACTTCTTGACAATCTTTTGTATAATAGCCATTCTCACAGGTGTGAGATGGTATCTCACTGCTTTGATTTGAATTTCTTTAATAGCAAGAGATAAAGGACATATTTTCATGTACCTGTTGGTCAGAGGTTGTCTTCTTTAGAGAAATGCCTATTCAGATTTTCTGCCCTTCTTTTGATTGGATTATTTGTTTTACTGTTGTTGAGTTTATGTTTTTTTTAAATATATTTTAGATATTAAATCTTTGTCAGTTGTATGGTCTTCTCTCATTCAGTAGCATATTTTTTAGATTTGATGATAGTTTATTTTGCAGTGCCAGTGATTTTTAGTTTTTTGTACTCCCATTTGATTATTTTTGGTTTTATTTCCCTTGTTGCTGGAGCTGAATCCCCAAAGACCTCTCCAAGATATTGCCTGTTTTCTTTAATGTATTTTATGGCTTCTGCTCTTACATCTAAGTCTCTAATTCATTTTGAATTAATTCATGTCCGTGTTATTAAGAGAGTGAGCTAGATTCATATTATTTTGCATGTGGGTGTCCAGTTTCCCCAACACCATTTGTTGAAAAGACTTTTCTTTCTCTGTCAGGTGTCCTTGGATTCATTGTTGTAAACTGACTTACCATATATGTGTGAGTCTATATCTGGGGACTCAATTCTATTTCACCAATATAAGTATCTGTTTTTATTTTAGTAACCTAATATTTGGTAGTACTGTTTGAAATCTGAAAGTGTGATACATCCAGTTTTAGTCTTTTTTTCCTCACTGTTGCATTGGCTTTTCTGGGACTTTTCTGATTCTATCAGATGTAGTTTTATTCTATTTCCTTGAATAGTATCAATGGAATTTTGATGGGGATTTCATTACACCTGTATATTGCTTTAGTAAGATGACCATTTTAACAAAGTAAATTCTTCCCAACATGAGCATAGAATATATTTTAATTTCTTTGTGTATTTTCTCCTTTTAAAAATATCTTATAGTTTTCATGGTATAGATCTTCCATCCTCTTTGCTATGTTTATTCCAAAGTATTTACTTATTTTTGTTTGGATTGTAAAGGATCTTTTATCCTTATTTATTTTTTTCTCTGTCTCATTTCCTACATAGAAAAATGTGACATATTTTTCTTTATTTTTTTAGTATGCACTTTACTGTATTCATTTATTTATTCTATATTTTTCTTTATGGTGTCATTAGGGTTTTCTGTGTATATTATGTTATTAGCAATCAGTAATAGTTTTACTGTTTTTACTATTTCTTTTCCAATTTGAATTTTATTTTTCTTTTTACCGAATAATTTTGGCTAGGACTTCTAAAACTGTGCTGTGTAGCAGTAGGAAGATTGGATAACCTTATCTTTTTCCTAATCTTAGAGGAAATACTTTGTTTTACACCATTGCATATGATATTGATTGTGGGCTTATCATATATGGACTTTATTATATTGAGCTGTATTCCTTCTATCCCTGTTTTATGAGGAATTTTTTTTTTAATCATAAATGGGTTCTCAATATTTTCAAATGCTTTCTTTACAGTTATTGATATAATTACATGATTTCCCCACCTAACTTTTCTTGATGTGGTGTATTGCATTATAGATTTGCATATGTTGAACCATCCTTGCATCCCATAATAAATCCCCCTTGATCATGATGGATGATTCTTTTGATGTATTGTTCAATTTGGTTGAATAATATTTTGTTGAGGATATTTACATCTATGTTCATGAGAGATATTGGTATGTAATTTTCTTTATTTATGCCAGTTTTGTCTGCTTGTCAGTATAATGTTGACTTTATAGGAAGTGTTTGGTAGGGTTCCCTATTAAATTTTTTGGTCCTGGGCTTTTATTTTGGGGACACTTTGATAACTTTTTAAATTCCCTTGCTTTTTATTAGTTTATAGTTTGTAGTTCAGGCTCTGTCTTCCTCATTTAGCCTGGGTAGTTTAAATGATTCTAAGAATTTGTCTATGTCTTCTAGAATGTCCAATTTATTGACATATAGCTTTTCCTAGTAGTCTCTTATGATGCTTAGTATATCTGAGTATCTGTTTTAAATTCTCTTTTTTCATTTTTGTTTCTAGTTATTGAAGTTTTCTTTCTGTTTTTGTCTTAGCCTAACCAAATGTTTGTCAATTTTGTTTAGCTATTCATAAAAAAAAAAATGATTTCATCAGTCTTTTGAATTTCTTAAAATTTCTCTTGTTTTTGTTTCTGCTTAAACTTTTAAAAATTTCTTTCCTTTTATTGATATGGGCCTCTAGTTGTTCTAATTTTTGTAGTTGCCCTAGATGTAGGGTTAGATTTTATTTACAATTTTTCTTGCTTCTTGAGGTAGACCTGTGTTATGATAAACTTTCTTCTAGTACTGCTTTTGCTGCATCCAGTAAGTTCTTATAGCTCATGTCCTCATGCTTTTATTTGTTTCCTAGTTTAAATTTAAATTTCTCCTTTGATTTTCTTTTACCAAATAGTCATTAAGAATCATGTTACTTAGCCTCCACGTATTTTGAAATTTTCTGACTTTTTGTGGTTATTCTAATTTTATGCAATTGTGGTTGAAGAAGATATTGGTATTTTAATCTTTATAAACTTGCTGAGTCTTGTTTTTTTTTCTCAATATGTGATTTATTCTTGAGACTGTTCTAAAAGCGTAATAGAAAAATGTGAATTCTGCAGTAGTTGGAGTGTTGTATAAATATTTATTAAATATACCTGTTTTAATTTGTTTTTTAAAGTTGTTTCCTTGTTAATTTTCTGCCTATTTAATATGTCTATTGTAAGTGGGGTGTTAAAGTCTCCTCCTATTATCGTATTGTGTCCCTGTCTCTCTTTAGTGCTTGATAGTAATTTTGTCTTGCTACCCCTTTGTTTAGTACATATATATTAATACATGTTGTTTGGCTAAACTGACATTTCAATCATTATGTAATATCCATCCTTATCTTTTGTTACCTGCTTTAATTAGGAGTCTATTTTATCTGACTTAAATTTGATGGTCACTGCTTTTTTTTCAGTTACTATTTGATTGTAGGATTGCCTTTCAACATTTGTCTGTAGAACTTAGAAGGATTTCCTATATTTAGCAGAAAGTTCGGTTTGTTGTATAATCCATTAGCCCACTCTATGCCTTTTGATTGGTGAGTTAAATGCATTGATATTTTTGGTAATCATTGATATTTAACTGTTCATTATCATTTTGCTACTTATTTTCTGGGTATATGCAGATGATACCATGTATTTGCTCTCTTAATCTCTTTTCTGTGCTTTTTAAACTTTTGTTATGTTTGTTTTCACTTTTCTTTTTTTGTTTTTCCTATGAATTTATGTTTTGAGATTACCCTGAAGTTTATATATAAGGTTTCACACCTATAACCTTTTTAAATTTGTAAGCGAGTTATTCTCAAGCCTATTCTAACAGTACACAATTTTGCTTTCCTTCTCCCTGCATTTTATATTTTTGGTGTCTTGTTGCTTTTACATGTTATTTCTTTACATTTTATAGACATTTATTTCTTATTTCTTTCAGGCTGATTTATCATTTAATAATTTTCATGTCATATCTGTTTTAAATAATACTCTTAATTACTGTTTTAAGTATGAGATTATTAACATACAGAGTTCTGAAAAAGGAAAGGGAAGACACCTTCTTAATAATCTTGAATTTCCTTTGTCTCATTTTATAGCATGTTGAATGGATATTACTGAATAATATTGATTGAAAGAGATTAATCTAAATTAAGGGTGGAGTATTGCTATTTAATATTTAAAGACACAATTCATTATTTCTTCTTTGAGAGAAAATAAAGACTATATAGCTAAACCCCAAAAGGTAGATTCTGAAGTATTTTTTAACCTAAGAATATATACATAACTCAATATAAGGAGACGAATTTGTGGTAATGCTACAGTAACAATAGGAAACTATTCAATAAGAAATTAAAGGTAAACAGTACAAATATAAAATCACAGTCATTAAAATATTTTTGTGTATTCACAGACTTTATGAATGAATTTCTTCTGAGAATTTATCAATATATTCCTGAGTACTTCAAAAATATGGGAAGCTTAATCTCTCTGATAATACTGTAGACTATCCTTAAAAATGCTTAGCTTTCAGATCATTCCCTCTGATAAATTTGGACTCCTGTTACTTAGAGTTGGAGATGATTACAATCAATAACAGCATCTCTGAACTTATTAGCTCATCTGTTCCAAGCATTTGAAAAGGAAGACTGATAGGTAACATGGGTACACATAATCCAAACTCTCGAAAGGAAGTTCTACTACAGAAAATAAATTAGATTGTCTCTGAAATGAAGCATGGTAGCTGTAGTAGTCCTGTTCCTTACTCTGCTACAAATAATATTGCATCCCTCTCCCTTACATAATACTTTTAAAATTATTACTTTCTATTTGTAAAGATGTTATTTCTAGTAGTGTGTAGTTACTTGAATCATCTCTGAAATGTATGTCATTGATAAACATTTGAGTATACAACTTTGTTTTCTTTAAACACCTCTTAGGTGATATAGTTTCAAATTATGATATCACATTTATCCTTATATTTTGGTATTTATAAATAAAAATGAATAGAGGTGTTTAGGCTACAGTATTGCCAGGGTAAATGACAGGGATCAGAATGAATAGGAAGCAAAGATATTTTTTGTTTATTTTTTTAAAATTCTGCCTGATATCAAGATCAGGAATCTTTTTTTTTTTTAATGTAGGCAAGAATGAAGGTGAATAGACAGACAGGGAGAGAGAGAGGCGGAAAAAGCAGTTTATTGTATTTCCTCTTTAGCTATTCACACTGGTTGTTTTCTCCATGGATCCAGCACTGGAACCCAGCGGGTATGTGGCCTGTTCCTTCAGAAGCAATTGACCTAACAATAACTCCACCTGGGTGTGCTGAACAAAATTTTATTACTTGGGTAACACCTATATCTAAGACCATGATATAATTTTCCTTTAATTTTTCAATTTTTTTATCTTTCATTTAAAAATCACTATTTACTATATATTTATTTATTCAAAAATGTTTATGAACACCTGCTTTGTTCCAGATACTGTGCTTTGTACGATTATATTATAGTGAGAAAAAAGAAAGTCTAGACTGAAAAACAGGCATACATCTAGCCATTCAACCATATCAACTGATGTAAAAGTATAATTTTTCTGAACATTATATAGGAGAAATACACAGTTTTACAATTGTCTGTAAGAGAGAGACGTTTGACAAAATTAAGTAGGTCACTTCCCTGAGAAGTGGTTCTTGAATAGACATTTAAAAAATAAATGTACTTATTAGGTGAATAAGAAAGGGAAACGAAGTTAACTTATTGACATAATATATCCAGTAGCTTTGAATGGAAGGGAGATTATGACAGGTGGGGAGGAGTATATGGATGTGGGTAGAGTATGAAATGGTATTTGACAGACAACAGAAACCAAATAATGAAGAGTTCTGAAGGTAATGGTCCAGAATATTGTCCTTATCTAGGAGCAATGAGAAGGTATTGATAAACCTTGAGTAATCCAGGGTTTGGAACTGCTTATAACATTTCTGTTGGATAGGATTTTGGAGGGAGATTTAAAACTTTCATGACTAGTCTATTGTGAAAATAAATTCAAGTGATATATTTTTTTCCCTTCTCAGACTCTGGTCTTGATTGAGTCAAGATTAAAGAAGGGTCTTAGTCTTCTTTCTTCTTTTTAGAAGAAAGACTAATTTATTAACCTCTGACAGCTACTAACTTGTTCTGCATTTGTATAATTGTATTATTTCAGCAATGTTATAAAACAGAACTGTAAAATATATGTTATAAGCTATCAGTAATATAGTAAAAGCATGTAAGTTATAAATAGGATGGAAATTAACTCTTCCAAATAAGATTTTCACTCAGCACAATTCTGTAGAGAGTCATCTGGAGGTCTCATCTAGAGGTTGCTCCATATATCTCAATAGTTTGTTTCCCTTTTTTTCTGAACACTGTTCCATAATATGTCTATACCACATCTTATTTAACCCTTCATTGAGAGAAGTCTACCTGGATTATTTCTAGTTTGAGACATTTATGAGTAGAGCTGATACATTTTTGCGCAGTTTTGTTAGTGGGTACATCTTTTTTTTTTTTTCTCTGAGATAACTCTTAGGGTCTAACTTTTGGAGGGGCATGTTTAGTGCTTCTACAGTATATATAATATTAGTTTTTATACACATATATCTGAGTCATATTTTTTAATTATCTACCTACTGCTTGTTTGGGATTATTTATAAATTTTTAATTTAATATAATTATTGACATATCAGTTTACTTTTTGTTTTCTATTTCTTCATTCCGTTTTAATCTTCCCAGTTTTCTCCTACTTTCCTGTGTATTTGTTGTATATATTTAGTACACAGATTCAGGCAGAAAACCTCTAGTGTGCCCTAAGGAAGACAAAATCAGAGGTTTTGATGAGAATATAATAAGTGGTTAAAGAAGGTTGTTAATTAGTGTTAACAAGATCAAAATATTCTTGGCTACACATACTTGGTTTCTGACTCCAGAAAGGATAAAAAGGGAATGGACTGATTCTATCCTCATCTAAGTTCATAATCATCGGTTCTTGTGATATGGATGCTTGCTTGATGCTTTCTTAAAACGATTGCTTTTGGCCCAATTCAAAGGTCTTTGGCCCAGTTAAAAGGAAACAGGTAATGTAGTTTCTCTGCAATAGCTCCCAGGATTGATTTTAAAAATTACTTCACAGATGTCAACTTCTCACATTGGCATATGTCCAGTGTTAAATTTTAAAATAATGCCTTTGGAGTGATAACATAATTGAGATTGTACTGAAAAATTTGTATGTCTTTTATTTATTTTTATTATAAAATATGATTATATTGATTTTATTATAAAATATTAACTAGTATATTTGCATTTTCAAAGATGATTTTATTTTTATAGTTCAATTTACAAAGCTTTTGAAAGTAAAGTCATGGGCAATGAAAATAATGTTCTTAATCTCATTACGTATCCATAGGTATAGTCAATTTTTTGTTCTGTTATTGTATACTAAAGCAACATGGAAAATCTTTTGTGCTTAACTAAATACGCGTTTATTGAATGCCAGTGTATATTGGTTGTTGGGCTCTATATTAAGTAGAAAGGATACACAGTAAGCTACAATGGCAAGAAAAGCAACAAAATTCTTCAATTCTTCATACTTTGTGGAACCTATATTCTAGTAATCATCTTTAATGTTTAAACGCTTACTTCTCTTCATTTAAAAATTTATAAGCATTTTCACATTATTACATCATTTTATAAGGGCTACTTTAATATATATATTGAAGCCCATTTAATGGATACAGAATCGATCTTTAAAACTAATTTGTTTGTTATCCAATACTGGATGGAATACATGTTTTCAGTAGTAAAAATATCATATAAATAAATATATGCTATAATATAATACATATTCTATACACACATAATATATCTATAATATGTAACATAATATGTAATATAAATATATCAATATAAATAAATTTTATCAAAATATTAATTAAATATTATTTAATATACTAGTAAATAAAATAGTGTCAATATTTGCTTGTTAAGTTATTTTAGTCTAGATTTGTTTTATTGACTCAGATTTTGCAAGAATTGAATAACTGAGATTAAATGAAATATACATTTTGATGCTCTGTGTATATTAGATAAATTGCTCATCCAGTGACCCCATTCATATTTCTATTAGCAGCACACGAGCATGCCTCTGGCACTTTGCACTGGTCTGGGTAGGGTATCATAAAATTATCTTCCAAGTATTGTACTTCAAACTTTTTCAGTATTTGTGTTCTCTCTCTCGTTTCTGTTTTCTTTATTATGATGCTTATGACTCCTACTATTTTTGTTTTGTTTGCACTGTCTAATTCACAACTGAAACCTTATACACCTTAAGTTTCATGCACATAGACTATTAAGTGTACACATTTTTTTGAATTTTTTAGGTTTTTTTATTATATTTGCCTTTTGTGATAGAGGGTGTTATTACTGGTGATTTCTATCACTGTTGTTTCCTGTATTGCTAGCATGCAGGTAGTATTTCCATGTAGTGAGGGCTGTCAGCTTTCTATTGTGCTGATGTCTAAACAGGGGAGTCATCTTTTCTTTGCCTGACGGCTGCATATCTTCAGCTTTTAAAGTTTCAGAGGGAATTATGCTTAATGAGATAACCCAGAAGGAGAAAGACCAACATTGATATTACTCAAACATGGTATAGAGAGGCCAAGCAAACAAATGAACTAAATGAAACAATAGAATTTTAGCAAAAAGGGAAAAGAAAAGCAAATCAGGGGTTACAGAGAGAGAAGTGGGAGGGTGGGCAAAGAAGCAAGGTAAAGGGAATTGTATAGAGAAGGGAAAACTGAAAAGGTGGTGAACTTAATGTATTATATACAGATGTAGATTTACTATGGTGCATATCTTAAACTTAACACTGCCATAATGCAATGTTCCTTCAATAAAATTAATTTAATATTATAGTCACTAAATTGGCATCGCTGTCAGTATGGCATAAAAATCTAATATATATACATTTATATGTATATATGTGTATTTGTGTATATATGTGTGCATGTGTGTGTGTATGTGTGTGTGTGTGTGTGTATACTTCAAAGATGAGGGAAGCAGTCAGGAATGAAGGCTAGGAGGCAGCCAGACAGAGAGGAAGAGAGAGGAGAAAGAACATGGCTTATTTACATATTAATCATTTTTGGTTGTTCCCCTGACCCTGGGTCATGAACTCAGGTCTTGGGCTTTAAATGGATTATGCTGCAACCACAAAAATTAAAACCTGAGTCACCAGGGTGTACCAAGATCTGAAAACTTTTTCCTATCTCAAATTCTGGTCAATTCTCCTAGAACTTTCAGGTTTTTTTTTTTTTTTTTTTTTTTTTGGTTAACTTGTTCATCAATATGAACTCTTATCATTACAAATTCATTATCTAGTATAAGGAGAGACATTTTTTTATGCAGACATGATTCATATTTTGCATTGCATATATTCTAGCTTAATATTTCTCTGAGCATTTTATTTTCTTGATGTTTGAGTGATAAGTGATGCTTATTCAACCAGGCTGATGAGTTAATAACCCCTGAATGTTAATAGAGGTGCAAGAACTATTTAATTACCTTTCATGCACAGCTAATGTATAGAAAACAGACTATTATGAAACATTTTAAAAGCAAGATATAATCAATCATATGTAACTGTTGAACTCAAAACTAATTTGTTTTATTCGTTCATACATTTATATAGCCTCTTCCATTTCAAAACTCTCAGTATCTTTCTATCAATTTTAGTACAGATTCTGATTCAGTTTTTGATGTTTAGCTACTATCAGCTTTCAAACCTTACAGTTTCTGTTTTCTCTTTCATATGGGCAATCTGGTAAGAAAGACAACATGTGCCCTCTGTGGTGGACAGGGGAAATCGTCCCATTGCCCTCTGGGTTCTGCTTGACTGACAAATAATCACATTACCGTTCATCGGTTTGCTGAGAAAAAATAAAAAAGTAATTTAATAAGAACATTCATACCTCCTTTATACAGGGAGAAAATTAGTAGGAGGGAGGAACTTACCATGTGGTGCCAGTCTCCACCCTACATATCTTCATCCAGAGATGAAGAATTTTTCAGTGAGAATGGAGAAGTCAGTCCCTGAGGTAGGAATGGTACAGGAAACAAGGGTTTAGGCACACAGATTTGTGTTCTCCTTTCTTCCGACTCATCCTAAGAAATAGTAGGTATTCCCTTTAAGTGTGGTGGGGTACCTACAAAGAGTTTTATTTTACACATAAAAATGTCAGTGAATGATAGGACAAGGTCCCCGATGATGAATAACATTTGTCCAAAAGATAGTAGATAGGTGATAGATCTCTCTCTCTCTCTCTCTCTCTCTCTCTCTCTCTCTCTCTCTCTCTCTCTCTCTGTCTGTCTCAGAGGCTCATTCATGCATGTCCCAATGCACTCAAGTTACCTCCATCCAAGAGAGTACAATCCACATATATCCCATGAATCTGGTTTGAGTCCCTTGACCAGGGGAAGCAACCAAGATGGACAGCTGTAGAAAATAAAGTACTTCTTCCTCCTCGCTCGTCTTGCCTCTGCTCACCTTTATTCCTGTTTGTATCTTTCCTTTAAAAATAATTAAAAAAAAACCCTCTTTTATTTAAACACCCTCTTCCCTCCAGCTACAAATCATTTCTCTTTGTCTTTCCTTTAAAAAAACAAAAGATATGCTTGTGATTTACAGTCCGTGAGTGAGAGCATTTCCTTTGAGGAAGAGAAGTTATCCTCCAGAGGCATTTGGGTTAAGTAAACTTAGCAGTGGTTATAGAGTCCTAGGGAGTAACAGAAAAGGGGTAAACTCCAGAGCCCTAGGCAAAATTCTAACCCCTACATTAGAGTAGAGGAACATTAAAGTTGGATGCCCATTAGGTCTTAAAGGTTTAGAAGAGGACTGAGGTCAGCCAACAACCTGAGCATCATGAATACCAGCTAAAAGGCTAGTATACTCTGCTATGAAGACAGTTGCAATGAAATGCTTTTGAACAGAGATGCATCTGGAAATTGAGGTTATCAGAGAAGCTGCCTGGAGGTCTGAAAGTGGATTTCAGAGTATCGTTTCTTGGACAGAGATGGGGTGGATTGAGAGAAACTTTCTATGAGATAGAGGGAATTTAGAAGACCTAAGCTCCTTTGTGAAGAAAGGCGAGTTCTGATTTTCTTCTACAGGAGAGCAATTATGCTAGAGGAAACAGAACATATAAATAACCAGATGATGTGGACTATGGGAGTCTCATATCTTAGAGCAATGATCAAGAGGTAGTTGTGCCATATACATTTGCTTTCTTCTTGAGTGATGGCTTTTTCTTTTGTCTTGGTTTATCATTTTTTTCATCTGTACTCATCTGTGATGATCTGAAAAGTGGAGGGTAGAATGAAAATCATCTCACCCGCAGAAGAAGAAAATGCAGTTCAGAAATTTGAAGTGAGATAGGAGTTTCTCTTTAAAACATTTGGACTGTATCATGGGGGATAAATTATTTGAAGAACCACTCTATTAGAGGGGGGATGTTATAGAATAAGAAGAATGACTAAAGTGAGACACTGATTTAGGAATATGTGACACTGTGGGAACTAGGGATGCCTGCCGGGTGCTGAAAAGACAAGAAGTTAAATGTCAAAGGCGAGTAACTGCCAGACTGGGAGTTATTGGGTGAGAGATAGAACAAAGCACACTCAAGTTCTGTGGGTAATGGCTGATCTCATGAAGAAGCTTACCATTTCCAACCCAAACTGGAGCAGTGGTCTGGCCAACAGGACTCTATGCTTCTATTGAGTTTTATTGCAGTAGTCACTTGGGATAATAAAGATAGAACAAAAGAAGGAAACATCTGTTTTTCCTGCCAACACCTTTACTGAAGTCTGCATATGGAAGTTCCTAGCTCAGTGCCTGATTTCAATATCTGTGTGTGTCTGTATCTACACATAAAATATAATTTGTTCCCTTTATCTCCAGTTCACTCAACTATAAGATGACTCCCATATTGTATCTGCTGGAGGTGACCTGATAAGAAACTCCATAAATGTGGAAATAAATCTTTGTGTCTCCTATAATACCTATACTTTCCTTTATCCAAACATTACAAGGAATAGTTGCCTGCCTACAAGCGTACTATATACAGGTACAAATAGTAAGGGATGTGCAGTTGAGTTAATAACAGGATTTAATACACAAGAAGAGAAGTTTTGGGGTACCTTGATGGAAATTCCCTCCCTACTGCCACCTAGTATGGTCTGCATATCATCAGCCCCCAAAATGAAACTTACATGGAAAAGGATGACCTCAAGTAAAGGGCATAGGTGGAAACTCTCTCTAGCCATAACATACAGAGATAGCTTCTTTCAGATACTCAAATGAAAGGTTTAATGAGGGCAAGAAGACATGCTTCAGATAGCTGGCATCGCTGTCACCATCCTCATCTTCATTTCAAAGAGCATACAGGAAGGAGAAAAGTGGTGGTTTTTGCTGTGAAATAAGGTAAGAGCTTGAGAATTAATTATGAGGGAACATTATGCTGGGATTAGCAAACTCAGTGCTTCCAAGAGATACGCTACCGAGTCTTCAGTAGATAAGTAAAAAAGTCTTTAGTTATCTATTCTCAATTTTTCTGTAATACTGGTATTTCTTATGAGACTATTTGAGGATAAATAGAGTTTTACCCAAGGGTGGAGGAGAAAACATTTAAAAACTTACCAAGGTTATCTTGAAGCTGTATTTTATTACTTCCTATCCTGCATTACTATCACGAGAGTAAAAAGGGCATAGTATTAATAAGCAAAAAACAGTGCTGTAGAAAGGAGGTCACTAGAATGCTTAACAAGGGGAATCAGAAAACCCATGTGTGAAATCGAGCTCCAGAGTATAGACGACATAACAATGATTCTCAAATGGGACTCTGGTTAGATCCAGTTCAGCAAAATCTGAGTGTTGAAGAAGCTAGGATAAACAGAGGAAAAATGTCCCTTAGGAATTACTCGCGGTGCATTCCTTGCTCCCCAGTCATTTGGTAGGATCATTTCTTACACATATAAAGGCTGTGAGGCTTGAAACGAGTCACTCGAGTTGCTCTCTGGCAAGGTTAACTACTAAATAATTTTGTATCCACACCCTCTAAAAAAAAGCAAAACAATGGTAGCATGAAAGTCAAGTTTAACGAGTAGAATAAAATAGAATACTTGCTACTTAGGCTACGTGACACATATAGTGTCTGTCTCCTCACCTGCTTTTATAGTCGTCTAAGGATAACCTTGCTGAAATTTAACCTAAGAATTATTTATGTCTGTATCAGCTGAGAAATTTCTTCATCTGTTCTCTGGATCCTGGCCTGAGGTAGCAGTTTGTACCCTCATGACTTCAGGTGCATAAAGAAATGATAATAAGGAAAGAAGTATTACTTTAACCAGGAATTAGATAGTAATGTTCAAGTACAGATGCCCAGGAATCACATTTTCTAAGGAAAATTGAGGGATAGAAACAACTCGGAGGACTGAGGATCAGAGAAGAAAGAGGTGAGAGGACAAAGCAGAGAGAAAGACAGGAAAGGCACAGTTCAGGAGAGAGAAGGTATACAAACTCCCCTGAAGGAGAGATAGGACTTTCCTAGGGCATCACCGAGCTGAGTGCAGAACAGACGGTGGTGTGGTAAGAACCTAATACCTCTTGATGGAAGTACTGGGTCTAGTGGGCAAATCTGGCAAGACTAGACGTGGCAATATTTGGGTAGAAGGAAAGAAAGCTCCCCTCTCCATTGGCTTTCCTGTGAAATAGGAGACGCAAGTAAAAGATAAGTTCTCTCTTCACTGAAAATACATACAAGGTATTAAGTTAATAATGCTAAAGCATATGTTTTCTTTCTCCTCAGATAATACATGCTTAGGAAACTAAATGGTAGTGAATGAAAGACGCCAAAGCCTGGAAGAGAAATTGTAGAGATGTGGAGAGAAACACAGGAGATAAGCCAGCAGCAGAGGGGATGCCCATCACTGCTGGACAGTTTGTAAGTCCCTCCTTTGTGGGACATCTAAACCAATCTAGAAATCTGGTTTTAGCCCAAATTGTGACTCCCGTCTATGATAAGAATGCCCATTGCAGCTCCACTATTATCCTGGAAAAGTATAGAGGCATTACCTTCCTTATAGGTTTCATATTCAGGAAAGTCATGGGATTAGTGGCCTATAGAAATATATACTGCTCAAGGCATTTATTTCTGAAAAATATGGGATCTAAGTATTTCTTAGGATCACAGAATGGAGGAGGTTCCCTGATAATTTCAACTGTGTCAGTGAGTGGAGAATGACACTCTTTCACTAGCTGGTACCCATGTGGAGCTCAGGTTCCATGGAAAATACATGTAATTCCATATTCTTACACTTTCGTTCTTGTTTTGGCAGTCCAAGCATTATGAGAAGCTGTTACTGAGAGCAGGAGGGAGAGGACTGGGCAGTGTTTCTTTTTTTCATCAATACTTTATTCTGAAGTAATCTTGAACATTCCTGAAAGAAAACAAACCCACAATTCTCAATTGTCTTTAGCCTCTTGCAAGAAGTCTGAGGAATTCGAAGAGACTGATCACTTTGTCCATGTTTTATGTATGCTCTGCCTCTTTATATCTTCTAAGTAATTGAGCCCAGAGACCAGATAGATGGAACCTGAGAAAATGGAAAAGGAAGCTTTGAATTACAGACCCTTAAGCCCTCAGACTTGCAAAGGCTTGTAGGATCCTGTCTTGGCATATCCTACTACCTGAACCCTTAGTTTGAGAGTCCTAGGTATAACAAAAAAACAGAAAAGACATGCATTTGAGTTTTTCACATTGCCTCTCTGATTGCTTGTAGCCAGGAAGAAAGACATATTGTCTTCCTAAGGACAAAGGCCATAATGCTCCAAAATGGGAAAAGGGTTGCCAAGCTGCCTCAGAGTAGGAGGGCCATGGAGTATACCTGGGGATGGCCAGACCAAGAATTTGAACTTGTGAACAAGACATCTTTGAAAAGGACAAATATGCAGTTGTAGTAATGGAAAATTCATCCAACTCTAACAATTCTCTGGCGTATTAGAGATACAAGCATACTGACCCTAGATTGAGAAAGCATCAAATTTGTTAGAGTTCTGCCATTTGCTTTATTACTCTAAAACTTATTTCCTGAGTAACATCGTTTATCTTTGCAGATTTTGGAAACAGGATTGAGAATGGAACTCTGATCATGTAGCAAAAATTCCTAATCTCTAAAGATGTTATCTTCCCTTAGCCCAACTGTCCAAAAGATAGTCAATATCTTTTAAATCAGATATTTCCTAAGAGCAGAATACAAGTTCAGGTCAAAAGAAGAGCAAGAACTTTGAAGTCAGTCACACTTGAATAAAAATTCAAATGCTTTTTTATTTGCTAATTATTAGATATTATGATTTTTTTTGCTTCCCATGACTCAATGTAAAAAGGGAATAATGATACAAACAATTGTAAAATTTATTATATATGTATGTAAAACACTTGACACAGTGTACTGAATAGAGTGCATTTCCAAAATGGTAACTGTTGCTTTTTATGAATCTATATGCTCTTCTGAGTATTGTTTCCAGAAATAATTGTTATGTCACAGTTGTTTTGATAATTACGATGAGTTTCCAGGTGACAAATGGGATGGTGAGATTTCTGGGAAATATCAGCTGAAACCTGACTGAAGAATCTAGTATTGACGGATTTGAAAACAGAGACTAAGAGGTTTTGTACAAATGCTAAATTTGGTGTTACTGTAAGACATATAGAAACAGGGGACCTATAGAGGGTTAGATTTTAGAATCCTACAAAGGAATTCAGCTGAATTGGTGATGCAGATAAGTGTAGCAAACGAAGATCTCTGTCAATAAGTGTTCTTAATCAGGCTGAATAGCCTCATGAGGATCTTCCTGACCTGAATACGTGTTAGAAACTAATTTTAAGCCTTTTACTTAATAAATTGTATATAGGACAAGTTGATAAACACACAATCTAAACATAATTATTAACATTTAAAATTTTTATTGAGGTACCTTTGATCCATAGTGTAATATAAACCCATAAAAGCAAGTCCCATTTGTTGAATACGTAAGAACACACACTACCCAGCAGCAAAACTTCTTCACCATTGTCCACTGGACACCACCACCACTCGCCCCCTTCATCACCCCATTCCCTGCAGGTAACCTCAGTTCAATTATTAATGTCCAACGGTTGTCATTTTGTTTAGCTTGTTCCTTTTCCTTGTTTCTTTATATTCCATATATGAGTGAGAACATCCAGTATTCTTCTTCTTTTGACATATTGCAGTTAGTCATAATCTCAAGTTTCACCCATGTTGTCACAAATAACAGATTTTCATCTTTTCTAAAGGCTGTGTGGTATTTTATCCATTCATCTGATGATGGGTACTTAGGTAATTTCTAGTTCTTTGCTCTTATGAATTATGCTGAAGTATGAAGTAGACATCAGGATACATATATCTCTGTGAATCAGTTTTTGTCATTTTTAGGTAAATATCCAGAAGTGGGATGATGGAAACCTGTGGGATTTCCATTTTTAATTTTTTGAGGAATCTCCTTCATACTCTTTTCCATAAAGGTTGCACAATTTGCACTCCCACCGACAATGTACATCCCTTTTCTCCATATCCTCACCAACATTTGTTGTGTCCACTACTTTGAAAAATAGCCAATTCACAGACATAAGGTGATAATCTCATTATTGTTTTGATTCTCATCAAAAGCAAGGAAGAGCATCCTTTCCTATGCCTGTTGGCCGTCTATATGTCTTTTTTGGAGAAAGACTATCCAGATCTTCTGGCAATTTGATTGGATTATTTCTATTTCTGTTGCTGAGACTTATGAGTTTTTTGTATATTTGTATATTGACTCCTTGTCAGATATATAAAATGCAAATATCTCCTCCCAGTTAGTGGATTGTCTTTTTGTTCTGATTATAGTTTCTTTCACTGTGCAGAAATTCTTTATTTTGATGTAGTCCCATTTGTTTTTGTTTCCCTTGCCTCTGAAGTTGAGTTCCCAAAGACTCAGATTGCTGAGACTGATGTCATGAAATGTCTTGCCTATGTTATCTTCAAAGTATTTTATGGTTTCCAGTTTTATATCCAAGGCTCTAATCCATTTTGGAATTATTTTTGTGTTGTGTTAGAGACTGCTCTATTTTTATTCTTTTCATGTCGCTATCTAGTTTTCTCACTTTTTATATTTAGATGTCTTGCTGCCTTTTGAGTGGGGTTTCTTTACATTGTATAGGAATTATTTTAGTATTTTTTTTTTGAAAACTTGCTTTAATGATGATGGATTCCTAAACTTTTGTTGTCTGAAAAGCTCTTTATCATTCCTTCAATTCTAAGTGATAATTTAGTAGGGTAGATTATTCTTGGTTGGAAGTCCTTTTCCTGCAGTCCTATTCCTTTGAATACATAATTCCTTCAATCCTTCCTTTATCATTCCTTCAATTCTAAGTGATAATTTAGTAGGGTAGATTATTCTTGCTTGGAAGTCCTTTTCCTGCAGTCCTATTCCTTTGAATACATAATTCCTTCAATCCTTCCTTTATCATTCCTTCAATTCTAAGTGATAATTTAGTAGGGTAGATTATTCTTGCTTGGAAGTCCTTTTCCTGCAGTCCTATTCCTTTGAATACATAATTCCATTCCCTTATGATCTATAAAGTTTGAGCTGAGAAATTTATGACAGTCTCTTATAGGGCTCCTTTGTATGTAACTCATTTTTCTCTGGATACTTTTAAGACTCTCCCTTTATACAGGTCTCTTCATCTTGTGTATTTTATTTTATGATAGTGTGTCTTCGTATAGGTCTGTTTGGGTCTCTTTTGTTTGGAAAGCTTTGATTTTTCATGGTCTAGATGTCAGATTAGGCAAATTCTTAGCTATTATGTCTTCAAATACAGTTTTTGCTCCCCTTCTCTCTCTTCTCCTTCAGGGATACCTATTATGCAAATATTTTTTCTTTTCATGTTATCCCCTAGTTCTCATACACTGTCTTCATTACTTTTAATTCTTTTTCCTCTTTGCTGATCTGCTTGAGTTCATTCCTCTGTCTTATCTTCTAGCTTTTAGGAGCTACTTATTCTATTAAAGGCTACTTCCAGCCTTCCAGCCCTACTGCAAGCCATTCTACTGTGTTTTGTACGTCCATGAAGTCTATTTTGAGCTGTCTTGTATCCACTCTCTGTTATAGTTTTCTTTTTGTTCCTCCACTATTTTTCTGATTTCCACTGTTGCTTTAAAGTCTTCATCTGATAGTTCAAGCTTGTTGCATTTAGTTTTCCCATGGGGTTTTGTTTAGCTCCATCATTTGTGTGTGTATATTTCTATCTCTCTTTGATCTCTTTGATGTTCTGTATTTACTTCTGCGTTAGGCTTCCCCAAAGTAAAGACACTGTGTTAGGGCATGAAAAATTTTACAGAATAGACCTGGATTTTGATCTGAATACTAGAATTCCTTTAGTTGTGTGATCTCAGCACTCATCAGATTTGTTGAAACTCTTAAGGTGAGCCATTTGTTGAGGCTTAGAGTCCAGCCTAGAGGGTTGGAGTTGCCATAGGGAATGGAGAGGTTTCTCCCAGAATCACAGGTATGAACAATAAAGTCCACGGAGACCCTATAGTTTTGGGTCCACAGTCGGAAAACAGGCTGTAGTCACAAAAGAGCTCATGAAACAGAGTAGTGGAGTACGGTTTCTTATCAGTGTCTCAGAAGTCAGAAAAATTACAGTCCCAGCAGGGCATGGAAATCATGCCTTGAGATTTGTGGGTGAAAGTTCATGATGTACCTAGCAAATAGGAAGGAATTTTCCTGTAGCTACAGGCTGGAGGGAGCTGGTGTTTTGATGGAGATCTTGCAACTATTTTCTCTGTGAGAGGGGTAGAAAGTAATGTCCGTTGCTAGAAAATAGCTTATTATCTGGGTGTCGCATGGCCTGGCTCTCTCTCACTGGCTACCTGTTGTGGACTCAAAGTAGAAAGTCTGACAGTCCAGCACCATGGGAAGCCTGCAGTAAGGATCAACAGCTCTGAATTCTGGAGGCCAACACTGTAGCACCATTGCATACAATGATGGAGAAGGACTTCCCTCCAGGGATTTTCCATAGTAGTGGCCTCCCACGCCATTTCCTTACAGCAGCGGTGTCTCTATTTACTTGGGTGCTAATCCTCTTTCCACCCCATCACTTCTCAATGATTACAATCCAGTTTAGGAATGCTCACTGCCAGAGAATATTCTTTAACTCTGGGGCCATGTAAGTTTTACTGAACTCTCCCTGTTGTTCCAGAACATTTGAACAGAGTGATGTTGAACTGAGACATATTTTCCTTTTACACCTTTTATGGAGGCACATCTATTCCCTCTCTGTAGAGATGCTGCTGGCCCCATTTCTTCTCAAAGATTGTGGTAACCAAAGTGATGTTTTCTTTGTTCTATTATGGAGAAGAGGGAACCTGAAATCTTAACCATCTGCCATTTTTGACCCAGATCCTAGCTCTTCTCTCTGAGAGTCTCTTTAGATTCGTAGGTGAAGGAATGAGAAGAAATCCTCTGGGGATTGGCAACTGGGAAAAGACCTACAAGAGACTTTGAAAACCAGCAGAGTGATATGTTTTATTCCTATCCTGAGGATGATGCATGTAGCATAGGATAAGATAGAATGTGAAACACAAAGGCACTCTGAAGAACTAGGTTATTCCCAAGACCGTATAGCAAGGTCCCTGGATGGCTTCAGTCATTGACATTTTAATTTAGATATATATTTTATAAATTATCAGCCTGCACATATTTTATGATCTACTTTCAATTCACTGAATATGCTAGATATTAAGAATTTAGCATTTTTCATAGAAATCACTTTAATTCCTGCTTATTTGGATACACTTAATTACTGAATGATTATTTAATGCCTTCTGTGTACAGCTACTCCTTAAGGATAACATAGTCATGTTCCCTGTTCTTAAAGTTCTAATTTGTCTTGTAGAAAACTAACTCCACAATAAGTTTAAAAAAGTCTTTATTATTAAGGAAATTGAAAATTTCCAATATTTTGGAAAATATTTTGGCATTTAATTAATTGAATAGAAACTTAACCATACAAACCAATAATTCTTCTTCTAGAAATGTAGGCTGGAAGACTAAATAGTTATAAACAAAAACTTATATCCCAATGTGTATAGAATGATTCATCATAATAAAAAATTAGAAACTAAATGCCAAATAATGAATGAAAGGAATGTGATTTAGAATATAATGGAAAACTATTCAGCAATAAATGACACATTATTGATATAAGCTATACTACTAGTAAAATAAGCTAGATGTAAATAAAACAAAGTATATAATTCTGTTTACATGTATTATGCAGAAAAGACTAATAGAGATAAAAAAGCAGTTTTCTGAGACCCAGTTCTGAGCTGGGAGTGATTGCATTGGGCTCAATAGAATTTGGTGGGGTGAGTAAAATATTTCAAAACTGGTCTATGATGATGATTAGTCCTATTTTACAAATTTACTTTAAAAATGAAATTGTTCCCTTAACATTGAATTGTATCCCTTAAAAAGAGATAATTTTATTGTACATCAATCAAGTTTAAGAAAAAGATAATCTAATTAAAAAAAACCATAGGGGGGAAGGGCGGTTTAGATACATCTCTAAGGAAAGGGAGGAGTCTTTTAAACTGAGACTGAGTTACAATCAGAAAATAATTAGCCTTGTGTGGAATTGGATTCACAGCTTGCTGCATAACCCAATAGGTTGTGGGGGTATAACTGTGCTCTGTCTGTATCAGATATGTGATCTTGAGAAAGGTAACTAGAATAATGTGTGCCTCAAGAGGGGATAAGCGGATGCATGTTTTGAGACATGGAAAAAAGATATGGTAGCAGTTGTTAATTCCATATTTAGGTTTATTGAGGAATTACACTGGTGACTGGAAGTGTACAGACAGTTCTGTGCAGCCCTGTGTATAAATTCCCCTTTCCATGTTTTATCTCACAAGTGGAAGGATGAAGGGTAGATGCTCCAGAAAAAAATAAGATAGAAACTGCAGATGAGTAGTTATGTAAAAAGAACATTGTCTCTCTAAAACAAACTCTTTGATTTCCTAATGAATTTTTAAAATCAATCAGAAGTAGGGTATTACTTTATACTTTTGAGAGTTTAGCAAGGAGAAAAGCAACAAAAGCAATGTGTCAATGATGATTAGAATAATCACCTGTTGGCAATGCATTAGAGCTCCTAATGTTGTGTTATACAAAAAATTGGTGATAAATTAATACATTTTGATTTACCTATTAGGTAATCATAGTGCCCATGTAATGCTACCCTCACATAATTATGAAAGCAGGAAACACATATTTTGCGCTCCAAAGTATCTTTTTAATTATCCTCTTTGTCTTTGGTGAACCCTTTCCTACTCAGAAGCATGCTGGACTTCCACGCTTTGCCTTTTTTTCCTGTTCTTTCCATGATAATTTACTCTCAGACAAGTAATTGGTACCTTCATATATATATGTGTATATATATACATATATGTATACATATATGTATATATATACACATATATATGTTTTAAGAGGAAGTAAGTGAGTGGAAGAAACATTTTGGATGGAAGAGTGAAAAGGAAGCTCTTTTTTAAAAATTATTTCTGGCTGTTCTCCCTGGCTCTGGTCCTAAATGCAGGTCCTTGGTCTTTACATGATCTATACACCTTTTGCCAACTTAGCATCTGGGCTGTCATGATGTACTTCTTTAGAATATGTCTAAATACCTTGAACAAGTTGATAGTATATATGTGTGCATATATATATAATTAAATATTGTGTATATATATGACTTAGATTACTCAATATAGTAGATACATATATATATAGTTATATATGTAGTATATTTATACATTATATATAATACATGTAAACAGAATAAACTTCATATATGTATGCAACTTGCTGTATGTATATGAGTAGTTGAAGAAAGATATCAGTTTACGAAGGAATTTATATTTTACTTTCTCTAAGAGCTTGTTTTATTTTGAAAAGTGTTTTCTGAATGAAAGCTTCACAAAGAAAGTTTTGAATGAAACCTTCACAATTCATTGTAAGTGGTCAAATAAAAGACAGCGAAAGCATTCTGATATGATGTTTAACCTGTCTTCACCTTTTTAAAAAATATTTTGTGAAACTGAAAAATTGGTTACTTATTCATGCTTAAATATTCAGAAAAAGAACCAATCTCAATATTTTATATAAACTCACTAGTGAGGAGAACACTGTAACCCTCTACACAAGGACTTCCTCAAATATATCACCTGCCTGGAAGGTCAAACAAAACCAGTTTTTAAATATCTTGATCGGATATATGCTTTTAATGGAGAGGAGATGACAGTCCTCAGCAGTCACAGCAATAACTTAATTTACTTAAAAGAGGGAGATAAATGACAGGTAAAGAAATTTTCTGTCAGGCCCTAGAGACCTTGAGATGAAAGTGAAACTTTTTTATATAACCAAAGGTTGGATCCTTAGTACTTTTAAGAAGCCCTTCTAACTGGTGTCTTTTCATTTCTTGGTGTTAAAATGACATTGGGTGAATCTTGAATTTTCCCTTAGTTGTAATGGATTCAGAACTTCAAATGGATGAAACAAAGAGACCAGGGAATATGAAACTTTGAAGAGTTAGACTTAATTATAGATTTAAAATAAAAAACTAAGTATATTTGTCTTTATTTCTTTACCTGTTTTCCACATTAGAAAATTTCTATAATCTTTAAAGATATAAAAGACTTGGCACATATTTAATGAAAGTATTTCAGCATATTTTTCATTCTAAACTATGGTATTGACTATTATGTGTCATTTTCTACTGTAGTGAGTTTTATATTTTAGTGGAATGGGTATTGTTCAAATCTCACAAAGAATTATTCTTGGTGATTCATTTTAAGAAGGTTAAATGTGGAATACTATGGGCAATAGAATGAGAGCAAATGTGTTACTGGTTTCAGGGGAATTATTTTTAAGGAAATGGACCTTAACAAAGAAAGGCAAGATAGACAGTGCATAGTCAGGAGGACAAAATGGGGAGAATGTGTTCAGAGACAGTTGTCGGCCGTGGGAAGGATTTTGTTTTTTATCTAAGAGGAAATCACGTAGGGCTTTAGGGTAGTACAATATTTTAACATGTTTGATAATATCTGTAGGTATTAATAAATAAAGATTAACAGGGTAGTGATCTCTTCTGAAACTCAGGAACTTTACAAAAGAAAAGAAGCAAAATCAATAATCTACAGTATGTGAATCATCTCTAATTAAAAAAAAAGTTTCCTGGAAAGTTCTAATGATTAAATTTAGACCTCTATAGTAATAACAAGTGAGAGATAAGATTAGAGGTGCAAAATCAGTTTCATTTCAGACAAACATTTTGGAAGTAGGGGAACAGAGCAGGTCTACAGGAGTAACAGTCCTAAGATATTAATTAGATAAGTAGATATTTTAGAGAGACTTCACGTGTGTCCATTCAATAGTGTCATAGGTATTACTTCCTTTTTTTCTATTTCCATATCATATATTACAAATCCTAGAACATTTTATGGTTTTAATTAAAGATAATCACTAAAGCACTGAAAGTTTTATCATTAGGAAATGTGATAGAAGACAAAATTGAAATAACTTAGATTTTAATAAAATCATATGTAAGCATATATGTACTTTGTATCTACATTCCCCTTCTCTTTTATAGATATTGATATGAATGACCAGTAGGAACAAAATGCTAGGTTGATAGAACTTGAGGAGTCTTTCATCTCTCCTCCACCTTTTGATCTTATTTTCTTTTTCCCATAAATGTTCGGTTCTGCTGCTGGGTTCGTTCTAGTTTTAAGGGATGAAGTTCCATAGATCAGCCATGATTTTCAAACAGCTTTGTTACAGTTACAAGTACATGCTTACAAGATTACAGAAAACCGCTGATTCTGTAGTTTAGATTCTAAGATTACATGTTCTTATGACAGCAGAAAATAAGCATTGCCTTCAATGCTGTACATTAAGAAATACCTATAATAACAACCTTTAATTAATCCACTGATGTGTACCAAACTGTTGGCTTATATGATTTTTTTAATCTTTATGATATAATCGTCTTATTTTATTCACAAGGAAATGAAGGTCAGAGAGTTTATTTTATGAACGTGTGCCCATTCCAAAGCCTAAACTGTAATCTAGATTGGCCTGCTTTCAATCTCTATTCATTACACCTTTAACATTCATTATAGATTACATAATTCCTTTGATGCAACTTCATTTTCCATCACTTTTATATATTTAACTTGTTATTTCTTACTCTTCTATTCACTCTCATCATTGGACTCTGTTTTCTGTTTTTCTCTGAATACAGACAGATAGGTGAACCATCTGCCCTGAGTATGATGTTCATTGTAAACTATAAACTGTTGCTTTAATTCCCTGGGCATCTCTAACAAGACTTGGCTATAGAACTACTTATGCCATTAAATACATTTATTCCAAAATGTGTTGCGTATACCACTAATCCAATGAATTGTTCCTTAAAAATGGGATACCAAAATCAAATCCTTAGAAAATTCTATTTCTTTTAAGCTTTTATTCCTATTAGTTTACTTCATAAACAACATATTAAATTGTCATAGAAATTGCGCAGAAAAATGATTTAGAGTTTACTATTTTTTTAAAAAAAGCTTTTAAACATAGAAAAACATTCATTTTGGAGACACTACTTCCTAGACTTTTATCGATGGTCTCCTTACTGGCACTTCCCTGCAACATGTTCAGGGTTAATAAACAGTATGCTCAAACTCACATTGCTACACTGTTTGGTGGAAATTAAAAAATAGTTCTTTAAATAATATATGCACAGATGTCTATTTCTAGGCCTATTGTATTTATTTTTCATTCACTAATATGATTTATAAAGGTCCTATATAAATTTAGAAAAATTAAATGTTTAACATTTCTTCCATCTTGATGTTTTTACATCCTTCATATTCAGTTAATACTGGATTTTCAGATGTCATATTTGATTTCCACATCACTTCCTTATTTATCTTCTGTGCACAAAAGTGAAAGGCATAATAATATTTAGGATTTTCAAAGATATTGCCTTGATTATGTGGGATTTATAAAAGGGCTTAAAATCAATTATCATTTTTATCATATTTGGTGTACTTAAGTTACTACATATGAAACATAAAATTATAAAAGGAGCAGAGGCAGTTACATCTCTCAAACATGTTTGATTTCTTTAATCACTGACACTTTGGCACAGCAAATTTGCCCTGAGAATATTATCACAATAATTATCTTTGTATATCTTTCTTATGATAATAGGAAAATAATGACTAAAAAAAAATCAATCAACAACAAGATATGCAATCTAGTTGCTGATTGATCCAGAAACTGTTTACCTCTTTACATAATTCTGCTACCCAAATGATTATTACCTAAATATATGCAAACTCAAATCCAAGATCCCACTGAGAGTATTAGTGATTTCCATGAATACAGAAATATGTGCAGCTGGGCATGACCAAACTAGCTGTCCTCCTGGAAAATTGATAGGGCATGACCATTCTCTGTGGGGAATGGTGCAAAACATTCATGTAAACGCTATTGAATTTGTGACCAGTCACCCATAAAAGATAATTACATGTGTCTGAATATGAGGTGACCCAATTGTCCTATCAAAACTTGGCTTTAGAGCCATGCAATGATAGTGGAATTTACTATACAGAAAGATAAATAAAAATATACTGGGGCGTTTGGGAGAAAAATAGAAATAGTTGAATCTGGGATGATACTTAAATTACCCAGTCTTGAGAAATGTTCAAGACCTGATATGCTTCGACAAAAATGCTATATAAGTAATTCATCTTTGGAAATAATGGTCAAAGAGGGGTTCAATTATATTCATAAATATGTCATTAAAAAGAATTACTGTGGGAGATTTTATACTTAGATAAAATTGTCAAATAGAATTGTCAAATTCTTTTCTTAGAACTTTTGTACTCTAAATTAAAAGTGTTAGATTTAATTTACTGCTAATTATATACTGCTTTATATAAGCATGTATTTGATCTGCTTTATATTTTAATATAAATAGATTTTCTAGTATTGATCTTTAGGAGATTATGCTAAGTGCAATAAGTCAGAAAGATAAAGACAAAAACTTACAATTTCATTCATATGTGAAATATATGTTTTATATAGTATTACATGATTTGTGTTACTCTTTTTTTTATTAAAATATAATTTCATCCCCAAAGATTCTATAATAAAATAAAACAAAATACTATAAGAGTATTATTAAACTGTAGAAGTAACTTTATAACTACTATACTGATTTTATCATTTATTAATTTTGCTGAAGTTGGAGTTCAAAGAGAAGCATGAATACTCTCTGTATTCTCTTCTTTTTTCCTATCCCTGTTTGACATAATACTTTGGAAATTTTTATTATTTTAATGCCATTATAGATACACTATAAAGTGTTTTTCCTTTTGTTGGTATATTTGGGTTCTTTGCAATTTTTTTTTCTTATGAATAAACTTGCTGTAAATATTTGTAAAAATATAATATGCTGAATATTTGCACTATTTTTATTGTGGTATTTTTGACTTATAACACTAAATACTTTTCAAGTGCATTTTTATACCTCACAAAATACATGTCACTTCATGTCCACCACTATGTCCAGTTGCCATCACCCACCAACCATTCTACCTGCTAACCATTCTACCTGACCCTAACCTCTTCTTCAGTTACCACTATTCTGTTGTCATTCTAGCATTTGTTTCCTTTGTTGTTTATTTGCTTAATTTCCTTATATTCCACATATGAGTAAAATCATAAATTTTTGTCTTTCTCTGACCTACCTCAGAGTTAATGCATATTCTTACGTTCTTGAAAATGGCAAGATTTCTGATTCCTAGGTAGGTAGGTAAGTAGAGATATTTATATATATAAATAGCATTCAGTTGTGTATGTATTCCACTTTTTCATTCAACTATTGATGAGCCTCTCGGCTATTGGAAATAGTGCTGCAATGAATATCAGCATGCATGTATAATTTTAAATTAATGTTTTTATGTTCCTTGGATTAACGTTCACAAGAGTTCCTTTTTCTCCATATCCTTGCCAACACATATTGTTTCTTGACTCTGATAACAACCATTCTAAGATATGTGAGATGAAATCTCATTGTTGTTTTGATTTGCTTTTCCCTAATGATAAAGAAAAAAAAAAATGTCTATTTGTCTGTTGGTGATCTGTATATCTTCTTTGGTGAAATGCACATTAAAAACATCTAGGGAGTGCCCTTGTGCCCTAGCAGTCTAGTACACCTTGGAGCAGCCCCACATACATCCTAAGGTCCAGGGTTCAAGACCCGGGGCCAGAGTGAACAACAAATGTGAACGACTAAAATGAAAAATAAATAAATAAATAAATCTCTTCCTCCTCTTCTCTCTTCCTTCCTTCTTGGTTGCCTATTCATCTTCATTCCTACCTGTCCCTTTCCTTTAAAAACAAACAAAAAACCCAAAACAAACAAAAAAACATATCTGCCCCTGAGTCCTTGTGACTCAGGTGACTGAGACACTGACATGTGGACTATGTGAAGCTCAAGAACCCATGCTTGGTATGAAAATCCAAAACAAATAAATATGCCTCTGCCTTCTCTCCCTTTTTTCTTTTCTTCATTACTTAAAAAGCTTCTTTCTTCTTTCCCTTCATTACTTGCTAATATATACATATCTCACTGTCCTTTTTAAAAGTGTTTAATTTTTTCTTTTTTAAGTTTTGTGAGTTGTTTGTAAGTTTTGGATAATCGCTCCTTGTCTGATACATGGTTTGCAAATAACTTCTCCCATCCAGTAGGCTGCCTTTTCATCTCAATAATGGTTCCTTTCACTGTGCAGCATTTTAGTTTGATACTGGCCCACTGGCTTATATGTATTTTTTGTTTCTGTTGGTCTTAGAAAAGAATCCACAAACATCCCACTAAGGCCAATTACAGAGTTTATCACCTATGATTTTTTTCTGTATTTTATAGTTTCAGAACTTATATTCAAGTCCGTAATTCATTTTGAATTGCATTTTTATTGGTATAAAATAGTGATCTAATTTCATTCTTTTGTCTGTGGCTGTCCTGATTTCCCAGAAGTATTTTATTGGAGAGATTTTCCTTTCTAATGGATGACTTACAGGAGTAGTATCTGAGTCAATGGGAATATGTATGTTCAGATTTAGTAGACTGCCTAGCATTTTTTTTAATTGTTCAAGTCAATAACCTCATTACAATATATTTGGTTTCTGGTAGCACAACTTTCTCCTTAGCAGATCATTGTTTGTTAGTCTTAATTTCAGGCACTCTGATGGGTGTGTTTGGTAACCTCATTGTAATTTTTATCTTCCCTTCCATATGATTAACTATGTTGAGTATCTTTTCATATGCATATTGATATTTTAGATACTGATTTCTAAAGTACTTTCATAAAACTTCACTGCAATTTTTGTCTCCTTAAATTTTTTAAAATAATTTCTCCAGGGTTCTCCATGTATTTTAGATACAAATAATTTTAGAGGTATTTATCTAGAATAGCATCTTCCTTTCTGTGAATCTCCTATCCAATTTAAGAATGATTACATTTGATTAATAGCATTCTTTATTATAATGAATGTTCTATATAAATCATTTCCATTGTGAGTAGTGTTTTATGTTTTTTTGGAATAAGGTAAAATCAGGGTTCACTTACTATTTTTTCGTAGGGAGATTCAATTGCTATAGGACTATATATGATATGTTCTGGTGATAATTTGTCAGAAATCAAGTGCCTATAAAAATGTGGAGCTGCTCTGGAATTTAAATTCTGTTCCATAGATCTACAGGACTATCAATGGTGTCATGTTTTTAATATGGTACAAAATTGCTGGTTATTGAATATGATTCCACTTTCTGCTTTATTGTTATATTAACCTTCTGTTATATATCATCTGCATAAATTTTATTTCTTGTGTGGGACACTTGAATCAATGGCATTTAATTATTTGTCTGATATGTATGTATATCTTAAAGCATTAAATGTGTTCCCTAGACTGCTTCATCTAAATTATATGCCACAAATTATACCATAGTTTCATTATTTTCACAGCAAAATATTCTGTTATTCATTATTATTTTACTTTGTTTTAAGGACTATTTAGAGAGAATATGTACATACATAAGTACATATGAATATATGTACATTTGAATATATAAAGTTTATATGTATATACATATACATATATATTTATATATTCACACTCTAATTCCTAACTGAAATTATTTATGACCTAGTTAATTATTTATTCAGTGCACTTTGACCAATTAAAAAGAATGTTTTTGTGCAGTTACATATGTATGTGGTATTCTATATGTAGCTAATTAATCAAGTTGCTCAACAGTTGTTAAAATCTTTTCAAATCATTTTCCTGTACTAAAGAAGCATGTTAAAAATCTCTAATCATAATTTTATGTTGTCTTTTTTTCTCTTTATTTTTAAATTTCCTTTAAGTTAAACACACCTTCAGTGCCTCCACATTTGGAGTAGTCATATCTGTTTTATTTATTTTATCATTGTAAAAGATTCTGCTTTATCGGTCACAATATTTCCTACCCTTAAGTCTATGATACCTGAGTTTAAAAGAGTTATTTTACCATGTTTTTTCCCTTCATTTCTAATTTTGTATTTAAAGTGTTTTTGAAGTCTCCTTATGTATTATTGCCCATGTATTAATTATTGTATGATATTTTTAATTATTATTTTGCTATCTACTTATCATTTTAAAGTAGTTTATTGTAAATAGCATATTATTAGGTTTCTTTCTCCCTTTATCTCTATCCTGTCTTTTAATTGGAACATTTAATCCACTTATATTTAATGTTATTATTGAAGTAGTTTGATCTAAATCTAGGATCTTGCTATTTGTTCTCTTTTTGTCACATATGCTTTTCATTCGTTGTTTCTTTTCTGAATGTATTTATATTAATAATTTTTATAACTCTGTTTGGATTATTAGAATTAGAATTATCATTCTTTATTGGCTTCTCATTACTTTAAATTTTGTTAAATTATTGCTGACTTTTCTTAAACTACTCCTTTTATTCTATTCCAAGCAACACAAGAAGTTTGCAAACATAGAAACTTATTTACCCTTTTTGCTTTTTCCCCAAACTGTTGTCATTTATTTTATTTTTGAGTGTGTTAAATGCACATAATTACAAGATACTGCTATTGTGGCTGCTTTATCCATTTTCTTATCTTCTATATGTATTCACTTACTTGCAATTTTTTGAGATGCTGCTTTCTTCTTTCACCCTGAATTCTAATATGGAATTAATTTTTCCCAACCTAATGAAATGACTTCCTTCCTCCCTCCCTCCCTCCCTCCCTCCCTCCCTCCTTCCCTCCCTTTCCTTCCCTCCCTCTGTCTCTCTCTCTCTTTGCAGGGATTATCATTAGTAGGCAGGCAGGAAGAGAGAGGAGGAAGAAGCATTTATTTATTTCACTTAGTTGTTTCCTTGGGATGTATGCTGACCAGATTTAAATGCTAAACTGACGGGACACACTTCAATATTTCTTGTAGATCAATTGCTGGCAATAAAATCTCTTAGCTTTTCTTTCTTAAGAATATTTTTGTTTAAAGGAAATTTTTTTCACTGGATGTGTTAATATTTTGTCAAGTTATTTCTCTTAATTTTATTATTTAAAAATATATATTATTGCATATTTTTAAATTATTTATTTTTTAAATTTTATTCTCATATATTTTAATATACATATAACTTATAAATTCAGTTAACTTATTGGTAGTGATCTGGAGAGAAAAAACTGAGAGACTGAGGAAAACACATACTTGATACATTAAGTATATATTAAAAACGAGGCAGTTCTTAATACAGATTTATAAAAATATCATTTAGCAATCTTTTTTTAAAAGAATTTCCTTTGGGGCAATTAAGGTTGTATCATAAGCAAGCTGTAGAATAAGCAGGCAATTGAAATCATTTTGGAAATTTACTCTGTAATTATCCTAAAGAAATTTAAAGCAGCTCCTGCTCATTTCCTCCCTAAACATATAATTTAATAATTTTGTAAATTATAGCATGTCACTATAAAAATCTGAAATGCATTATCTGAATATTCTGAATTAATGAAAATTAAACTGGAATAACAAGGAGCAGATGTAAATTTCTTTTCAGACACATTCTAATGTAATAATTGATTTTCATCTTTATTGTCTACATTTATATTATAGGTTAAATTTCTCTTTATTGTGGAAATTATGTCAGATATTGTTACAGAAATTTAGAGCAAACAGTGGAAAATTTTGCAAAATGTCATTTTAATGAAAGAAACAGTTTTTTAATGGAATTGAACTGGTGTACTTTATCCATAAAATATATTTTGTTTAAAGGATTGGAATAATGTCAAGTATGCAAGCAGGAGTTTCTAAAGTATTTTAGTAGACTGTAAATAATAACACCTATTATTATATTTTGAATTATTCATTTGTTATTCATTTTGCATTTTTTTCTGTAGTTGAGGAAATTAGGGTAAGGAATCAACATTAAGAAAAGTTAACATTAATTAAATGTCATTAGATGAAGCCAAAAGTATACAGACAGGATTTCAAAGCAGTGAGTCTCTGTTCTAGCTCTTCTCCTATTCCCAATACTAATTCTAATAGTTTTTTTTTGTTGTTGTTTGCTTGCTTGCCTTGGCTTTCATATTTATTCAGTTATTATATTTCAAATAAGTTTTTATTTATTTTAATGAGGACCTGTTTGGGTTTTCTACCTCCTATCAAAGTTCTTCACTGAATTTTTTAATTTTCAGAAGCAAATTCTATCTCATTTATAATGCTCTCTCTACCAAATTGCTGATTTTGCATTCCCTACCAGGATGTTATGATACTATTATTTCCATTTTTCATTAGTTAAATAGAGCAAATCATTCAAAATCCCTTTCAGAAATCATCTCCTTTCTGTCACTTTCATAGGCTGACATTTACTGTGCCCAGGGCACAGAGTCACTGCTAAGTGATAGCACTGTGCAAATTATATAATGGTCATAATACCTGTTATCTTTCAATTAGTAAATTAGAAGTTTTAGTACAGAAATTATTATTTAATGCAGTTATTGTGAGATGCATTTATATACACATATGTATATTTATATGTATTTATATGCACTATATACAAATACACACACACATATGTCCAACTTATAGTTGGGTTACCTGGTTCCTTAATATTTTTTCTTAAAATAACAGCTTTATTAAGATAAGCATGTGAGTACATGCTATGAAATTCAAACATTTATAAAGTAAATCTAATAACAGAGTATTAGGACCTCAAAAAGAAAACTCATACAATTAACATTTATTCCTCATTTCTCCTTTTCTCCAGTTCCAGATAATGACTAATGAAGTTTTTCTTTCTACATATTTGCCTATTCTGGATGTTTAATATAAATTAAAGCATAAAATATGTGCTCTTTTGTAATTGGCATTTTTAATTTTTAAAGTTCATCCATGTTTTAGCATATATCAGTATATCATTCCTATTTTTTGCCAAATAATATTTTGTTGGGAGGATCGATGAGGGCAAGCACTAGTGGCTTAGGAGTTAAGCTCATGCCTGGGAAACACTCCACATACAGTTTAAGGATCAGGGTTCATGACCGAGAACTGGGGTGAGGGGGAACATCTAAATCAGTTGAAGGATTCTTCCTACTTTCTCTTCCTTCCTGTGCACCTACTTTGATTCCGGCCTGCCTACTTTCTTCTTAAAAAAATAAACACATAATTTGTTTACCACTTCTTCAATTCATGGGGATTTTTCTTTTCCTTTTTTTGTCTGTTATCAGTGTAATCCTTCTATCAACTTTTGTATACAGGTTTATAGATAGATAGATAGAGAATAGAGAGATAGATAGATAGATAGATAGATAGATAGATAGATAGATAGATAAATTAAAAAAAATATTGGGTATGTTCCCAGGAGTGTTATTGCTGAGTGTCTATGCTTATGATTTTGAAGAATTGCCAGATGTTTTCCAAGGTTACTGCACCATTTTATAATTGCATGAGCTATGAATGATTCACTTAATCCCCATACTCACCAAAACAATTTTATTTTCTGAATGTTATAAAGTAATCTGGCCTTCTTACTTGGTATGAAGAGGTATCACATTGTAATGTTGATTTGCTGTCTCCTAGTAACTAACGATGTGGAGCATATTTTCATGTGCTTATTGTCAATCTGTATGCTTTCTTCTGTGAAATATCTATTCACATCCTTCAGTTGCTTTAAAAATTTAGATATTTTTCTTTGTATTTTTGAATTTTACATGTTCTTTAAATATTCTAGATACAGCTATTTCCTTAGGAGATTTACAGCATGTTCTTTTAGTTCCTATACTTTGCACTTTCTTGTTCTCTTATGAGATGTAAAGTTTTTATTTTTGATGAAGTATACATAATCTATTTTATCATGTGCTTTTAGTATCAACCTAAGACATTTTTAATGACAAATCGTGTTTTCTTTTAACATAAGTATAGTTTAGCACAACTATTTAAGTCTTTCATCCATTTTAAGTTAATTTTTGTGTACGGTATAAAGTAGGAAACTTGGAACAATTTGCAGTCTTGCCCAAATCAGAAGCAGAAGCCCTATCCAATTGCAAAGCCCTGTCCTTGTGCCTGTATGAACTTGGAGTCCAGCTAGCAGCACTTCCCAGGAGAGGGAGCACAGCTTGAGACCTCACCAGACCAGGAGTAGTTGTGAGGCCCAGCCTACAGCCCTGCCCAATGTGATGCTCAGTAAAAACTCACGTAGGAACATAGCCTGTAGCCCCCTGAATCAAAGGCAATGGAGAGAGCCCAGTAAATGGTCCTCTCTGAACAGGGAGCCTGCATAACTAGGGTACCCTAGAGCCATGCCACCTGAGTGCATGAGCTCAGCCAGGACTACCTTCCAACAATGGAGCGACCCAGTCTAACTCTAGACCTCAGCCTGTCTACAGACACTGCTAACTGACCCATCTAGAACCCAGAGCTAAGTTGACTGGTGAAGTTCTTCCCTTGATTAAGCAAACCTATAAAGGGTGAAAGAGAATACCATTTCCTCGAAAACACAGATTCCAAGATAGGACGCATCAACAAAGGAAATGAATGAAAATCCAAGAAATTACCCTAAAGAGGTGGTGATCTAAAAACAAAGTATTTGGAATAAACCCTTAAAGAAGTTCAAGAACCACAGAAACGTACAGATGGATAATTAAACAAAATTAGGAAAAATGCATGAACAAAAAAAACAAACAAAAAAATCTACAGCTGAAGAATACAATGACTGCATTCAAGCATCAATAGCATACTTTAATAGTTTTAATGTATAAAACTTTCTTGCTCAAGTAAATATATAGTCGAGATTCTTTGATATTGTTATGGTGGCATTTAAGTCACTTTCAACTTTACATTGAAATAGATTCTTTAAATCTCTGATATTGTGACTATCTCATCCAAAGTAGTTTATTATAAGATAAGATATGACATGAAAAATTAGTACAGAGTATTGTGAGAGAATTTACTGAAAAAACTAACTTGGGTTGGAGAGACAGGTATAGTTTCTCTGAGCTTTTAATCTTGAATGTGGAATGAAAATAATGCTTAAATAAGCACAGTGATGTAAGTCAGAGGGACAACAATCTTATAAGAATATAAGAATATCTTATAATAAGACACTTGGGACAGAAGTAGCAAGAGATATTATATAACTAAGCAAAGGTAAATGTGGGCTGTTCATCAACATCAGTGGATCAAGTGGAAGTCTGGAGCTGTGGACAAGTGACAGATCCTACAGCATCTGGCTTTACAAACAGGTGATCATCTAATGAACACAGATCAGTGAAAAACAACAAGTACAATAAATAACCATTGGAGCTTCTGCAGCCCCACCAGATACACTACCATGTTCAATACCTTCAACTATGAAGCAAGTGACAGATTTTGCTCTCAGATGGTGTTCAGTACACTGCTCCTGCTAAGAGAGTGCCAAAAAAGTTACTAAGATGAGTGGGAGGGGTTAGAGCAATTTCAGGCTCCTGTGCTGCTTACATGAGACATTGTGCCTGTAGACATATTGAGACATCTAACTGGGAGCTTGTGTAGTATAAAGCTTAGATAAAGCTTTAGTATGAGTGTTGGAGACTGATCAAGTTATCAAGGAGACCCAGTGGAGTGCAGATCGTCACATACATTATAGTAAAAAAGCATATTAAATCTACTCTGCTCTGACTACAGTAAACCTGAAGATAAGAATTTGTAGAGCCACAGCAACAAGAAATCAGTTTCTTATTTATTTGGAGGTAGATGTATTGTTTCAGGATAAAACATATTAGGGAGGTCTGATTAATGAGGTTGATAATCAAGAATCACTTGGCTAGAGAAGATATAGTAAATATAAGGTGAAGAAAGTCAGTAACATGGGCAGGAATGTATTCAGGTACACATGGACAGCAGTATTCTTAGGAATTAATGTTTTGAATATATTGTAAAAATATATTTTCTAGTGTAACATGAGGAGAGAAAAAATTTTAATGGAAAATATTTGGCGGGGAGGAGTGGGGTCAATATATGTGCAGTGAAAGTTGTGTTGGAATAATAGCGATGCTTTGTTTGGGTTTTAAAGATATTATATACCTTTAGACATGAACCAAATGCCCAAACAAGTTGTTCAGGGCTGAATGGAGAAATGGTCGCAGCAAAAGAATGTAAAAATTTCCTATACTTGGAGCAATGATTTATAGTTACATAATAAATTACTACAAAAAACTTAGTTGCTTGAAGCGAACATTCATTGTCTCATATTTTTGATTGATTTTTTTAAGTTCTTTTCCATTTGGCTCCCTGTATAAAGCTGCTTTTGTGTCCTCATCAGCTGGGTTTCTCCAGAGCAAGTTATCTAAAAAAGACAAAAAGATAAGTAAAATGTCTCTATAACCTAGCCTAAGACACAAAAATTTATCCTTTCTACAACCCTCTTCATTAGAAGCAAGTCACTAATTTAGGACCTACTCAAGAATAGGAGAGTTAGACCACCCCCAGTTTACAAAGAATCATCAAATAATTTGAGTGCATATTCTTAAACTTCCATACCTATGATAAACCATAGACAGGCCTGGTTCTAAACATCTTATAGTAATAACTCATTTAGTCATCTTAAAAATCTTATTGGTACATGTTAAAAGTATTTTAATTTTACATGAGGGGGAATTATTATTTAAGAATATGTCATTTTTGAATTTTACACAGTATTATTACCCCAGGGAATCTGGAACCAGAACTCTATGTTAAGACAGTACTGTTTAACCTCTCAAAAATAGCATGGCCAAGTTTATCTCTCAGGGTGAGGATCCTCAATATCACTTAATATACTAGATACAAAACCTAGAAATTTCAAGACATTCTATATTTGAACTAAGGAGGACAGACTTTCTACTAATTCATGCAAACTTGGTTTTCATTGGTCTACAGTTAGATTTGACTCTTGTGCCTGTCTTCAAGTTTTAGGATCTGCAGTTGAGTAAAACTAGGATTAGACAGATTAACAACTGTTTCTATAATTTGCCATACATGTCAGGAAGCAGACCCAATCTTTTAAGAGGCAATGGAAAACAATTTCATTTCATTTGCAAATGAGAACATGCACAAGTCAAGGTCTTCGGGACATGTAGAAATGTGAAATCAGTATTTTGACAAAATAGATAATTGAATTTCAATGCATACAAATCTGTGGTCAGAGTAAGAGCCTCTTAGAAATGTCTTTGTGGTTTGACTGTGAGCGCAGATTTGTAAGGCATTCTTCTTCGATGACATGCTTCTCACTGAGAGTCTTTCTATTCATTCAAACTCTTTTGATTGTAGAATTGAAATGAATTTCTATTATGAAGATGAAGTGTCATAATTTTTAATCAGTATGGATCACCTTTGGGGCCGATCTAATGAAAAACTATGAAAGAGAGAGGAAGGAAACAAAAGAGCAATCATACAAATCCAGATAATATTTTAAGGACTGCAGTTTAAGCTTTGAATAGTTGCAGTAACCTTTTGACACAGGTCATTCTGTATTCCAAAAGCATTTGACTTTGCAAGAGAAGTCAAATTTTCGGAAATTTGTGGTATAAAGCACAGACTTCACTCACGTTAACATAGAGTAAAATATCAGTACCATAGATATATAATTTTGAAATTATCAACCTAATTAAACTGATGTCTAATAAATTGCACTATTAGAAATACCTCCTTCCCAGAGTTGTGAGGATTAGATAACACATTTCACAAAAGATAAATAGAAAAAGGCCTAGAATATTTATGTGCTAAATATGACATTGTTACTGGCCAGATAACTCCAATGAAAAATTTACTATCAAGTATTATTTGAAATAACAATAATTATGTTTTATCTTAAGTAATTATCAGAATAAAAATATTAACTTATATACTTAACTATGTCCTGACACAGAACATTCGACACAAGGTTGGTACTGTTAGAAACAAAATCAATGTCACTGACAATTTATAGATAATGCCTGTTATATTTATAGTTGTTTACTTTTTCCCTCAAATACATACATACACATAAAATTCCAGATAATTTAAATAAAATTTCTGTCACTGTGCAGTTTTAAATTTTTATTTGTGTATGTAATATAAAACCCTTATGATATCATTAAATTCTCCTTGCATACATGTTCTTTGAGGTTTATGTAATATCCCATTTTACATATGCAGCAGGATTTAACATTTGATCATGCAAATTTTTCGAGTGTTGGACAGTGTAAATATTCAAGAATTAGCAAATATAATACATCGAAAAATCTGGTGGTGGGTGTGTTGTGAAATATAGACTAAGATGCAATTTTAATGTCCTACTTGGAATTTAGAATTGTGAACTAAAGAAATTATAAATAATGCTATGAAAATATAAAGAAAAATCTTTAATGAGTGGCTCAAAAAGAACCATGTATGGCAATTAATATGTGGCACTTAGGGGATCAAATTAAAAATAAGCTAAATTTATATGAGAATTCTTAAAAACTATTAAAAATATTATTTCTACCAAAGTTTTAGAACCAGAGTAAAGCATATTAGAAGAATCCTACAGTGTTGTCCATTAGTTCATATTAATGCCAATACAAAATCCTAAATAAAATATAAACAAAAATATGCAGCAGCACAGCAAATAATAGTATTCAGTAACTGAGTAGAATCTGTGGCAGCAATTCAATGATTGCAAAGATATTTAGAATCTGTATATTTTTCAGTTCTAATATAATGAAAGGAGTATTTCAACATATGCCAAAATAAATTTTCTTGTATTACTATTTTTATTAAAATGCTTATATAAATAAATTATATATGGTGATTTAGTCAACATTGATCATGTTACATCATTTGATTCCAATTAATAGATAAAAGAGTACTTGACACCCTTTCACTTTTGTTTTTTAGTAAGGAAGGTAAAAATGAATGAAGACAGGCAGGCAGTAGGCAGAAAGGAATCCACTGAGCAAAAGACAGTTATCACATCTATTTTGTAATGTTGATCTAAATATTATAGTCAGTATAATTAGATAAGGGAAATGAGTGGTATAATATCTGCAATAATATAAAACAGTGTTTGTCATTTTATGATAGAATAACTGGAGAGTCAAATTGCCAAAAGTATAAATGCCTGCATTAAAAAGGAATAAATATTTCAGTACATACCTAATCTTGCACCTCAAGAAACTGGATAAAAAATAACAAAATAAACAAAAATTAAGAAGAAAATAAGTTGGAAATATGAGAGTGATAATTAAAAAAAAACAATATTAAAACCATTGAAATTAAAATTTTGCAATGGTTAACAAAATTGACACAATTTTAGCTTATATATCCATGAAAACTGACAGGATGCTCAAATAGCTGCAATCATATAAGAAAACAGAGACTTACTATGGACCTTACAGAAATAAAAAAATAAAGGGTTGTTTGAGCTAAGAATAATTGTATGGCAACAATTTATTTAACTCAGATAAATTGACAGATTTCTAGATACAAATATCAAAAAATCTCAGTAAGAAATATAATAAGACAATAAGATAAACACAATGTGAATAGACCTTTATCACATGAAGACATTAAAACTATTAAAGCTATTCTATTATTTATTTTTTTTACAATAATAAAAGTCTCTTTTAAAATTACCAATAAAGAGTAGGCCCAGATTGCTGAATTTTATTAAACTTTTAAGTAAGAATTAATACCTATTTTTCACAAACTCTTGTGAAACATTTAAAAGAAGAGTGAACCCTTTTCAAGTCAATTTATGAGGCATTAAAGACATAAAAATATGAATTGAACATGAATGCAAATATCAACAGAATATTAGTAAGCTAAGTCTAGCATTGTGTTATAATAATTATACACCATGATGAAGTGAGATTAATTCCAAGGATGGCAGGATGGTTAGCATCCAGGAATTAATCTATGTAATATGTCATATCAATAAAATAGAAAATTATGTATTCATAGATAAGAAGTAGACAAAATCCAGTCCTTTTCATGATAAAAATGTTTAATAAACTAGATGAGAAACTCCCCAGTCTGATAAAGAGAATATAACTGAAGTAACTTTATAATTAATGGTATGTGATTGCATTCTTCTTAGATCAGGATTAAGATAAGATGTCAGCTCTCACCTCTTCTATTCATCATTGTACTGAAAATTCTCACCCAAACAATTGACAAGGAAAAGACATAAAAGGCATTCAGTTGTTATAGTTAATAATAGAGCAAATGTTTCTTCCTCAAATTACAACTTGATGACCAAGACTTTTCTTATTCAAGAAAGGACTCCAACTATAGCCAGGGCAAAAATTTAAGAAAAGAAAATAAAGATAAACAAATTAAAAAGAATAAAACTATCTCTACTTGCAGATAGCATGATTATGTATATAGAAAATCCCAAGATCTACAAAACTACTCTTAACACCTAAGTGAGTTGATAGTTAAGAGGATACAAGATAAACATATATAATTCATGTCCATTTTTTATATAATAGTGATAAACACTGAATTTAAAAATATAGTACTATTTATTGTTCCACCCCCCAAAACAAACTAACGGACTAAAAAAAAGTAAATCAACTTTTAGACTGTGAGACCAATTTAGTGGTTACCAGGAGGGAAGGAGATAGAAGAGTGGGAAAATCACATTAGAAAGGGATCAATTATATAGAGAAGGATGGAATGTGACTTTTAGAGATGATCTTATTGTACTATATACAGATGATGAAATATAAAGATGCACACCTGATACTCATAAAATATTATGATGCAATACTATTTCTGTAAAAATTATTAGGTTGAAATATAACAAATATGTACATAATTTGTATGTTGAAAACTGCAAAACATTACAAAATCAATTAATGAACACATAGCACAAAGCTTTCACTGATTAATCTTTAGTATATTTATGATGGGATTATGTTCCTTCTTACTTGATTTGTGGTTTTTAAAATTTTGACTGAATATTTTAGATAAAATCACAATGTGAAGACATGAAAATCTAATAGTTCAGATTTTCTTCCAGGTATAAGCTAGTTTCATACACAATTACTCTTCAACTGCAGAGTGTGTGGTGAGATGGTTTGATGCTGCATGTCAGTTGGGTTCTTGCCTCTCTGTTGCAAGGACAAGACTCCAGCCCAGCTGAATGTGGGCCCAGAGTGGCCACAAGATGGCACAGCACTGTGCATTGCTCTCTTTGCAATAGAGTAGGGAAAAAACTCACTGGTAGGCAGGATGGTGGAATTCCAGAGCTCATCTTAGTTAATCCGGAAAACTTAAAGTGAATTTTTCATCTCTGAGCTCATTCTGTATGTTATTAAAGTCTAGATTTTCTTCTAAATCCTGTCCCATTATGCTAATGAGTATTAGAAAAGCCACAGAACTCTCATCAGGTATCTACTTTACACAAAGCTTATTTACCCAAGACCAGTAGTGATAGTTACTCAGATATTATGCTTTATGGTATCAAATTGTTAAAGAATCAAGGAAGAGCAAAATAAAAGGAGTGGTATAAACTGATCGTATATAAAAATATCTGATATAGGAAATACGTTAGTTTATCCCCCTCCCCCCGCAAAAAAACCTGTTTCGAAACAATGCTATTAAAACCTAGCATTATTTTGTAAATATAAAAAGATCATAAAATTTACATAAGTCAGAATTATAACATGAATTTTCATATTTATATTTGAAATTTGTTATAATTATTATAAGAAATCATCATTCCCTTTTATACTTGCAAAATACTTCTTACTTTATATTATATACAACTTTAATCTATTTTTCACAACTTGTAGAGTTTGAAATAGAATCCCAGCCTCTATAGTTAATTCAAAGAACAGAAAAAACGATGAATAATGACTAGCTTATCTAAATGCCCTCTTATTTGTTACACTGCACTGCTGAATATATAGTGTTAGAACCTTATTATAAGTCTGAATTTATGACACTGGGTAAATAAGATCTCATGAAATCTGTGTTATAAGCCACTTTCAGGGGAAAAAAAAGAATTAATAATGAGACCTTTGACACAATTTTAAACAAGTATAACTGAGAGATCTAGTGAATCATTTTATTATAGAGCACTCATCTCCTGGGCTTAACATCAACATAAGATAAATTATTTTAAATTCAAGCTAGTTTGTAGCAATATGGTTGATATAGAAATGAAAAAAAATCAATAAATCTTTTCAATTGAAATCAGAGAGGTAATGATTCACATTTATTCTTTGACTAGGGCACATTTGAAAATAACAAATAGTAACACAACTGAAATTGCACCAGAAGAGGCACCTTTATCCATTGTCACTAGCCACACCAAAAATGTAACCCTAAAAACAAGTATTTTAATCAGATAACCTTTAGAAAACATATGACATCAAAACAAAAAACAGAAAAAAAAATGTGAAATATGCTTGCATTCATACTGACTATTTTAAAATTCATCATATGAGAGGAATTTTCCACTATCTCTCATAGCTGTGGTAGAACTAACTTGATGGATCATATGCATTGTTTTAGGACCCATCAAATGTGATCGTATCAAACATTTAATTAGCAATTACTGTTTAGTTTAGGCTAATTTAATTAAAAATTACTGATATAGAGCTTCACCGCTCTTGCTAGGTACAGAGTCCCCAGACCTTCGCTCCTTCCCATCTCACTGAACCTCCCCAGTAAATACCCAAAGCAACACCTACGCAGATTTCGGTGATCCCAGGCCTCTGCTCACCTGGATTCCTTGATTACTATTCCAGCCTGAAAGAGGCCCTGAACTGTGCTTGCCCATCGTCATTGTCATCACCAGGGTCCAGTGACCTGATGCCTTTGCTCCCTTGGACCCCAAATCACCAGATCCACTTGCATTGGTCCAGAATAAGTACTGGTCTGCCAGTCCTCAGGGCCAAGATCAGTGTTTAATAGGTCTCTGGACTCAAAAGTGATCATCCCCATCCTGCTTAGGTAGCACCAGGAACAAGCATTCACTAGGCCTCAGGACGTCAGGACACACGCAGTGTCTCAACTGTGACACAGACCCATAAATCCTAACATATGTAATTGGGCTACTTGAGAACTCCATTCCTGAACTCCACCCAGGCTGCATATGAAACTCCTGCTCTGAAGAGCTGCAAAGCCTTCAGGCAACACCAGAAAAGGCACCAGTGGGCCACCAGAAGAGGGCTTCCTAGAGAGTAGAAGCAGCCCCATACCAAAGTAAATCAAGGAACTGGCACCTGCCATAGCAGCATACAGAGAGAAAGAAGTCTATAGTAAAAGAAAAAGAAAGTTACAGAACTATATTGAAGGTGGAAAAGAAAGCCATTTCAAAATCTAAGTTATCCTCCAAAACTTGAATGAACCGAAAAGAGGAAGATGCCAGGAGCTCTCAAGGGAAAAATTCCGTTGACATGGACTGGAACAGCTTGATAGATAAAGAGTTCAAAAGGATAGTTATTAAAAAGATGAACAGATGCAGGAAGCTTACAAATACCCAAAAGTAATTGTAAGGCCTCAGAAAAGATGTGATGGATCAAAGGGACTGTTTTACCAAAGAGATTGAGGCCATAAAGAAGTTCCTGGCAGAAATGCTAGAGATATAGACAAGAAATTGCAGATAAACATGGAAAGCTCCATAAACAGACTCAATCATGCAAAGGGACAAATATCAGATGTTGAAGACAAGCTGACAGAGACAACGTCCTCATGGAAGAGGAGGGAAACAAGATTGAAGAAAAATGAAGCAACTCTATTGAGAAATGCCAGACACTGTGAGAAGAACAAATGTAAGGATGATACATGGCGCAGAAAGTGAGGAGAGAGAGAAAGGAGCAGAAACTCATTGTAAATAAGTAATACCAGAGGATTTACCAAATCTGCTACAAAAAGTAACCTCAGATGTTCAAGAAGCAGAGAGAATACCAAAATTTCTAAATATAAACCTTCTGCCAGACACATCATAGTAAAACTAGCAAAATTGAACAACAAAGGAAGCCTACCCAAGTCTATGAGAGAAAATAAAAACATAAATTACAATGGCACATCCATCAAGCTATCATCAGATTTCTCAATAGAAACACTACAAGCTAGGAGAGTGGAATGATGTATTCAAAGCACTAAAAGACAAAAACTACCAGCCAAGAATACTCTACCCTGCAAAATTATTTAAATATGATGCAGAAATAAAGGTTTTCAATGACAATCAAAAGTTAATGGATTTTTCTATCTTCAAGCCTGCCATTCAAGGAAAATGAAAACAAAGACCCACGAAACCTAGAGAATGGTGCAACACAGGAAAGCAAAAGAAGAAACAAAGATGAGATCAACAGGAGAGAATATAAAAATACTAAAAAGGGAAAGAAATACAGGTAACCTATACAAATATTATAAATATGACATGGCATCAGCTCACAAAAGTCTAACATAGAGCATTACAGAGAGACTACCCATGAACAGGCACAAATCTCAGTTCTAGAGAGACATATAGCTAGGAATTAGACAAAACGGACAAAATAGAAGCTATGAGCCATCCGAAGAAAAAATGAACATTTAATCTATGACAAAATGCCAAGATCATACAATGGAGTAAGGAAAGTCTAACAAATGGTGCTGGGAAAACTGGAAAGATGTATGGAAAAAAAAAAAAAAAAGGAAACTAGATTACTCGTTCATTATCTCCATACACAAAATTATCTCAAGATGGATAAAAGAACTGGACAATAAGAACCAAAACCATAAAATACTTAAAAACACTAAAAGACAATGTGGGAAAAACACTCCATGACGTCAACTGCAAAGAAATCTTTGGGGAAGGAACACTTATGACAAAATGGGTCAAAGTGAAATTAAGCGATTGGGATTACATCAAACTGAAGAGCTTCTGTTCAGCAAAAGAAACTACCAATAAAACATAAAGACAACTCACAGAATTAGAGAAGATATTCATACAAACATACGTCAGATAAGAGCTTAATCTCCAAAATATAAGAAGAGCTTACACACCTCAACAATAAAAAAGCAAATTACCCACTCAAAAAAAAAAAAAATGGGCAAAAGAACTGAATAGATACCTGTCTAAAGAAGACATTCAGATGGCCTGCAAACACCTGAAAAAAATGCTCTACATCATTCATCATCAAAGAAATACAAATAAAATCTGTAATTCGATACCACCTCATACCAGTGAGAATGGTGTATATCAAGAAGACTGGAAATAGCAGGTGTTGGAGGGGATATGGAGAGAAAAAAGGAACCCTCCTGCACTGTTGATGGGAATGTAAATGGGTACAAAACAATGTGGAGATTCTTCAAACAAATAAAGATGGCTCTACCATTTGATTCAGTGATCCTACTCTTGGGCATGTACCCAGATGATAATAAATCTCTAATCAGGTAAAAAGTATCTGCACCCCAAGGTTCATAGCTGCACAGTTCACAATAGCCAAGATATGGAAGCAATCTAAATTCTAAATGCCCAAAAACAGATGACTGGATAAAGAAGTTGTGGTATATGCAGCTACTAAAAATAATGCAGTTGTGACATTTGCAACAATCTGCATGGAACTGGAATGGATCAGGTTAAGTGGCATAAGTGAGAAAGAGAGAAATATAGGAGACTTTCACTCATGTGGAATATAATGAAATGAAACAAATAAACTCCAGCAAAATCTCTGAGGACACGATGATTACTGCTAGGGAGGTGTGAGTGGGGAGGGAAGGCAAGAAGAAAATTGGTAGTGAAAGACATTGGAACTCTGTTGGAAAATGTGCTGAAATATAGATTGTTATACAATATTAATATTCAAAAATGAATGTAGTATTGTTAACAAAAGAATAAATATCAATAAATAAAAATGACATCACATAAAAAAGGAGTAAAGAATATTATTAAGTCACTTTAGGAAACGCAATACATACAGTACATTCAATAAATTTAAATAAATGTAAATCTACAAACTGAACAAAAAGAAATTACTGATGTAGCTAAGAGGCTACCATAGAGCTAAAGCTATATCATATTTCATACTGCTATAGAATATAGTATAAAATGTTATTTTAAGATCTAGACAAAAAATAAACCATATTTCAAACACCAAGAAATGCGAAGGATGAAACCATTTTCTAAAATCTCATCAGGATCCAATATATTCAATATATTCAGGGCTAAAGCCAACTATTTTCAAAATTGTATTAGTGCTTCTCCAATGAAATTATAATTTATTGTTTTTTTAACCAATTTTACTAGCTATTTTAATACCGATAGATGAAAAATTTGAAGGGCTACATATATTTGTTGACATTATTTCCAATTTGGTTATTTAAATGTATGGAAATCGATCATGCAAACATCATGGAATATACAAAATATTATATTCTGCCCTGTATTCTAAGGTCATATAATTAAGCATCTTGTAAATGTTATATTCTAATAAATATTTAGTGGTATATTCTAATATATAAAATTAAAATTTTCCTTTTAAACATTAAAATAATATGAAAAATAATGGATATAAAATTTAAAACACTAATACAATATTTAAAATAAAATAAAAATATACCATGGCAGAATTCAGTATAATGTTAAGATGCGAATGCATTTAATCCAAATTTAAACAAACTGGAAGCTATTTAAAAATGATAGTTTTAATTTTGACAGACTCAAATAAGGGAAACTGTCACACACATTTATGATTCTGCTTATGAGATCATGATAAAGATCAATTGTTTTCCATGACTTAGAGCTACTAGTTTTATCTTCAAACATTTAGAGTAGTTCTAGTTATAACTATAACTTTCAAAAATTATATTCATGAATTTGTAAAATGAAAAAATTATGTAATGATATAAACATTTACGTGACCAATATCCATTTAAAATTATTAGGATCACAGTCATGGGAAACTTGGATTCAGCTATGTCACAAAATCTTTTTAAATATGAAGCCAATAATACTTATTTCGTAGGGTTACTTAAAAATTAATTATATGTTTTGGCCATTTACTAAGATCATAAATTAATAAACTTTATATATCTATGTATTTCAATTTTAATTGAAACATGCATAACAAAATATAAAATAAATACAAAACAAGTAAATTTACATTTAAAGTCTGTATGAAAAAATACTAAAATACAACAGTTTATCTCTAAACAAGGATAGATTATTTCTTCTATAAATTTCTCTATAAATCTGCATGGTTCAAACTTCTAATAGGTATATGGCAATCTTAAAAGTTGAAATGCATGCATTTAAACACAAAATAATCTAAAGAAAAAAATAGCAAGTGAATGAAAAAGAAAATTAATTTTCATACGTTAATTTTGCATAGATGGTATAAATACTACGTGATTTATAAATGCTTCATACATCTTTAGATTGCTTGTTCTATTATTTTGTCAATGCTTGTATCTATGGTCATGAGAAATTCTGGCTTGCAGTTTTTCTTTCAATAATGCCTCTGCTTGGTTTCTGTTGTGGGGTAATGCTGGCTTCTGGAATGAGTTAGCAAGTATTCTTTCTGCCTCTGTTTTCTAGAAACGAATGTTAAAGGTTGGAAAATTTTCTTAGATATTTGTTAGAATGCATCTTCTGGGACTGATGATTTCTGTTCAGAAGTTCATTGGTTACTTATTATAATTGATTCAAAAATGTTAACTGATAGAGGCCTACAAAGTTAATCTATTTTTGTTCTGTGTATGTTTTGGTAGTTGAATATTTCTGTGTCACCTTGCATGTGACTGACAGATCTTACTTGAGCATATTTAATTTTTACAGAGAATTAATTCCTAACACCCAAAAAGGAAATGAACACAGATTCTCTTGGCCATTGGAACTACTTGAACTGTGAGAATTCTTAGTTTTTCCAGTTTCTGCTTAATTCAACAGTGCTCTCTCATTCTCTCACCATGGACCACCTCTTGTTCTCATTGTAGATGATATGACCACTGATAACTTGTAATTCATATATATGTATTACCATGAAAAAATAACCATATTGTTGCCACATTGACCTTGTATGATTATTCACTCTTCTACACTGAGTTTCTTTAATCATGTGAGGAGGGTCATTTGAGTCATTGCAATTTAAGCTGAAGAGGGTGGATGGGTGGGTGGAGAGACTGCCATTTGAAAAACGAAAAAAAGGTAGAGGTTCAGAGTCCTACAACCTTCCTCTAAAAATTAATGATACCATGTCAGGAATATATAGCTATATTCTATGACTGGCATATGGTGAAATTATAAATTTTCCAGGAATATAAGAAATCCCATGATATTTGTGTTGATTATTCAAGTTTTGTATGTCTCATTCAAAAGTAGACTTTCTTTTATATAGCAGACATCCCTTTGAGGTACAATAATACTTTAAAGATTTAAATTTTTGTATTCTTGGATACAAACCATCTTTAAAAAACAGGGACATTTACTGTTGGTATTTTAAATTTTTGAATGTTTTTTTCTTTATTTTTTTCCATGTACACCTTGAAGCATGTCATTTCATTTTTATTTTAAATTTCTAACAGCTATGACTATAGACTTTATTTTCCTTTGTTATTTTCTGAGGTACAGAAGTTCACATATGTGTAATATAACAAAACAGCAGCTATCTATCAGTTCTTTATAATTTTCAATAGTATATAGATAAATGTAGACATAGGGACTAAATATTTGTTAAAACAAATTTTAAAACCACTGTCAGCTCCAGAGATACTACAGTAACTTTTATCACTGTCATATTTGGATGTTAGCAATGTGTTTCTTCTTCATCTGATAGGGGTATAAAGCTATCGAATGAGTTAATCACTAAATCAGAGAGGTGGGAGTTTTTGATAAAGGAAAGGTGATAATTATCAGTTTTCCAAAGTGAGCAATTTACTGTCCACATCGCTATATTTCATTCAAATATAAGCAAAGAGATTCAATCACCACCTTACAAAAAGTGTAGCTACATTTTTTATATTTAAAAACAAATCTTGAAAAGTAAGATAATTTATAAACTCCCACTATTATTTTTTATAATTTGATTTTATGTGTGATTAGATAATTGGTATCTCAGATATAAAATAGGTGAAGAGAAACAAAATACAATAACATTTATTTAAAGCATTCTGTCTTGTTTTCACATCAAGCAAATAAGGTAGTTTTTACTTGATCAAAAATATCTCTAATATAGTCTTACATGAAATTTGGCCCAATAATAAAAATAATTTTTTAATTCACTTATTTGTGTGGAACATTCATTCTCATGCTATGGATTAGTTTTTGAAAAACAATATTTTATAAGAAATATGACAAATTATTCAGATTTTAGCAGTAATATGCATTTAACTAAATAAAGCCAATGACTTTTTCTAGATGACAAAATGGAGACAAACAGTATGGAGTCAGTAATCCAGCCTGGGAATTTCTCAAGATGTACATTTCAACTTATATCATGAGGAGAGATCATAAAGCAGAGATGAGTAAAGATTAGAATATAAATAATTATATGAAGAAATGGAAGATGATGTTATTCTTCTACAAGTATAACTAACTTAATACATGTCAAATTTACCATACATGGGAGGATGTGTTTGTTGATGAAGTTAGATAGTTAGGCTGGGATCAGAATTTTACATAACATTTATATCTTTGAACATAAACTTTGATGCTCCTGAAAATTATAGCAGGATTTTAAGAAGAGATGTATTATAATTGAAAAGGTAGTATTTTCTCTTATTTAATGATACATTGTTACCTGAAATAATTATTTTTAATCTTACAGAATAAAAATATTTTTTCAAATTGATCTTCCTCACATTAAATATTAGTCATTAACACTCTTTATGCTTTATAATTCTTATTCAAGTTTATGGAAAAATCAAGAAACTATAGCTGAAAAAGGGAGTCAGGAGAAAATATACCCACTATAAATATTTTTAAATTAGATATGACTATTTTTACTGTTCTATATTATTTCTAATTACCCAAGTGACACTTTATTTTGTCTTAGACAATTAGAGGGGAACTCAGAAGTTTGTTATTTATGCAATGATTCTTTAAGTTTATTGCCCTTTGAATGTCACCCATTGAGTTTGTTTAAACTTTCATCTAGTTTCAATTCTGCAATATGTGGAGTTTAGTATGGAAAGAAAAGATTTAGTTTTTAATTTTCTCTTTTGTGTTTTGAAAAGTTGAGAGAGCATGTGACAGGGTCTTCTGAGTTTCTGCTCATGGGCTAACTTTACAAATTTAATTTTGATTATTAACTTATATTCTGATTCTTACTGTTTGAAAACCTCTGAATAGCAATGGGCCAGATGCTGTTGCCTGATTAGATACTGAGATATTTTAATCACCAGCTGCAGCATTATAAACCTACTCTTTTAATACTTCACTTTAAGTTTTCCATCTGCTTTTAGCATCTGGTCAGTTCTGTCTAGGTTGTCATTTTATTTTATTTCTTCTTCGTTACCCTGCATATATCATGGTTTAAATAGAACATCTCTAAAAGTCCTTATGACCAAGTCAGTTATACCATTAGTCTTTATTTTAAAACATGTTATTTAACTAGTAATTCTAGTAAAACTTGTGTTTCAAGAGAGTTTTCATTGCCAACCCCTCTATGGTACATAATATGGACCAATAATAATACATTACACTTAATATGACAATAATCACTAACAAAGTAATTTTATTTTGATGGAGATTCGCCTTGCTTTTTTCAATGGAATGTTAATAAAATAATCTTGCCAAAAGATTCATGCATATTTGTCACCATACTAAGGAATACATTTGCGGAATAGAATTCTAAGAGATTTTATTTAAAAATTGGAAGAGATTTAAGATCACCTAAACTGGAGATCAGACCCAAAATACTATGTCAAACATGGCATTATCAAGACCTTGCACATAAGTTACCCTGTTAGCAGGTGCTCTTTCATATTATCTTCTCCAAATTTAAGCTTGGCTCCAGCCCTCCTCTGTGAAAAGGCATGCATCTATAGCAACCTACAAATCTCCCTTTGTTAAAATGCTATTACATCTAATTTACAAAAACTTTGATATTAATAGTTTTAGAATTGTATTTAACCAATTATGTTAGAGGTCCATTTATAAATGAATATCTTTATTCGTAAATGTACTTCACAAAATTACAGTTTTGTAGATTTAGAAAACACACAGCAAGTATTAGGATTGACTAAGGGATGATCTACATAATAAAGTAAACTACCCAGATGTTGTGGTAATATAAAACTTTAACAAGAAGAGAGTGTTCAAGAAGCCAAAAATATTTTTTTAACTTTAAAAAATGTTATTAATGAAATATTATATTATAAAGGGTTAAGGTGTACATTATGTAAATAAATATCTGTATATATATAATATATTAAGCTAATTACCAATAGTCTGATTTTTTTCTTCACCATGTAATTGACTACTTTTACTCCACTTGCCCAGCTCCCTCCCTCCTTCCCTTTTGTTTTTGTAACTACTAATTTGCTGCTGTAGACTAAAAGTAAACTTTGGTTTGATACAATTAATTTTTGCTTTGTTTCTCTAAATACCATGCCACACATGAGAGAAATCATATGATATTTGTCTTTCTCCTGACTTACCATACTAAACAAAACTCCCTTTAGGTCAAGCCATTGTTGGAAATGCCAGAATTTCGTCGATTTTAAGAGGTGAATAGTATTCCATTGTTTAGTTTATACCTTCACATTTTTGGGAAATGGCAGTGGAACAGGAGCAGATATATTTATAGTTAGACTCAGTATACAAACATAGATGAAATGATTCTAAATTAATTCATTCAAATATAGTTATTTTATGCCTACTACATGCAATTCACTTTTTGATAGCCTCATATGCACTCCTAAACAAACAGACAAATGTAGTTGCTTTTATGTAGCTTGCAATCAAATAGATATTGAAAAGAATTCAAAGTAGCATACCAGCTAAAAATTATGGTCTAAAAATAAATAATTTTATAAAATAGCTCCCTGCAAAAGTATTAAAACATATTCACAACTTGTAGTTTTTTATGAAGAACATAAATTTTCTTAAGTGTGTGAGAAAAACAATTGTTTGAGACTCCAGCACTTACCTGAATTTTGACAGGAACAAAATGAACAATAACAAACAACAAGAAAAAGTAGAGTTGATAAAGCAAAGACATGAAATTTGGATTTTGAGTACCTTTAGTTATTTTGTAATGAGAAAATCAGGTCAGGATATATACCAACAAGTATTTCAGATTTATGTCAACAGGTATTGGTAAATGAAATAAAATTTTTTTCATCAGAGCTGAAAACTTCCTCATTATTAGTTTAAAAATTTTCTTACAGAGAATGGGTTTAGGATTAATGCTGGAACAACTCTGTATTTAAAATAGCATGTCATCGATTTTTTTATAGGTATATATCCTTAACTTCATTGTTAGATGTTAAGAAATCATAATAGTTCATTTCAATATGAGGTTATCAATTTTGTATCTAATACTTTTGACATATTTATAGCAAATCAAGGAAAAACTCCTTGTAATATAAGGAAAAAATGTTTGATTTAAGTGAACCCAAATTATATTCAGCAAAATTTTCCTTTATCAATTGGGTAAATCATATTTGCTATGAGGAGTAAATAACTGCTAACTCTTAAATACTTAAAAGACTGTAAATCAATCAAAGCTTAATTATTTTATTTGCTGAATTTGCTTTTTCACAAACAAGTTAAAATAACTCAATCCTAAAATGGTATATAGAGAAATAACAAAATTAAAATGTATATTTTTATCAAACAAAATAGTGTATTTGAGCACACACTTTTTATTAGTTGTAGTGATATATCATAGCTGTCTATAAATTTACATTTTTTTGTCACATATAGGTTTGCTAAATTTATCCTCCCATCACTTATTAAGTTTAAGTAGGGTGAATAGAAAAAATGAGTTCAATTATAATAAACTTTATGAAATAATAGATTTAAGATCATAATCTGTGAACTAGGCAAGTTAACTAAATAATTTAGATATTGATCTTATAAATTCTTATAGCATACAATATTGTGATATATAAAGCAAGAATAACTATTATAATGTTTGATATGAGATAAAAATGAACAAACAACAAATTAAAAACTTTCAAATAACTATAATTGAATTTTGATGTTTATCAGGAACTTCTATGAGGTTTTATTTGGCTTTTGGATAAAAGCGTGTGTACTAAACATTCTTCATAATAAATAAGCCATTTCACACAAATCATTGCTTAGAAAGCTCTTGCTGCTTTCTTATGTCTTCAGAGATGTGCCCTTTTAATTTAGTTTGCTAAAATCCACAGTAATAAAAGCCTAAATCAAAGCTATATTCTAAGTCAATAATTAATATAACAAATTATAGATGGAATGACTTTAATCATAACATTTGCAAAATGCTCTTGTATCAATCTAGTCTATGAAAAATGAATACATTTGCATATGCTTACATTCTCTGTTAATAACCATTATATTTTATCAACATAGTATGAAGTCAGTTTTGTGGATAATTTGAATTTCCTGAATAAAATTAAATAAGTAAGTGCAACTTCTTCTGATAATGAATTCTTTAATCTGAAATTCTATTATTCTTAGGGCTAAAATTTAGTTTTATTAGATTTCAGGAACTAAAGGTGATTTGCAAACAAAAAGAAACAATTTCTGTATTAAATGGGTGCAAAGAAAGCACAAAGACAAATTTGACCAGGTGTAAATCTTCTAAGGGAACATTACATTTAGGCGGGCACAGAAACTTCCAGCAAATCGAATCTGTACTGCTGATCTTACTTTTTTCAAATATAGTAAACATTATTTTAAGTGCAAATGCTTTGATTATTTTTGCACTCAGCTCTTGAACTTCTTATAATTAAATGAAAACTTACCATATTTTGCTGTGTATAATGTGTTCCCATGTATATTGCACAATCATGTTTTTGACCCAAGCTTTTCAGGAAAAAAAAAAATCTTTGGTTAAAATTTTTTAATCCAAATTGTTATTGTTTATATTTAGGTACTTGTGTTTTGTATTATAAAGGAATTTCAGCATTTATTCTTTAACATATTATGGTGCAAGGTATTTTATGTAACAAATAATTACAAAACACAAGAACAGATACAAGGTGCAAGAAATAAAAGAATTTAAAGCATTAATATAGATCTGGAATTGTGACTACCCATGTATAATGTGTATCCTTATTTTCCCTCAAAAATTTGGCCAAAAACTGCACATTATACACAGCAAAATAGAGTGCTTCGGTGGATGTTTTATCAATAGTTTATATACATGTGAAAAAATACTCTTGGCTATCATATTATTCTTTACAGAAACTGAAGAAGTCAGGGAACTATTTTTGAAGGAAGTTCATTCACCTTCACTGTCACCAGAAATTTAAAATAGACTTCTTGTAGTTTACCAATTAATCTGCAGGGGATCTGGCACAGGCTGGAAAGTGGAGGGACCTGCTGAGATTTGCTGAAGACCTGGGTGGATGAGAGATCAAGAGATAACCAGCATCACTGCTGGATTAGCCCTTCTTATAAAAATGTTAACGTTTGATTATATGGTATAGATACCCCCCAAAATTGATTCTTTTTATTTAGACTTGCAAGTTCAAATTCTAAATTATGTGATCCAGGTCAAACTTTAAAAAACACCAGATGTCTTGTTTTGAATCAATATTTTGTGTTCTCTTTTCCATTTTAAAAGAATTAAAGCTATTTTTAAAATCTCTTCTGACAGGGAGTAAATTTTTGTTTAAATCTTTATCGCTTTTATGGATCCTCATAAAGGTGGGGAACATCGCTTATAATGAAATCTTGCAACATCACAGTTCCCTCAGTGTATGTTTGTTTTGTTTGCTTGTTATTTTTTGAAGGAAAGATGCAGGCAGAGAGGAAGAGAAAGGAGGAAGAAGTACTCTATTTGTATTTTGTTATTCACACTGGTTGTTCCCCTCCAGACTCAGGACTTGAACCCAGGGGTATATGATTTACTCCTTCAGAGGCTACTGATCTATCACTGCTCCACCAGTGCAAGCTGCTATATGTATTTCTTAGATGGTTATTGGCAGAGTGGAGTTTTCTTGTTATTATTAGGTATACCCTTGAGAGAACAGCTCCCAGAAGGATATAACTCACAGTTTTCCAAGAAAAATATCCAGCTGGATGTTTGTGTATGGAGACGCTTGTTTTCCTTGTCACTCTCCCTTATTCATTTACTTAAGAGACAACAGAAGAGTTATTTTGCTGAAAGCTACTCTGCAGCAGCATAAGGGGTTTGCTTTTGTTCTCAATAAGCTTGTGGGTAACTTTAATTCAGTGGCTTTTGATTGTAGACCTCAACTTCTATCTTAGAGAAGTATTTTCCTCTCCTATTATACTTGGTTTTTAAGTATCTCAAACAGAAAGCACTGCAATTATGTAGACTTTGTTTATCAGAAGAAGAAGAAAAGTGACTTTGGAGTGCATAGGATAAGGTCAATAGAACTACAAGTGGCTTCTCTGAGTTGTCATGAGGACACTCATGGTATCATGTCAGAGATAACTATGGGTAGTTGGGTCTGTACTTGATGAGCATCATGTTTCAGAGGTGATTTAATTTTTGCCACACATTTCATTTAAAAATTTGATTAAATGAAACTAAATGGTGGAGCACATGATACCGTGTTCCTTCAAGAAGGTAGGCAAGCAAAAATTCAAGGTGATAATTAATCATAGTAATTATAAAAAGAATACCAAAATAGTAGTAATTCCCACATCTAAGATAGCAGATAATAATTTAAGGAGGGCAGTTTAAAGATACCAGCCTTAAGGATTCAATTTATTTTCATAACAGCTGCATAATATTGCATTGAATATTGTACTATAATTGTACTATAATTCATGACCTGCCCAACTCTTTAGGATTGTATAATAAGTACATTGAGGAATTGGAACTATGGTACATGTGGATAAATATCACAACATTTAATTGCTTCAAACTTACAGTGACAGTAGGAAGGAATATTAAAGTACTTCTTAAAGTCCTATCATCAAAGTCATTATTATCTGGTATATTTTTAGGAAAGAAAAACTGTTTGAGTTCACTACTATCTGAATTACTCATTATTCTACTGTCCTTGAAATGCTCTCTAGATATCAAAACAGTGAGCAGGAAGCAAGCAAATACAGGGAATATTCATTCTACTATTAGATAATTAATGAAATACATATGTATATGCATAATTATATGGCTGCACATATTTTTAAAGCAAGCACTTTTCAATCAAGAATAAAAACAAAAGATATGTTTAATCTTATTCCCCTGTTAAATACTCAACTTTAATCATGTGCCATATTCAATATGCCACTAGTTATATCAAATGGATTATCTCATTAATTTTTAATATGAAATAGAAGGGACATTCCTTTCTCATAATAAGCACCACATGAAATAACTATGAATTGCTATGAGAAATTGTACTAAATTTGTGATAGATATATTCCCACTTCTCCCTCAAAAATTCAGAAAAAGGAGACAAATAGGAGGTATATTATTAACAATAAAATATGATATTGATGTAGGATAATGACTTATCCAGAATGCAATGGGGAATATAGCCAAGAGTTGGGATGTTAAAAAATGTTGTAGAGATTCAAAGAGCACTAACAAACTAGAAGATGTCTGTGGTAGGGTTGAGTGTCTGACTCCTGCATTCAGAGTCCTTGGGAGAGATCATACAAAGCATAACAATGAACAGTGGGAATCAGTGCATCACGTACAAATACCAGAAGGATGTGAGATCATGGAGATGGCAATACCCAGTAGACCAAGAGCAAGAAGTTTTATCTCAGAGACCAGTAATGTCAGGGTATTGTTAGAGAAATCTTATTGTGCCACAGATTAATTTACACACCCCATGTAATTGTGATGAGTTTTTATTTGTTCTTTCTTAACTAGATAATGATTTGCTTCTAGATCTTTGTAACTTCCCAATGGTAGCAGCAGAAAATTCTAGCTGCATAATGAACAATACAAAGAGTTATCACAGGTTAGTGCTCTGAACTTTAATTGGCAGCTATTTAATTGGTATCTCCATATAAAATCTTAAACTAGGGGGCAAGTTGATGACCATAGCTAGGGTTCAATATTCCCATGTCTAGCAGTTATTTTTCACATGAAATGCTGAGGCAATGAAGACACAAAAGTACTAGCTTTTTAGCAAGCATGGTTATCTTAAAGCAAGATGCATACCTTATGAAGGAACATGTCTGAGTGCTTGATTGTTTCAGTCAGAACAGACTGTGAACCCTCTCTCTACAGATGTCTATAACTATGTGTAGTTTTATTTTTGTCTTTCCACAAAATGTGATGCAAAAATAAAAGCAAAATAATATCCAAGATATATATATCTACACACACATGTATGTATTCTTATATTTATTCATGTATACATACATATATATATATATATATGATCTGTGAAAAAAACCACATTCAGTAACATATTCATCTTCGTAACAACTGTTCCTTTATCTGAGCAGTCTTATCTACTATCTCTTCTCATTTAGTTCCCTTAAAAAGTCGGTTTAGGATTACTAAAATCCAGACCTTGGAAACCAAAATTGTATTTTTTAAATTTTGGTATTTTGTGGAAGCATCCTTCAATATTTATGAAAGAGGTTGCTTCTGAGAGTAAAAAGTAAGCCTGTCCACCAATATTTTGTTAAGTACTACTGCTCATTTTTGCCAAGATTCTCCTAAGAAAGCAGAGCCTGAATTATGCTCTGTACGAGCATGCTTATTTTAGAAAGTTATCCAAAGAAATAAAACTGAAAGACTGGGAATGATTTTTAAAAAAGAGAAGTCAAGATACAGGTAGATTTTCAAAGGTTACTTCTATGAGCATCTTTGCCCAATCTTGCCAGTGATTTTTAAGAAACAGTTGAGAGGATATTTCAAATTGTCTGTGCAGGGGATCAAAACGGGAGTATTAAACAATACCTTTTACCCCCTCCCCCCATTTATTAATTCAAGGAAGTTCCCTGCCATTTCGTTTGCACCACTATTTCATGCTTGTGTAAATTCCCACAGGCATCCCATTCTCCTGGATCAGGAAAGCACAGTAATAGAAAGAGTTACTGGGCAACTGAAGCAGACGTGGGCATCATGAAGCTATTTGCTATGGCAATGACCCAAGTAAAGTGTAGGCTGTGAGAAATGAGAGGTGGGACACAAAAGATGTGAAATAAACAAGAATTGTCTGTGTAATAGAAAATTCAAAATTCCTCTTCTCAATAAAATAATACTAATTTATCCCAAGCCTATGTAAAGATTAACTGAAAATGACCAAAACACAATAGGAAATGGATTGTTTACTTAAAATGATAAGAAATGCTATACAATGTGATGTGCTTTACATAGCTATCTCAGGGCTTATTATGAGTGATGAATCATAACACTTGCTCTGATAATTTTGTTCAATTTTATTTGACATTTTAATACAAGTAAGGTTAATAAGAATAAAATTCTGGGTAATTAATGCAAAGAACTATTAATTGGAGTGAAGTAGTCAAAAGAGAGATCATGAAAGTATCTTCTAATTATTTATCTGTAGTTTTCAGTCCTACAGAATGAGGCATGGCCCACCTAATTGCCAGGGGCTATTAGGATTATATTTCACTTGATACAGCAAATAGTCAATGAAATAACAGGAGTATTCCTCAAACTTATCGTTTTTTTTTTTTTTTTTTTTTTTTTTAATAACTTCTGAGACAACATGGTTTTTACATGGGGAAAGAATGGAAGTATTGAGGAAGATCTTAGCCTGACTGATTCTGCACATTCCTGAGGCAAAGAGTTGGTCACAGTGGTCTCATCAAGTTGGTTTTGTATGAGCCTACTATAATCTATTTCCTGAAATCAGAATTTCATCATCCTTCTTTTATGTGCAGAATTGGTGTTACTTCCAGACTAGTCCATTAGTCAATAGTATTTTGTTATATACCCTGAAATAATCAGGCTTTGTAACATGTCTGTCCAACAAATATCCTAATCTTTATGTATGCATGTTAAAATCATCTTTGTCTGCATAATAGGCATCTATTTCAGTTATCCCAAATCTCTAACTCCTTCAGTATTAAACTTTCATTGTATTTTTAGTTTCTATGTACTTGTTTAGTATTATAAATGCTAAATAAAATTTGCAAAATGTATTGAGTATTGTTCACTGAATGCTCGTAGTTTGTTATTCTATACATTTTTATAATTACCAGACATATATATTAGCTGTAAATAAAAGCATACATATGTAATATATATTATTTAAGCAAAGTTTGGCATAAATTATTAACTGCTTGCCTTAGGTTATGATGCAAACCTTATTTAGTTTTTTGATATGGATTATTTCTACCACAGCTACAGTGGTGCTATGTGAATCACTGATCAACTTGGTCATTATTATTTGTTTATGTTTGCCATGTAAGAATTTCTATAGTCACTTTTATCTATTGAAGTCGACTTTTTTTATAGCTCAAACTTTATAGTGATAGCCATCAGTGTTCTATGGTTGAAGATATTTCTATTTCTACTTACTAAAGCTTAACACATGCAATTTGTGAAGTGTGTGCATGTGTGTGTATAGTTGGTTTCAATAGCTGAAAGTGACTAATTTAGAAATAGTATAAAGATTTGGCTTCCCCACAGGCCTTCTGAATTAGGCACTCTAGTTAAGCTTATGAAAAACAGGTAGAACTCATTTGGTTGTGAATGTCAGCAAAAAGAAACTACAGTGAAAACTTCCACTTGAAAACAGGAGCATAGACACAATACACCCAAGTATCACACCCAAGGACATTTTAACATCCTTCTTGCCTGTTAAAAGTAACAGAATCTCTCTTACCTGCTGTGGAGGGAGATCCTCAGCAGCTGCAGTTTTAGTTCTAGGAAACTCTCCCTTGTATGTTACCCTTCACGACTGCACCTAAGTGGTACATTGGCTGCACAGCTCACCCCTCAGGAACGAACACTCTAACCACTCTCTTCCTCACAGTATGTATTCTAGCGTGTGAACCTCACTTAGGGAAGTGAGTCATCACAGGTGTTTATTTGCCACAATGGAGTCTCCTTTTTAACACCACTACTTTAAAACTTCACATCTAATTGATTTGAGACAATTATTTTCACTAGAACCCAAAGCTGGATAGATATAATTTATTTGTAAAATTTGAAACTGTGTTCAGATCTGGGGATTTTGATAGGAAGTGTAAATAACCTTAGACTCAAAGTCCTGTCCACATCTGTACTATAAACCCACTATTTAGAATCTCCCAGTTCAATATAGTAGGTGGGGAGATGCTGTCAAAATAATCCTGCCCTCCTATATACATCCCACAAATATCTTTCTTTATTTCTCTCCTTTCCCTCCTCTTACCTCAAAGGTGCCCCTCCATTCTTTTAAATATAAGACTGTGATTGTAGGTAGGGGGTCTTATCAGAGGATCAGATTTCCCTTAGGTGCTAATGTTACTGCCTGACAAATCTCCCTACCAAAAGCTCTCTTACACAACTTTTGTTTGATATCTAAACTTGCCTTTGCCTTTTCCAACCCAATGAAGCTACAGATTTTGAGAATTATGATCATTCTTTATTTCAGCCCACAGGCAAAAGGAGCTACTTTTAGGCCAAGCATGCTCTCTTGCTTGCTCCATCTCTTCCCTTTCCCTCCCAGCCCCTCCCCTCATATTCCCCTGCCCATCTCTCCTCTCTCTCACATGGGCTGATTTCAGAAAAAGCTTTCATTTTTTTCAGGATCTTAATGGTGCACAATTAGCCAACATGCTCAGCTATTGTTACATTTTCCTGCCTCAAAGTCAGTTTTCTGGTTCAGTATACATAGAAATTTCTCTCTATGTAAAATAATTCAGAGATTCATAGCTGTTTTACTAACACGTAAGGATTGCCAGCTTCTATTGAGGATGAGAGGTCCTGACTACCCTTACATCCCCTTAATTCAGTTAATTAAAATTTCAGAATCTGTTGCTATTACTCCTTATTTCCTTGTACCATATTCTGAATTAGTTCAGATGCTTTTGCTTGCAAGCAATGGATGCCACTCAAAAATAGATTCCTGAGGTAGGTCTTCTAATACCTACACAAAGCCCTAACAGTCAATCTTATAGTACCGGTGAAAGGCACATTTCCAGTCCTAAACTAATTTTTTTGGTGAGGAAAATGGAATTTTCTGACAGACAGTCAAATATCAGATGAACTAGAATTTGAATGTTAGGTCTAGACAGTTTTGAAATGGTGTCCCTGTAAAAATTAACTACCAGAAGACAGAAGGAAACTTAGAAGCAGAATTCAACCAATACTATAATTATTCTGAATCTTATAGATGTTTTAAAAGAATATTTGACTCCTCCTTAAAACTACTCCAGGTACCAGGTGGTATTTCCTATCAATTATATACAAATTAACTCTGTATGGTAACTAAAGTTATTATAAGTTACCCTAGTAAATTTGTGGATATTATGTAGTATCCATACCAAAAATTTTTTAAAGTCAGATTTCCTAGAGGTCTTGCAAATTAAATTTCATATTATATTGTACAGTTTGTCTTTTTTTATATAAGATCTTTAATCTGTGATTCATATTGCAGTACACACAGGAAAATGACAAAGTTTTCCACTAAATGAGCTTAGAAAATGCCTAAAGATCTATTAAGGGGCTATTTGTTAAAAGATTGTTAATGTCAAGGCTACAAGTATAAATAACAACACTTTTATAAGCATATAATGGCTCTGAGACAAGAGTCCTGGTTTCAAGCCCTTCAGTCACTATTTTATATCACAAAAACCAGTGGTGTTAAAATTTAAATTATGCTGCTGCAGATGCTAATACTTAGAAAGTAAAATTTCTGTGAAGATTAAATGATAAAATGTAAATGAACTCACTTAGCAAATAATCTAATCCATAAATAGGTCCTCTCTCAATACCTAATAGTAAATCAGTTCCTTGCTTTGGCTGAATATCATTTTTTGTTAGCATAAGAAATTGAAAAGGGCAAATGCCAGTTAATTAACTCACTGTCTTTCTCACTGCTTATTTGCACTTTTATGATTCTTATAAAGCTGATTTTACTGTCTTTGAATCCACACCCTGATCTACTATTGTTCTGTTGGGAGGAGAATAAGTAACTTTTCAATTGAGTCACATTTAAGTCACATCCTCCTTTGTGGAGAATTTCAGATCATCTTACATGATATTGCCTTAAAGATGGCATAGCAAGCTCACAGTTTATTAATCATTAATTCATGACTCAATTATTATACTATACTTTTTAGTTTACACTTCAATATGTTTTTTTTCTTTCTTTCTTTTCCTTTTTTTTTTTTTTAAGGAACTCAATGCCTCAGGCAATTTCGTATCTCTAGTTCATACCCTAGGGGGAGCCAAAAGATAATCACTGAGATCCCAGTCCAGAATGTTCCCAAGTCACTCCTTTGTGCTTCTGAAAAATCACAACAAAATTAGATTTGCTTTGTCAAATAAGTCTTATTTGCTTCGTCCAAGCTCAGGAAACTAGCCTTCAACAGACTAGCTCTAGGAACCATAATTATAAATAAAGCTCCTGAGACAATGAGTGGATTCTTTGAATCACTGTTCTCCCTCATTGGATTTATTTTAACTTTCTATCTTGTCTTGTTTGCTTATTTGTTCAGCAATTTTTATTAAGTATCTAGTATTTACCAGAGCATAGGCTACAATAGTAGCTAGAACAGACTTAATAACTTGTCTTACTGCATTTACATATGTTGATAGCATCAGTCACTTTAAATAGGCTTTTCTGCATGTGTATTTGATTTAATAGCCCTAAAATTCTTAGAGGGGTGACTTTCTAATTAATTGTGGATATCCTAAAATACATTATTTGTGTAGACATGATTAATGAAGCACAAGCAAGTTATTCCTGATAAACACTAGATATTCAATTAGATTGTGAACTGATTCTCTGTAGATCAGTGCTATGGAAACTCTCTTCCAGCTCTCCTGATACTACTCTAGTTGCCTTGCCAAAACATTGCTTATAACTTCCAGACATACTGATTTAGCAATCTGGGAGAGCAATTACTTTCATGTTTTAAAAATACATAATTACGTGAAGGAACTTTGCATAAAAAAGGATGATTCTTGATCTTCAATGAAGGAATCATCATGAGCATTTGGCTAGGATGTATTTTGGGTCCCTTTCCACTAAATTTGGATGAGACCTCAAAAAAGAACTCAAGACACGAAATTTAGAAAGTGCCTCCCATATGTTTTTAAAAAGATAATGCTAACCATGGCATTATAGGAATCAGTCAAGAACATACAATTATGCTAGGGATGTTGTTTTAATTTTTCCTTGGATTAGGCTGACCATATTTCCTTGAGACAAAAACGAAATATTGAGATGGCAAAAATGAGATTATGAAATGGTGACTAAGGAGAAAGGAGGAGACAGAACAATCTGAGAAGATTAGCCAGGCCAGCATCAAGGAAGTGCTATGTGATGTCAATTGGCAATTGCATAGTAAGGACCTGTGGTCTGGTGGGACTTCATACAAATGGCCAGGGCTGGTGCAAAGAATTTTGGAACCTTAGATGAAAATCAAATTTGGTGCCCCTTTAAGCCCTGCTCTAAATGTCCAGCCTAAAACACATGCCACTTTAATCACTCCAGTGCCAGAAATAACCCCTACAGTAATTACCTGTGGTTTAACTACACTGCAGTTGTTCTGCTTCCTTTGCCTGGTGGGAGTGAAAATCATTTCCTATGGGACTCCTGTTCCTCATAGCAGTAGTAGCCTCTGCCTGCTGCAGTCAGCTCTGGCAAGGACCATCTTTAACAAGAGGCAAAAGGGGCAGCTACTTTGGGCCCTTTCAACAGACTGGCCCCAGGACAACTCAACTAATGTTATTGCCCATGTTAAAGATGGCCTGGTTTATTAAAAATGGGGCAAAATTGACATTAAAAGAACAGAATGGTTAGTAAATATGAATAAAACAAAACAGAACAAAACAAAGTAAAAAGCCAAAACCACAATGGTACTGTCCCAATTAAAATGGTATGCATGGTCTGTCTACCTAGGGTACGCTTGAAAAAGGGAGAAATCCGAAGAAGAAAACTGTATTCTAAAAGTAATGTCAAACACAGTAGACATATTTAGTCCTAATTATTTTTTGTTTTTAAATATGGAAGGTTGGTTTTTGGTTGGGATTCATGGATTGCCTAGAGGATAGTAGGGAGACTACAGGCAGGGTAAAGGTTATGACTAAAATGAGGTTCATAATAACAGCATCTGTTGTTTTGACTCATAATAATCACCTGCCCTGACTTGTTTTGTTTTTAACAGTGTACTCCTATGCTCTCAAGCCATTCACATAGTTGACTGAATTTTAGGGGAAGCGTGTAACTGACCTAAACTAAGCCATTTTTTCCTCCTGTTTTCCATTTTTGTGACTGACATAGCTTACAAACTGTGAGTGACTGTCTCTTTGTCCATGTCATCTTGAAAAATAAAGACAATAGGTTAAGAAAGAGAGAAAAATTATCTGGACCTTCAGAGAGAAAAAGAGTAAGGTGACAGAAAGAAATTCTTATTTTACTTGGTGTCCCTTCGCATTCCAAATTGCATTCATGCCATTAATTTCCATAAGATATTTTGATATCCTTTGTAAAATTTCTAACTTTTGATATTTTTTTTCAAGAGTGTCTTCAAATTACTTTATATTCACTCTATGGACTCTTTTCTTGTAAAATAATGTTGATAAAATTTTTATAACCCTTAATGTTGGTCCTTTATGTATTCAGCTGATCAGAAAATTGTCATCTGGTAGTACTTATAGGTCCTAATTTATTCTATATTTAGAGTGAGTAGTATTGTTCATCTGATGATAGTTTCTCTTTTGGACTTTGATAATACTGTAGTAATATTTTCATGTAAAGTATTTAAAAATACGAAATCCATGAAATCTTAAATAAGATGAATACCAGATGTGATGTATAAATTTTATTGGCAGTACAATGTCATTAGAAATTTTTTTTAAAAAAGCTCTTGTTTTAACCATGCATATATACTCTTTGCTCAACTATTCAGTTACCCAGTTAACCAAATCCATAGTAAACATTCACGGAATGACTCAAGCCTCCTGTGATTTCAAAATAATACACAGGCAATACCCAGGTGTGAGTGCTATGGCAAAATCAATTCTCACAAAACACCCTGTTCAGTCACATAGGGTTCTGAAGCATTTAGACAAAGGTAATGGATGTTTCATTTCCAATGGGCTAGGTTTAGAGGTCTGCTCTATGAAAAAACTGTGGGAGGTACATTCAATATTTTTTTCTTTTCTTTTTTAATGTTCAAAAGCAAGTATAGAAGCCACCTACACAACAGGCTTTGTTCATAGTTATTTGATTTGGATTCTTGCTGTGAAGCAACACATTGACTGACCGTGTACTGGGGCAGAGAAATTGAGCACGGGTTGTGGTGAGCTGAGGTCAGACTTGGTCATAGAAAACCCATAGGTGAACATAAAGGAGAAAGTAGTCACTGTAGCATGAAAGCAGATAAGTAGTGGGTGTCTTTGTGCAGGCAAAGCAAGAAATTCAATGCCTCTAGCCCTAACATCAAACTCAATGTGTGTGACCTAGTAAAATGTTTATTTCTAGTTATTGTTTAGGTAATTTTTGTGTGCTGAGATGAATGCATAGATTAGTGATTTGCTAAAATGAGTCTATAGATTTTTTTACTTAGTGGATTCAGGCCACTATAATTGGGTTGGAGACCACTGCACGTTGAGGTCTATGAGAAGCAAGAGAGTCTAAATAGCTAGACATAACCACCTGCATACCATTTGCAGCTATCTACTTCTTACTCACTGCTTTAAGAGTAAGCTATTAAAAAGAGCTTGAAACAAATCCAGTTGTTATTCCTTGCCATGACTTTATGCATGCTGACTATGTGATTTGGTAAAATGCAAGGATCAGTTATTATGCTTAATTTTTCCTTTTATACACACACACAAACACAAGCACACACACATTCATAATGACTTTGCTAAGAGACAGAGGAATGTGCTATGTGTACCATGACCATCTCATCCCTCTATATCAGAAAAAAAGAAATGCAGTAAGTAGGTTTTACTTAAAGTCCTTACACGTGTAACAGAGGAGTATAGTCCGTTGGATTTTGCTCACATTCAATCTCATTGAATTTCAAGGTCAAATAGGTTGTACATCACAGATGCACCTATCTTCCAGGTATTGGGGGCAGGGAGTGTTTTTAAGGTAGACTTACAAATCAAGATCATACAGGATAAAGCCTTTCTATGGTTGAAGTTAATTTCTTGGTTTTGTTGTTCTTTCAGAAAAACCCACATAAATGTCAAATAGTAATAGAGTTAACATTTATTGAGTACTTAGCATCCTGCTCTGCTCTAAGTACTTCTTAGCTATTAACTCATTTAATTATTTTTATCCCCAGTTAGCAAATTAGGACATTAAGATGCTAGGAGAACATTCCTGACCATGATCACAGAGTTTGAAGTCATTAGAGACAAGACTTTGACCTAGAACTAATACAAACTCAGATTAATAAGAGCTCAAACCAGAATTTGACCCAAGAATGCCTGTCTTTAAGGTAAGAGCTTTTAGCTAGTATTGACATTACCTTCAAACACACCTTGTTTTTCAAGGATATTTCTTTTCCTTTATAAAGGTAAGAAAAGATACATCCTAAGAAATGATGGCATTTCCCCTTTGTTATCAATCTGGAAATATAACCCAGGTATGTCTTACTCCAAAGAGAACAGCAGAGCCCTGCTGACTGCTAGTTTGGCAAGTTGAAATGAGATGCTTAAGTCTGTTCAACTATTAAGCTAATGTTGCATTTTCACCAGTTTCTTATTACTTCTTGGAGACTTGCAATTCATAATAGACTAATGCAGATGAATCAGAAAGGTACAGAGGAATTTCACATGAAAGTGCCACATACCTTGAGTTTAAATAGTTTAAATTTAATCACTGTTATTTCCTTAAAGATATCTATGCAATGGACAACAAAGGAGAAAAAAATGAAAGGAAGCTTGCCCCTCTTGATATCACAATGTAACACAAAAAAATAGATTAAAGCTTCATGGAACTTGAGCAAAATAGGAATAGAGATCAAGGTGAACAACAATGAAAAAAGAGAATAGAACTACAAGGAAAAATCACTTTATATATGGTTCTTCCATGTCTCATGAAACTGGCATTTAAACTAATGGAGTGTGTAATCTAATAAATGATATGAATCAACAGTTCAAGTAGGCAAAAATTAGCTGATAAGCATATTAAAAGGCTGCAACTTCACTTGTAATTAAGTAAATACACAATAAATACTATTTTCATCTCTCAGATGGGCACATATTTGCACATTCTTATTAACAGTGAGGGAATGAGAAAAGATGCAGTCATTCTTATATATTGTGGATTCCAGTGTGGCTTGTTACAATCATTTATTAAATGCATTTAGAAAACATGATTAAATTTTGAAATTTGCATGTACTTTGACCAACAATTATCTTCTAGAAATTTTAATATTTACACATTTGTGATACACATGAAGAGAAATGACTGAAGTTGTTAATACCAGTCCTTTGAAATTTTTTTAGGGAAATCATATTCAAAATTCATCTTTAAAAGAAGCTATGTACCATGAATTAAGTTATTTAACAATCAAGTGTTACTCTTAATAGAGAAAAAGTTTGACTCTATTGTGTTTATGGTGGCAAACTGCATAAGGTTCAGTTCTGCAAACAAAATCACCTAGCAAAACAAAGAGCTAGAGTATTTTCCTTTTATTTTTGTACACACACATTGCCTCCCCCACATCAAGAAAAGACAGGTAGAAGCCTAGGGCAATCTAGTATCAGGAATCTAGATAATACTAAAAATGCTGATTGGAATGAAGAATTTATAGGAATCAAATTTCAGTGAGAGAGATATGCTAATATCTACACAGGCACCAAATATTTTTTATTTATTCTTCATTGAGGGAGTCTTCACCTGACTCTCCAGGGTACTATTTAGATGATTGTTTTAATCAATGCAATACATATATACTTAAAAAGAAAGCAGATACTTTCACTGCTACAGATGAAACCAAACTCAGTAAACTTCTAGTTCCTCTCTGTGGCTCAGGTTGCTAAAACACAAGCTATGAAAGCTGTGAACCTGGGTTCAAGAACCAGGGCTGGAGAGGCAAATAAAAAAAAATAGAGAATTTCAAATTATCAAATTTATAATAGTTAACTTTTCCCTATTTCCCAGTGAAACAAGGAACTAGAGAAACTTCATTTTTGCTGATATTCTGTAAACCACAAAGCCCTGGAGTCCCCGCTTTCTAGATAATCCTCTGGCAGTGAAACAAACCTTAGACCTGCCCAGTAAGAACTTGGCTAGAGGGGTTTCTGTGAATCTACTGAGATCTAGGAAGAAGTTAAATGTCAAACAAGATAGCTTAAGACCTTTAGGGTGTGACCCCTACTTTAGGGTATGACCTCTACTTATGTAAACCACTTCTCTTATTAAACTTTTGTACATACCCTGGGACACCCAGAGGAAGAGAAAAAAAAAAAAAAACTAAGTTATAAATAGCCTGCCTTATTTGGGTTCAGGGCCCTATGATTTGGGTCCTTTTTTGCCCCTACGGCTGCCGGCTAAATAGAGATCCTCTTAAATTATCTCTGGTTCTGGTATGTCTCTCTGATCTTGTTGACTACTTTGTAACACCAGGGGTAACACTTATAATAATGTTAGCTTTTATTTTTAGCAGTTTTCACCATATTTTAATAAGTATTTATGGCATTGTATTTTACTTTATATTTCTTTTCCTTCCCCACTTCCCTACCTCCTAATATGACATTCTATATTAGTTTGATACAGCAAATTCATAAATACTGATCAGCTTTGAAGGAAAAATGTTTATTATGATCATGCCATTTTTAGTTGTTAAGGAATGCCAGTAGTGCCTATTTTATTTCATATTATTTTTGAAACTATAGCTTTCTTCTCTTTTCTAACAGCTTTATTTAATATTCTCAATAGAATTTTCCATGTGGAAACATGAGTAAGTTAATGTACTGTTTCCTTGTTTTCTGACCTCTTTCTGTGATACTTTGCATTGATGATTCCCTGTAGTGGCTGTAGAATTGATATTCTGGTTATTCAAAGAGGCTGGGTTACATTATTTTTTCTGGAGTCTTCCTTTTCTTTCTTAATATACTTTGCCATTTTGAGTATATTCTTCAGTAGCATACTCAGACAGATTATGTGTTAGCTATATTTTTGAAGACCTTGTAGAAAGTACCTTCATACTTCTTTACTACTTGACTGAAAGTTGAACAGTACCTTTTTTTCTAAATATGTAAAAGTTTGTGTATGTATGTAAGGGTGTGTTGTCGAGGCAAAGCAGTGCAAGGAGCAAAGGTTAAATACACAAAAAAGAAAAATTAAGACATTTTAGGAAAAACATAAAATAGATGGAAATGGGTTCATGTTCCATCTCAATTTGCTTTGGTAAATTTCTTAAAACTCAAAAACAGGAATTCAGGACACTGCTTCTGGTCTGGCATGTAAGAATTCTGGAAGCTGTTATTCTGTTCTAGTGCTATATAAAAAAATGAAAGAGCATATTGGAGAATAATTGGAGAAGCTTTTTCTAAATTTGGAAGATAAATGAGGTTGCAGGGCAAATCACTGTTCACAAACAGAAGAAAACTGCAGAGAATCACAGCTTCCAGGAGTAAAGACTGATGAGCACAAATCCTCAGGAACTAGTGTCACAGTGGGGAAACTGAACTGTCATGGAGGATCTGCTGGAGTCTCACTGTAACATCTCTGAAAGTTAATAGCTAGAGGTGTCTCACAGGTGTTCAAGTCTAGGCAGAGTAGACCTGTGGCATGAAGGGAATGGTCCCCACAATCACATGGTGGCCCCCAGCTATTCACTAGCAGGGCCATGTGGAATACATGTCACTAGTGGTTCACCCTGGGATTTCTTCCAGCATTCCTCTCAAAGGCATATCCACTTTGCCTTGCTCAGAGGAAATCCCCAGACTATCCTTCCAGTCGTTATGCGGGTGTTCAAGTCCAGGCAGAGTAACACCTGTCTAGTGGGTAGTCCAGGAAATCATGAGAAGACACAGGTAGCAAGGACATGGATTTTATTATAATCACGATAGAGGGTCTAGATGACTACAGACTGAGAGGGAATCTGCTTCCAGTGGGCCAGTTGGGCATGTTTTCGTCTCCCATTAGGGATGATGGGTTAAGTTCCTCTAGAGTTACCACACCATCAGCAAGGAGAGGTATACTTTTAGAGGTGATATCAGCACAGGGAGAGTAATGAGTGGGTAAGAACAGCCGAGTGGGCGAGTGAAATTCCAGGGTAGGACATCTTGTGTGGGCAAAGATAGTTGTTATAACAGAAAGGCCGTCTGTTACATTCAGGTCCACAGTTCAGTGCTGGTCAATAGTTAAGCCCATTCTTTAAGGTTGGACATTGGTCATCTTCTCACATTACCCTACAAAAGGGAAGCAGTCTTAGAGTGTCTCCAAATGCTAATTGTAATGAACTCTATCAGCAAAATATTTTAACTAATAAATAGGATTTTAGGAGCATGAAAGTTATTTTGATATCTTACTTAAATCATGTATTCTTTTAGCCTTTTACACCCAGACATCAGTTATATTATTCATACAATAATAGAATAATAGAACAATATTATACAATAATAGAATTATTCATACAATAATAGAATTACAGAATAATAGATTATATCTTTCATCAGTTTTGAATCTCAAATAATTAAGGACTTTTTTTGTCTCGGCGTTATAGACTAGGAAATAACTATAGCCATAAACAGAAAAAGAGTTTTGAAATAGATGATGTGTCTGAGAAGTATAGAATTTCTAAATTCATGTAGTTTCCATTTAACACAGTAAGAATTTGACTTGATACATTTTTTGTGGATATGGAAAAGTCAGAACTTGATGTGATAAAGTGAAAATTCATCACTTTGGGCACCTATAGATAGTAGAAAACAGCAGCTGGCAAGACATAAATTAATCAACAAACATATGTGACTTAGTTTTAGTACCTCTGAGTCAAAATCCTAGATGGGAGATAGAGAAGAACAGGAGTTTAGATCACTTCAAGGGGAGAAATGGCTGTTACTTTGTTTTCCTTTAACCATTCTTAAAGGAGACTCCCTATTAGGGCAAACCTTTATCAATATTTGGTGAATTTATTACCATAAAGTTGTTGATCCATGTAAGTAGAAAGAAGAACTTGAACTAAATATATCAGAGCTTCCTTCAATTTTCTCTTTTCCAAGGAGTTGACCATTTTCTCCCAGTCTCTGATCAGATTGAAAATCCAGAATGTCTTTCTCAAAGACCTGGTGCTTATCCCTTTGAAATGTAATCATTAAGAAATATAACACTCCTATCTTTCAGTCTCCTTGGAAGGTTAGGGCCTAACTCCATGAAGTATAATTAGAAAATACAAGAAGGCTAATCACATTAGACAACCTCTCCTTATTGTCCAACAGTACTTTCCTGCTGGGTCACTTCAGTGCTGAAAACCTCTCTTGCCATTTAAGTTTCAGTGAAGTTGAGCTCTCCCTTCGTATTAGTTTATATTATCCTTCAATCATATAACCCTCTTACCTGGCTTCCTTTCCCTTGTTTCAATTGTCTTGCTTCCCAGTTGAATAGTCTCGAATAAACTCTTTCTTGCCTCTTTAGCTGGAATCAGTGCAAGCTTTCCTTGACAGAGACTACCAACCAAAAACTTCAGCACAGGATTCCCAAAGGGCAAGCACCCTGTTACCAGACACAAGCATAAACATCAGAGGAACTGTGCAGAGTATATGGACTTCTGTATATAGAGCTGAGACTCCCACTTTCTTCCTTGCCACCACTGGTTCATCTAATTCTCCAGTCTTCAAGATAGGTATTCATCATTTTTTTTTTAAAGGATATGAATGGATAAAAATCTGAATTAGTAAGCTATTTTCCCCAAATAGTTTGAGTCAGCAAAGGATATTTTATATTATTTGAGTGAATTATGGGACTGAGGAACAGAAAACAATTTATATAAAAATAATATAACTGCTAAAATAATAGGATAATAGCATTGCTTAAGTAAAAGTGACATTGCCGCTTTATCATTTAATGTAAAATGCAACATTAAACCTAAAAAAAGAATATGCTAAGTTTTTAAAAACATACTTAATGATTGTATCACATGGTTAATATTCTATGAATAAATTGCTTCCAATATTTTAAATGATGGGAATGTTTATTGATTAAATAAAAAAGGGTGCTGTCTTTATACAACTCAGAGAATACTTGCAATAATGATTTCTTCATAGTTGTGCTGGAAATGTAATGGACAGCAATAAAGTTAATAGATCATGATATTGCTATTCCTTTTATGATTTACAATTTTACTGCATAGGAATTCTTTAACAGAAAAAGTAAAAATTAGCAAACCTAATTTAATAACTAGACATCAAATTAGGAAATGTTATGGCAGTTTTTTGTTTTGTTATAGCATTTTGTTTATTATTTTCTCTTAATCATTGAGTAGCAGTAACATTTGGAACGAGAAGGCATATTAATTAAATTAAGTTATTGAATAAAATAATTGGTAATACCAGGTTTTCCCCCTCTTAAAAGATGCAGACATTTTCTCATTTTGCTGGACTTAACTCTAGTTAGTAATTTAGGTTTGTTGGAGGTGTAGGGGAGACCTATAATTGTTTGAGGCCCAAAGACATTTATTAATTATTTGTAGAATTATATGCAGGACATCTAGAATTTGAGTGGGGGAAATAAACAGCTTGTAAATAAGTTAGGATATTTGCCATGTCACAAAATTCTTTACAGGTGTTAGTTTGTTAGCATTCTAGGTCCATAGGAATGAATGGAAATGCATCTCTTGGAGTTTGAATACAAAGAATGTAGCATTTGTATATCTATTTGCAACTGCAAATCACTTTCATTCTTTCATGTAGAAATGTCATTTCTCGTTGACTATTGATCTAAATATGCTTTGGAATCATTTATTCCCTTTTTTATTTACTTGTTCATCCACCAGAGATCGGAGAAACAACTCCTATATTCTAGGAATTAGAACAGGGGCTGGGTCTGTAAAGCCAAAAAAAAAAAAAAGTGCAAGTTTGCTTCTTTAAAAAAAAAAATTATTTATTGCCATTTACTGTCCTTTTTATTTAGAGATCCCATAAGGAGCATTTACTTCAAACTGAACTGAATCTGACATACTGGTTCTCACAGAATTACTATCCCTTGCTCCAGAGTTACTTTGGTTGTCCCAGTCTTCCAGTGGAATTATGAGAAATTGGCAGAGGGAACAGTGATATCAAAACCTGAGAAGTAAAAATGAAAAATAATGCTGAAGTCAAACCAAGTCCAAAGAGAAATAGTCATTCTCCCTTTTAGGCCAATGCAAACTTCTGTTTATGTAAAGTAATTTAGAGGAGCCTTTCCTTTACTGTATCACCCAAGTACTTACTGCTTGCTTATGCTAGACACAATGTAGTTTGCTTAGAATCACCTCCATTGTAAATGGTCACATGGAACTAAGTAAGTTGGAAAAGAAAGTGACCTCTTTAAATTAGCAAAGACAGATAAAAGCAAAACTAATCTAAGACATTTTGGAATTTTCCTGTTTGGTAGGAAGAAAAGAAAACAAGATTTCAGTTCCAGTTTGGGAAAAGTGTGACCATGATTTGCTGCAAAAAGTGTATAATGTGGAGAGACAGTGATGACTGTCAATGAATGGACCGTGACTTTAGGTGTGACAGCATTTGGAAGAGAATGTTCTTTGGTGACAAATCCAGAGATACTATGAGAAAAATAGCCTTTGAGTTTTAGATTGCACTTTGCACAAATTGTTTCTTTAAGATACAATGATAATGAGTGGTTTCAGAGTTTTCAAGAACTGTGAAAGTAGAGTGGTAGAGAACTAGACAACTCAGGAATCCAAGGCAAGCCTTTTCCTTAGTTCAGGATAGCAAGAAGAACATCTTGTAGAAGGTTTTCCATAATTGAATCTTAAAGGATGGCTATGAATGTTAGAAGCAGCTAGGGGTGGGAGGGCCAATCTACTTAACATAAAGCATAAGAAGATGAAGGTCCATTTAAGACTATAAATGCATAGCATGTGCATAATATAAATGAAATTCATTATTATTTTTGCATAAAATAGAAGACTGGAGGATTAGTGAGTCAGAAGTAGAGTGGTTTGTCTTGACTAGAAAACAGTATTTTCCTTTATAAAAAATGGTCACCTTCTATGTCTATCCATCTATCTAATCTTATATATATAGATATCTCTCGTATATATAGATATCTATATATATCTATATATAGATACCTATATATATAGATATATATACATATGTCACATGCCAAAGCCAACATCCAAAATCCTTAATCCTTTTTCCAATCTATGCCACAGATTACTAGTAGTGAAACAGATCCTTAAATATTTTTTTCCCAGTTTTCACAATATTTGCTTAGCTAACATATTTCAATTAATAATCAAGGGAAGGCTGGAAATAAAACCATTACAGAGTTCAAAAATTCTTAATTGTTTTGATCATTTTTTTGATGTCCTGTAAGAAAGAAAACAGAGTAAAGTTTATTGTAAAAGTCTCAGTACCTGTAGAGCAGATGATGCCTTCTGCAACTCACTAATTATTGCTTTATTCTCTCTACTTTCACTAACCTCAGAGATTCCTGACAGACACTACAGTCTGTCCTTTCTAAATGAGTTTGCATTCACTTTTCCTCCATTTGGATGTCTTATACCTCCATTTTAAAGGCTGTTCCTTAATTCTGACATTATCTTCTACTTAGGTCTTTCATAACCACCCTGGTTAAAAGCAACAGACAGTAATTTTCCATAACATAATCCTATCTGACTTTCACAGCAATAATTAATACACAGTTATTTTATCTATTCACACATCTGTTGGTTGTCTCAATTAATAATAAACAAAATATAAATGCAATTATTTTACAGAATATCTTTTATATTTTGCTCATAATTCTATCCTAATTATCTAGAATAATTTCTGATGCAGAAAGAGATTTGATAAGTATAGATGATTAACTTTGTGTCATGTTGGTTTCCAATCAAAGAAATGGAGAGGAGGGAGAAAAATATTGCAAAGTTTGCTTTAGAACTCCCTAGGAGTTCGAAGATAACTCTTTTATATCAGTTCTGAATATAATTTATATTTAGGCTCTTAGATATTGTTGGCTTTATACATTACAATTTATACTTAGAATTTGCTTGTCACATACTTTAAATATTTTCCCAGGGTAAGTGCTGAATAGCGGTCCATTGTATGTATACAAAATGTTCTTCAGTTCCTTATCCCATCTCTATGTTTTGGATTGTTTTTAACTGTAGCTAATGATGGGGGGGAAATGCTGCTATGAAAATTCATGTATACATCTTTGTGTGGACATTGGCTTTCATTTTTCTCAGTAGATACATCAATGTAAAATTGCTATGTGATAAGATAGGTTTATGTTTTAAAGAAAGTGCAAAGGTATTTTGCAAAAGGCCTATAGTATTTCCATTATCAAGTAACAGGTGAGATTTTGTTTCTCCACATCTTTGCTGATACCTGGTATTGTCAGCCATTTGATGAACAGCCATTCTACTCTGATTGCAGTATGATTAGGGATGTTGGGGATATTATCATGAATTTATCATCAATGTATATGTCAGTGGATATGATTTGCTTCATTATTGAATTATAATAGTCCCTTAGATAATCTCTATTTAGTTTTTTATCTAGTATATTAGATGAGAATATTTCTCCTAGTATTTGACTTTTCTAATAATTTCTTTTAAAGTACTTTTTATGAACTATTTTTTATGAATTAGGCATAATCCATAATTCAGTTGTTTATTTTTTGGATCATGTCCAAGACTAATCCAAGGTCAGTATTTTCTCATGTTTTCTTCTAGAAATTTCATAGCTTTAACTCTTACAATTAGACGTGTTCCATTTTGAATCAATATTTTGTGTATACTCCATGTAATAATTTTTTGCATATGGATATTTATTGTCCAAGTTCCATTTGTTGAAAATGCCATCTTTCCCTCATAGAAATGCATTGCCACCTTTGTGAAAGGGTATATTTCTGAACTTTTAATTTTGTTCTATGGTTTTTATGATTAACTTGATGCCAGTAAATTTGGTAATCAGTTTCGTTTTGGTGTTTTCAAAATTCTTTTAGTTGTTCCAAGTTCTTTACCCTTTTGTATAAAATTTTCTGAGTTTTTAGAGTAATTTTAGGATCACAGTAAATATGATGGGAAGTACAGTGGTTTCCCATATACATCTTCACTCTGCTTTAATATCCTGTATCAGAAAGGTACATTTGTTATAATTAATGAATCTACATTGACCCAACATTATAATTTGGCATCCCTAATTAACAGTAAGATTCATTATTGGTAAAATAAAATAAATTCTCTGAATTTAGAAGATATAATGACATCTAAATACATTATAATATCACAGTGAAAAACTTCACTGCTCTCAAAATCATTTGTGTTCTGTTTATCTTCCCTCCCTCATAAACCCTGGCAAATGCTAATTTTTTTGTTACCATCATAGTTTTTTTTTCCTTTTCCAAAATGTCATATAGTTGGAATAGTAGTATGTAGCTTTTTCATATTTTCTTCTTTCACATAGCAATATACATTTAAGTTTCCTTCATCTCTTTTTGTGGTCTGATAGCTCATGTCTTTTCAGTTCTGATTAATATCTCATGGTCTGCACTAACAATATTTATTCATTTACTTACTGCAGGACTTGAGTGCTTCTATGTTTCAGCAATTATGATTAAAGTTGCTATAAACATCCATGTGCAGGTTGTGTTGCCCTAAGTTTTCAACTTCTTTAAGTAAATAAGTAAGTATAATTATTGCTAGATTACACGGTAGGACCATGTTTAGTTTTGAAATAAATCACCAAACTGGCTTCCAGTGGAAGTGCCATTTCTCACTTCCATCAGTGATGAGGAGTTCTTGATGAATCACTTGACCAGCTCTTGATGTGGACAGTGTTCTAATTATTGGTCATTGTAAAAGGTGTGTAGTACTATCACATTTTTGTGTTATCCATATATATTTTGATTTAGCTTGTCAACATCCATAACAACAACAGACAGAGCCTACTATGATTCTGAGAATATGCTGTTGAATATAGTCATCAATTGGGGGAATTGTTAAAATAATCATACTGAATTTTCCACTTCATGAATGTGGGATGCTCCTTCATTAATTTAAATCATCTATAATTCTCTCAACAATATTTCATAGTTTTCAGTATAGGCTTTTTATATTTCCTTTTGTTAAATTTATTAAGTATTTTTATTATGTTTTTGAATTTTAAAATGTTGATTATTTAAAATGTTTATTTCTAGTATTTTTGGTTATAGTTTATTTTTCTATGTGGATTTGTTCCTGCTACCTTAATACTCTTTTTGATCTGTTCTAGTCCTTGGTGTTTCATATGTGTGCACATGTGTGTTAATTTCTTAGGATTTTGAAAATACAGAATCTTGTCTTATGTGAATAGACAGATTTATACCTTCCTCCTCAAATGTTATGCCTTTATTTATTTTATTTTACATTTTTTTCTTCTCTACTAAAACTATCAGTACAATTTTGTATAGATGTACACTCCAAAATATAAACAATTTTTAGAAGTGAGGATACAAAATATCAACAAATAGCAATAAAGGAATGCAGGACATTTGCTTAATCATTATTCTTGTTTGGTATTAAAAAGCAGTGCAGAGGGAAAACGTATTGCTGAGAAAAAAAAAAGGAATGTCTATTAGAATTAGTGTGAGGCAAAAAGTGTTTAGATGTGCTCAGAACACATTTCTGAAGCAGAATTAATATATTACAAGGGCTACTTTAAAGGGTAGTGGCAAAAAAATAAAATTACAGTTAGTGATACTATCACTGTCATTTTAAACTAAATTGGATTTAAACCAAATGTCTTTTAAGTGAGTTCTTTTTTCATGTTGATAAAGAATTTTCAAATGAATACATACTTAACAAAATCATTTTCTGGTGTCTGTACATTTAAAATTCCAACCCGATTTGTATACAAGTAGGCAAATAATAACTAATTAAGTAGGAGGGGAGATAAGGACTTGTGTGCTCAGTGAAGCCATCCCATCCTGGCTAGATCTCCCTGCAGCTACAGGAGGAGGGTGGGTATTCTCACTTCCACAGCTTGTGCTGTTTGCTGTATGGCACTATCAGTAGAAATGAGACATAATGATGGTACCTTGAGAGCTTGATAATGATGTTAAATACAGCAGGCAGTGCAGCAGCCAGGCTAGAGGAGTGGAAATTGCTAGCACATATGGTTGCCACCTCTGTACTCACAAACTCTGAGATTAATTTTTGAAAGTCTCAGCAAATAATTAAATAACATGAAGAAAAGCTGCATACAGGTGTTTTTAAGAATAAAGAACCAATAAAAGTGCTTCTTTGTCCATGATAAGTTCCCATTGAAACATGTATAATATTTTTTGTACCCTTATGGTGATTTTTCCTTTATGTAGGGGATACAGTATATAGTTGTAATAATACAAAATCATGTAGGGATAAGTTAAATTTTAATGATTTAGATGACAATATCGATAAACCACTTTATATCATGGACATCAGCGAATAATGAGAAACATGCCTACTGGGGCAAAAAGTACAAATTTTTACTTCAGGGTTTATTTTGGCTTCTAGGGTAAGTGTATTTCCAATTGAATTGAAAATGACCAGATAAATAGGCTATTTGGACTTGCTGAGTCCCGAGCTACCCAATGCAAGGTGGTTTTGAGGATTTTAATCTTATCACAACACCCAACTCTTTCAGCTCTGACAATTTTTATACTAATTGATTTATAATCGCTGCACTGCTTAAAAATGATGAAGATGAGAGTGTCAACTAAACAATCTAATTTCAAAATATGTATTCAACCCAAAGTATCTACCTTTAGGCTTGAAGTCTTTCTATAACTGTATTTCTGTAAAAATGTATCCAGTTTAATTTTCATCGACACTTCAGAACTCATTTGATCTTTCTAAACTCCAATTAATGTTTTCCTATTCCCTTTCTCATTAATCATACTTAATGTTACATATGTACATTTCAGTTTAACTTTCAAAACTTTTCATCTTAAGATTTTTTACTCTCGTTTGCTGAGTAACTGGTATTTTCTAAAAAAGTAAAATACATGATCTCTCACACAATGGTTAGTGCCTTATTCACACTTAATCAAAACGATAGTCTCTCTATAGAAAATAAAAAGATGGGACATTACCTTAATTTCTAGTTATATATATCTGCTCTAATTTTATATAAATATACTCTTCTGTGCTTTTCAGGATTTGTGTATTTTCTTTGTAAATAGCTTGGTTTATTCACTTCTAGAAATTTTATTTTAGGTTTATAAGAGGTTACGCTGAGAATGATAATGACATAGATGAAATTGACAGGTTATACTGGTCTTAGTTTCTTCCAGTTTAGGAACTGAACTTTAGTACTAAACTGTCAGAAAATATCAGACTAACAAATGCAGAAGAAGTTGATTTATTGACTGTATTGTTAGGTGCTGACATAGAAGTAAAATAGATGAAATTTACCTGTATTGAGTTGTAAATATTAGTTTTGCTATTCTTTGAATAAATCTAACTTGAAAACAAATATAATTTACCTGAATTAGTAAAGTCCTTAAAAAGAGCATGTTTAAAAATAAACACCCTGCGTAGGGGCAAAATAGAATAGATTTATATATGGATAGCTATACAACTCTAGATTTCTTATATTTCCTCACACTTCCTGACACTAAAGAGAATGTATTGACTCTAACTTTTTTTAATCACTTGTTTGCCCCTGTTTGTTCATGTTTCTTTTTTAAACTATAATATATACTCTTACTAAATCATCATTATCTTTGCTGAGGAAAGAAGCTCTATTAGAATTCAAACTCCTCCCTGAAATTTACCGGTGCCTGAACTCTAATAATTTTTTAGAGTCTCTGTTGCATCAGTTGCAATAAATAATATTTTTAAATTATTTATCAATTTGAGCTGTAACCTAGATTGTATAAGGACAAGAGCAGCAGTTATCAAACTTTGCTCTCAAAATCCTTTTACTATTTTAAAAATTACTGAAAGCCCCAAGGTTTTTTGTTTATATGTTTATCTATTACTATCTATTGCAATCAAAATTAAAATTGGAAAATAAAATAAAATAAAATAATTAATAATTAATAATTAATAAATAATAAAATAAAATAAAAATACTAAGCATTACATATTTATATAAATAACAATTTTTATAAAACATTTTCAAATTAAGAAAATTAGTAAGCAGAATAACTGTTTCTTTGTTTTCTTTTATTATCATTTCCTCTTCTGTATTCAGTCTGTTGTGATATATTTCATCTAACCTTTGGAAAATTTGTCTGTATAGTTGTGCAAGTAAAAATAGAAATTATTATTTTAATAAAATTATGAAAAATAGATTTAATCTCTCATTAACTCCTAGGAAGGGGTCCCAGTCATAGTTTGGAGAACCAGTGAGTTTCAGTTTCATCATATAGACTTACACACTAGTAGATATAGAAATTGCTACACATTTTATTTATAATAATTTTATTTATAAAAATGTAAAAAAGGTACTAAAGTGAAGAAAGTGATAATAAAGAATGAAAATATAATCAGATTCACATTAACTTTATGTTACCTAATGGAAAGTTCTTCTGGATTAAAATGCCTATTCCCATAGAATGAACATAAATATCTCTTTGTTGAGCAGAAGTCCCAGAAGATGATCCAATAATATCTTGTGACATTGACTAAAATTAAAGTTAAAAAAATGAATCATTTTAAGGAAAAAGTGAAATATAATGTTGATTGCTAAAATCAAGTCTGAGATTCCAACTGGAATCAATGATCATTTTCATCAAAGAGGTCAAGTAAAGATATGAATCAAGTCAAAGAACATGGTGAGAGAAGGGTCTTATTAGGTGGATGACTGTCTCCAGCAAGTGTGCATATGAATATGTTAGAAGACTAAGATACCAGAAAACTTTCTCTGAGTCTAGAATAGTGGGCCAGACTTTCATGTGTTCAACTTGAATAGGTAAATTGGTGAGATTAGTAAAAGGAATTATTTTTAAAAATTAAATTTCTAAAGTGTTATTTTCTCTTTACATTTTTGAAAGCAGGAAGTCTGATAATTGCATTTGCTAACACCACTCTTTTAAAAATAAAAACTGTAATGTTATGCCAACTGGTATGATATTCTCAGTAAAAAGAAAATTCAGAGAAATTAAAGAAATTTTACCTTTTTATCTGTAATTCTTAATCAGAAACATTTGTTTGCTCTGTTTTTACCCATCTGTTTCAACTTGCTATAAAAGTATTCATTGAATTCCAGAATAGGAGTATTTTGTTTTAATACCAGAAAAATTTGGCCTCTGCTTATTGTCAAATGTATTCAGAAGACTATTTTAGCTAATTAAAAAATAAATAATGGGATTCTTCCAGATAAAAAAATGTGTCATGGAGTATTTCAGAAAATCTAGGGTAGCTGTAAAGCATGAAACTATTCGCAGATAACAATATTTGACTTCATACAAATCATCACATACTTAGCAATTATGCTTATTTATTCTACAATGAGAAATTTGACTGGTGCTTGAAAATTACTGAGAATATTTGTACTGATCTGAGCATGCTTGTTTAAAATACTGCTGGAGCTGTTATCAATTTCACATCAAGGATATAGCCTAGAAATATTAATTATCATTTATAAACATTTATGGAGGAACTACTGTATATAGAATCATCATACTAAGGATGGATTTTAATAGATATACCCCTGATCTGACCCTACCACCATCTGATCTTTTCAGGTTAAATTTTGTGTTTTTGATTGCTTGGGAGGTGTTTGACTTAAAAAGAATAAAAAAAAAATCTATGTGTCTTTCATGGGAGATGTCCCTAGTATCATTTTTAAAAACATCATTGAATTGCAATTCAGTCTTAGAAAATCTCATAGGACTACATCTTCTAAAATTAGACTTTGAATGGATAAAATAGAATCAGTGTGCATAGTGTAGGGGTGCGGTAGAATTGGTGTGAGTACAATTATATAGGCAAGACACATGGTATTACATGGTATTACAGGTTAAAGCAATATGGAGAAAATAAGCAAACTATATGAACAGAGATAAAAAGGGTACCAAATAGCATAATCTTATTAATATTTGTATGTTGTTGGGGAGTACAAAGCAGGAGATAAGTTCAGGTTATTGAAGAAGGACTTAAGACATACAAATTTTTTTTAAAGGACACCCTTGAGAAATCTAAGCAGAACTTAACTTTTATAGATTTCTTATTAAGACACTAGCATACAAAGAGTAGTGTTTTAAAACTATATTGCATACCGGATGCACAGGTGACTTGGAAAAATAAAAACAAGATAATCAGTCATTTGTATCAGTTTTCTCATAAACTATGTTACATTTTCCATAAGGTGCATATTTCAATTCATTAGGATGTAGAAAGTATTTGAATTTATTTTATTTTCAAACTTTTAATATTTACCTTTATGTTGAATGTGCTACAGTGTTATTTTACTAGTACATATGGATATTTAATCAATAGAACACATATATATATAAAATTATTGATCAATGAAATAATAAAAGTTTGTAGATGACATTTCAATGAAGCCAGGCTAATGTGGTAGAAATGATATTGAATTAGGGAAGCTAGAAATAAAATCAGGAGTTTGGAAAGGACAAATTTGACAAATATCATAAAGGAAAGTACAACAGAATTTAGTGACATATTGGGAATTGAAAAAGAAAATGACATAATAAAGCTTAATACTAAGTTTTATGTCTGGAGAACTGAGATCCTGATGCCATGTACTAAAATTTAGAATCTTAAGAATTAATTCTAACTCTAAATGGTCAGTATGATTTATATTTTTTTGTTTATCATCCTGTTTATTGTTAAATATATGCAAAACACCCTACTTTTCTTTTTATTTCATATCGTTAAAATATTATTTGAACACCTATTACATGCTGAATAGTGGTGAGAATACAGAAAAGGATACATGGATTTGTGTTCCATGAGATAGGTATAATATTCAATGAATTATCACATAAAAGTATATATTTTCCATTCAATGTAAGTTGATGTTATAGGACGTATCTATATAAATTGTACAGAAATGCAGATTTTGTCTTGGAGTATCAGAGAGAAGATGGCATTTGTACTTAAAATTCAAGTTATTCATATATTAGTCATGTATGTATTACTTTTGGTAAAATGATTAAAAATATTTGACACTTATTTTGTGGAAATAAATTACTGTTGTCCATATGTATTAATACTATTGAACTGTTTATTCTTACTACCATAGTTTTAGGTTATGACCTTGAAAATAGTAGGTGATTTCAAAAAAATAGGGGATATTTTAGAAGTATATGATACTATCTGTAGTTAAAAATTCAGCTAGTAGATTACATTAACAAAGCTCAGTTTAAAGATACGTGGAAAAGAAACTGTAACCTTCAAATTTAAGTCATAACATTTTATTAGCACTTCACAATATATTTATAGCTGTTACTAGTAGTACAATAATGCCAAACATTACTTTGAAATGATTTGTGTCACCTTCAAAATACTAATACCACCTTTGCTTGTTATTTGCAGGCTTAAAAAATATCTAGCTATAAAAAATACAGCTATTAAGTTTCTCTTGCTAGTTGTATACATTGTGTATATATGTGTGTGTATATTTATACATAGATATAGAAATACGTGCATATACATATACACATTTATATATACCTATGAAAATATAATACACAAACACAGATAGCACATGTAAGAAACCTAATAGCTATGTTTCTTATATTTTTAAACCTATATAAAGCTTGTAAAATAAGGAATTATATATTTTTCTACTGCTAATATAAGGATTTTTAGATTTGCTTTTTATTAGGAATGTATCAGGGTAAATATTTTTTTTCATAATTTTAGAGCAAAAGGCATTGCTTGATGAAATAATGATAGTATAAATGCATCTATCCTTGTTATCTTTTCAGGTGTTAGAGTTGGAATAAAATACAGAAATTTCAAATGTGTTATTCTAAGTTAGTGAATGACATTTTAACACATTGAAGATACAAAATTAAATTATATAGTCATGCACGATAATGCAGTCTTTATACTGTTTTGAAAAAATCAAATATTATCCATAAATCATTTTCTATCATCTGAAATAAAATTTGTGTTCATCTATATGTGCTGCTAGACATATATCAATGTGTTTTCTTTTGTGATCATTGAGGGTCAAATTAAGTTTCCATTATTGTCAGTGTCTTTCTGACATTTCTTTTTTTAACATCCAAATGCTTCTATTATTTAATTAAAAATTCAATCTTAAGTTGAAGATGAAAAGTCAGGTTCAATGGTTAACAGACAGACCTCTAGAGCTAGAAGTATGAAGGTAATTATACTGAGAGGTAGAAAAGTGAAAATAAAAGTAGACTTGAGAAAGATTTAGATACACTTGAGGCTAAGAGATCAATCATGAGTTATCCACACATATTGAGAGTTTTCTCTACATTCATCAAGGATATTATCATTTATAGGATAAGAAGACTGCCATTTAAATTTGTTGTGATGAAATGTTAGTTGTTTCTTGGAGAGTGTGTTGAATAGAATTAAGAGATAGATGTGAGTGCAGTATGTCCAGAATCAATTTAAAAATGTCTGCCATGGATGGATGTGGGCTAGTGCTAGCAAGGAAACCAACTATTTGTCACTGTGGATATAACAGGCGTCTGTTGACTTTATTGTTCAATATTCAAACACCCACTGGTAAACAATATGCAGATTCTTCTGTAATTACCACCTTATCCTCAAATTTCCATGCATGAATTTTATGAAGAGTTGTTTCTATTTCTGAACTCCAAAATTAGGTAAGACTCATGGACTTGATGGAACACACACACAAACAGACAAACATTTCTTATCCTGCCACTTGGGGTTGACTTCAGGCATAAACATTTGACCCACTCTATTACAATGAGATCCACTTAGATTTTTGCCTGGGTCTTTCAAAAGAGAGGTTTTTATTGTCTTATTTGGTAAATGGGATTTTTTTTAAAGGATGTGAGCTGATAGCTAAAAAATAACCACAGAGTTCTAGAATAAAGTCAAGTGACAAGAGGAATAAAAATATGGAAAAAAAAACTAATTCCTGATTACATAAATTTGAATCATATGAACCCGAAGACAAGTATCCATGTAAGTCTCAATGTCTGAACAAATAAATTCATTTTGTACTTAGGTCAGTTTGGCTTGAATTTCTGTTACTTGCAAAGCAAAGTCTTAATACAACTGACATGTCTCATATGTTTGATCACTAACAGTCTGAACCAGAATTTGTGTTCATCACATACCTGATAGCAGTAGATTTAACAGAGGCTTGCTTATGCACCAGACCACAGTAAAGCTTTATAGTGTTATAATCACAATTTTATAAGTGCAGGGGAGGTGAATATTCTTTTTGTGTTAGAGGATGAAACTAATTAGGAACAGATGAACACATAAGTCAGCACACTCATGCTCAAACAAGAAACTATAATGAGTTTATTGCTAAAATTTGCTGCCTACAAAGTTGTCTGGTTTGATTTCCTCCAAGTGTCTATTCAAAATGCACACGTTCTGAAATCTTACCATTTAGCAATCTCTCTCCTAATTGGAAATAAGTCAATAGTCAACAGAGGCAGCTGGAATGGGTACCGAAATGGAAGGGTGAAGGAATACAAATGTGTGATTTGTCTTTGAGGGATCGTGAGAACAGAGGTTTGTGCTGACAGAATGTAGAATGATGTCCACACTAAATTGCCTAGTTTATACTTACTGTAGCTCTGTTATGTTATTTTTCACTTCTGTGGACTATGATAAGCATGTCTTAGATTTCTAGCCCTTGATACACAAGATATGCAAATACCATGTATTAGTATAATAGAGCAAAGGAGTACCTTATTGAGAAACTGCATATGTAGATACATGCCTTTGTAAGTATAACTTTCTTCTATGGATTTATAAGGGGATGAATACATATCCCTTTCTACCTAATAGTTTTTCTTCTCCATATTCTATAGCCACACAGTATATGATAAATATATGTATATGTGTATATATGTGGATTTCACAAAGAGGAAAATTTGTCACATTGAGTGTGGGAGAGGTTTTCAGAGGAGTCCACCATTTGAGAAAATCTTTGGATATCTTCAGTTTGAATTTCAACAAAGGGAGTTTATTTGATTATCAGAAAAGTAGAAAAGCAAAAATCTTATGTACTGAGAATCACAGAGTAATAGAGTATAGGTGTATCTTCTTTAGTAAGTGAATTTGAGTGCTTGATGGATTCTTTGAAGATTCACAAGGTAGACTTAAGGTTGAATTTTTTAATATATGGTGATATATAAATGTTATCCAAATATTTTGGTTGGGATAGACAAGTTCTTAAATGATAACTGCTATATCAGTCTATGAAATCTTGTTAATGTGTATTGGTGTAAGCTGGAGGAAAATGAAAGGTAAAATTAAATATTAAAATAACTTAAGAAAAGCAAAAATAACCAAGGTAAATATTTAGCCAATTATGATTCGTTCCCTGGTGTCTAAATGTGTTAAGACTCTCACTGCAGAAGTGCCCAGGTCGTTCATTTCATGTCCACAGGCTATTTCTGTCTGTGATACTCTTTTTGAAAAGAATTTCATGATTTCTTAATTCTGTTTTTGTGAAAAATGTCTTTGATTTTAATGGGGATTACACTGAATCTATATGTTGTTTAGGTATTATAGCCTTTTAACAATGCTTATTTTTCTAGAACATAAGCATAGAATATCTTTCCATTTAATTTTCTGCTAGTTCATTATTTACATATTAAAATGCAGCAAATTTTATATATTAATTTTGTAGCCTGTGACTTTATTGTATGTGTTTGTTATCTCTAACAACCTTCTACTGAATCTTTGGGACTCTCCATATAGATGGCAATATATGACTGCAAATGGTGATAATTTTATTTATTCCTTTTCAGTCAGGATATCTTTTATATTCTTTTCTTATGTAATTGCTCTGTCTAGGACTTCAGCACTACAGTAAATAATAATAGTGATAGGATTGGAAATTCTTGTCTTGTTACCAACCTTAGATGAAAAATTTTCAACTTTTTCCCATTAAATATGTCTTTGTGAATTTTTCCTATATAACCTTTATTATCCTAAGGTATGTTCATGTATATCCATCTTTGGAAGATTTTTTTTTAACATAAAGATATTGAATCTTGTTAAATGCTTTTTCTGCTTCTATTGAAACAACCATATGATTGTTGTCCTTCAGATTCAATGAAATGCTCTTCAAAATACTAATAATAGTTTTCAGGGAAATAAAGCAAATATTTATGAAATTTCTTGGGAACTCTAGAAGATCCTGAATACAAAAACAATACTGAGAGAAAAAGAGAACTGAAATGAAGATTCCCTGACTTCAGAATATACTTCAAACAGTATTAATAAAGTTTATGATATTGGTTTAATAAAAATAGACACACAGAACACAGAGAGACTTGAGAGGATAAAAATAAACCCACATATAAATGGACAACTAATTTATGGCAGGATTTAAGTGCATATAATAAATAAGGAATACTTCATAAATTATTTTGGGAAAACTGGACAGACACATGTGAAATAAAAGTAGGCCAATTTCTAACATGTAAACAATAATAATTAAAAATGCATTAAAAACTTGAATATAAGACCTGAAGCTATAAAGTTCATGGAAGAAAACATAGACTACTCATTCCTAAACATTGGGATTTTAGATGCTATTAAAATTTGACTCCAATGTCAAGGAAAATAGTATCCGAAATAAACAAATGCACTTCACCAAACTAAAAGTCTTCTGCACAGTAAAAGAAGCTATCATCAAAACAAAAAGACATCCTACTGAATGAAAGAAAATATTTGTGCATCATACAGCTGAAAAGGAGTTAATATCGAAAATACCTAAAGATCTCATAAAACCCAACATCAAAAACTAAATAATACAATTAAAAATGGGCAGATCTCTAAAGAAGACCTAAAGATGGTCAATAAACAAATGAAAAGTTTTTCATTGTCTCATTATTTGGGAAAACTACAATGAGATGTCACCTTACATATGTGAAAATATTTATTATCCAAACATCTGGAAACAGTGTTGGGAAGGAATTGGAGAGAAAAGAACCCTTCTATATACTGCTAGTGGGATTCTAAATTGGTATAGCTAGTATGAAAAATAGTCTGGAGAGAACTCAAAAAATTGAAAATGCAAATTCCTTATAATTCAATTATCCCACTTTTGGATATTTACCAAAAACAAAAGCACTTAAAGAAATATAAGTACTCCATGTTTATTTCAACATTACTTACAGTGGCCAAGAGCTGGAAACAACCTAAGTGCTCATCAAGAGATTAATGGATAAGGAACATGTTTTGTGTGTGTGTGTGTGTGTGTGTGTGTGTATATAGATATAAAATATTATTCAGCTGTACCAAGATCAAATCTTGCCATTTGCAACAATAGGAATTAGCCTAGAGGGGATCACACTTATGAAGTAGTCAAAAGGAAAAAGACAAACATTTTATGAATTCACTTATATGTGGTATATAGAGAAAATAAACAAGTGAGTTACCCAAATAACAAAAATAGGCTTTTCATCTATAAGAAAAAAATGGTTGTTGACAGAAAGGAATGGGTAGTGGGGTGGGAAATTGGATAAAAATGGTATATTATAAAGTGTAGGATAAAATTGAACAATTAGTGGTCATTATATATAGATGTTGACTTACAATAATGCATACCTACTTATTTAATGTTATAATTAATAATACAATTAGAAAAACATGTGTTAAAGAAAAGGCAACAAAAGAAAGTGATTCTCAAGAAAAAGTAAAACCTCCATAACCACTCACTTCTGTAATTCTACATAAAGAGGTGCAAAATAAACATTTTCTAGGAGGCTGGGAAGTTGAACCCCTACTATATGCATCACCCTTCCCATTTATTTTTCCACAAGCAGACTAGTAGTAAACAGAAATGGTTCCTATTGAAAATTTAGTTTTTCATCTGTGTCTGATGTGTGTGTGTGTGTGTGTGTGTGTGTGTGTGTGTGTGTGTGTGTGTGTGTGTGTGTGTGTGTGTGTGTGTGTGAAGTTCCAGGCTCTATTTCTATTATTTCAATTCAGGAAATTCAGCTGGGCGTTTGGGAATGCAAATTTTTAACATCTCTCTCAGGTGACATTGGGGGATAGACAAGCTTATAAACAATTGACTTATGAAATTCTGGGGAAAACAAAAATAAAAGTGTAGAATGTTCTAGTTAATAGGTCAATTGAAGATAAAGGAGAGAGCAAAGGACATCTTAATTGGGGGAGTAAAAATGAAAAAGAGAAGCTTTATAGTAGAATTGCACACGGCTTTCAAGTTTTGTTGATTTTTGAAAAAGGATATGGTTTAGCACTTTGGATTATATTTCACTCTTATCAACATGCCTATAAATGGACATTTCTAAATTTAGCACTCCTGTCACTTTATTTTTTTTTATAAATTCCAGTTAAATTCAATAGACAGAGTAATCACTGGTTTAATTTTTGATGTGAATAAATCAACTATCCAATAGAGTTTTTGATCCAATCCATTTTTTGTATTTCACATGACAGAAAGAGGCCATTGCAACAGTTTCAAAGAGACCATAATTTTAATGTGTGTTTCCGAGATTGTCATTGGGTCTGTTTTGTTTCATTTCTTCAGTTTAGTATTTATAAGTCTATAGTTCTGTTTTGAGTAATACAGAAACTACCGCTCACAGGACTATTCCATTTATTGCAATTGTTTCTTTACTTCAAGTCAACTCACATGATTGGTTCAAATGATTTGAGAGAATAAGAAACACTCTTGATTTGTCATTCTGGTCAACCTATCACAAGAGATAAAGATTAAAGGCCCTGTACTATGAAACTGATGAAAGATAGCTTTCTCTACTCTTCTGCAGTAGTTACTTCCCTCTGGTTTCTATAAAATAAATGATTGTGTCTTTTCATGAACATCTGTGCGTGTTTAATAAAAGAAAAAATATATAAAATCTAAGATGAAAGTTAGAAATGTCTAAATAAAGCCACAGGTAGAATGATATGAGTAACAAAGTTTTATCTTAATTTTTCGGTTTACATTTAGTCTTGTCATCAGTTGATAAAAGCAGAATGAAAATGGGATGAACACTGTTTATGCCTACTTTTACAGTGGAGAGTTTCACATAATTAGATTTTCAAAAATAACTGCATAACCCCAGCAACAAAATCAACTTGAATTAGGTTATTGCTAAAATATTAAAAAAATTACAAGACAACACACATGCCTGCAGAACCAGGCAATCAAAAGAAGACCATGAGAAACAGCCTAAAACACCTAGGCAACAGCTATAAAACCGTGGCTACTAGGAGCCTATAAAAGTTCCCCTGTGCTCAGGTAGCTAGGGCTCCAAGCCCTGCAGAGGCAGAGGCAAATAGGGCACCACTGACTGGGCAGGTGAACTCTCCACGACAGTGTTCTGCAGTCAGCAGCCCCAGAAGTAAGCCAAACAAGTTGCCTGACGTCAGACCTAAGCTTTAAGACCACCAAAGAAGTCTCTCTCATTGAAGTTTTGGTGCCTTTTCGTGAACTGCTTCAGTGCTGAGCCTCAGAAGGGTGAGTCAGAGCACTCCAGACCTTTAAAGGCCTTTTGTTGGTCTACTGCAACTTTGTGCATCTGCTGGGCTCGGCCCTGTGGGTTTTCAAAACTAAATATTTTACCGGCTCTTCCTTCAGGTGCAGGTCTTCCAAGTAGGTTTAAAACTCTCCCCTTCTCAAGGAGACACTCTGGGTTTTGCGTGTCCGTAGAAGAGCCGGTCTGCACACAGATGTTGCTGTTGATATGGAGGTGGTTTTCTGCCTCTCCTTCCTGCCTGCACCTGACTGGGTCTTGTTACTAATGAGCCACAGCTAATTTCTCATTACACTTACGATGACTACCTCGGGGCAGAACGTTGAGGTTGCCGCGGCTTGATAAAACCTGACAACTGTGAATGTTTCTATCAACCTTTGTTGGCATGGAGAATGGGTGAGGATGTTTATTGCTCTTCAGATTGGCTGGAATAGCAGTTATCTAAAATTTTTCTCTTCTAAAATTACATTGTGTTTTTCTTTTTCTTTTTGGCTCTTTGGCTGTAGAGGGGAAACTTGTTGTTTTTAAATATTTATTTTTTAATATTTTTCTGCGCCCTTTGCTGCTTCTCCTCCAGCTTTTCAGAGATAGTGAGGCAAAGAAGACCCAAAGGGGTCCCAAGGTCCCTAGACTGTTTCCCTTCTCTGATGTTTCAGAGTCTACTTATGATTGTTTTATGTGTAATATCAAATCTCTTCAAGTTTGTGATATTTAGTGGAAGTAATAGGGGAAATTATAGTATTCTAATATTTGTAGAAGCAGGTTTATTTTATGTTTTAAAAACACTCAGTGGCATCAAAGTATTGTCTTTAATTGATTTTCTACATTCAGTCTATCTAAAGATATTCAATCATTTTGTCCCTCAAAAATAATTCTTTATGTGGTAACCTATTTTAAAATAGTTGACTCAATTCTCCATTTTATAGAAAAGTTTAGTATTGATTTAATCAGTGATTCAGTGAGGTGTTTTTATAGAACTTGTCTAGTTACTATTTCACTATCATGTAAGGATAATAAACTACATACTGATATTAGTGTTTCATATAGCAATTTTTGAAATTTGCTTTCAAAGTCATAGTTCAATTGTACATATCTCAACAAAGATACTTAATCACAATGTTACGTTTCAGTATCATCAGTCTCCTTATTTAATATTAAGGTTTTTCTTCCTTTATTTATAAATTAATAACTAATTTCTGGACTAGTAATGCCTCTGGATAAACTAATTCTTGTCTTTTTTTCTGTATGATGATCTTCAACTTACTAAAAAAAATCTTTGCCAAATAAAAGGTGGATTTTAATTTCAACTTAGTTCCAAGTACATATTTTTAATCATTTATAAGCTCATCAAGAGATCTTGCACAGTTCAACATATTTTTAGAATAGCTGCTAGTATTGAAATCCAATGATATAAGAAACACAATTTCTTTCGTTCATCTCTTAAAGTAATATTTAAACTATAATACGTATTTTAAATGAGTGTAGATTTTCTGTATCTGATCAGAACCTCTTGCTTGCCATCTCTTCCAATCTTTTTTAACAATTCAAATTTGAATGCTTATGCACTGGGAATCTATGGTATCTGAAGATTTCTTTAGAATTCAAGACTGTCATTCCTGTAGATATGTATATGAAAGAATACTAAAATATTAGAGAAGAAGCAGTAGAAAATTAGGCATAAGATGCATCCGGATGAAATAAGGGAGAATTATTAAAAATTACTTGTAATTATATAGTATTTTTGTTAATTTTGTGGGCAGATGCAGAGATGCAAAGGGAAAAATCATACGTGGAGAAAATGGATAAAGAGGAGATACTACGATTGGAGTTATTTAATGATATTACTGTCTATTATATTTCCACACATTTAGTAGAATTATTTGGATCATTATATTAATGAACTGCTTTATTTCACTAGCTTCTTAGTATATACAACCTAGCTGTGAGCCAAATAATTCTATTTTTAGAAGATCATTAATGTTTCTTCTTGTGACTTGTCCACTAAAAGAAACACCTAAATAGTCTTTAAGGATAATGAAAATTTTAGCAACATGCTTTTGCTAGAAATCAAAATTTGAAGGAAAATGCTTTCCATAGGATTCAAAGTTAAGTTTGTACAAAAACTGTAGCAAAATAAAAATGAACAAATAAATATTAAAACTAAACATTAATAAAACAACCCAATTTCAAAGAATGCTAAAGAGCAGAGCAGGAAAATATATAGATGACAAATATTTGTTGGTCATTAAATAATATAAAATTAAAACAACAATGAGATACCATTAAAATATGTTAAATTTGCTAAATTAAAGAAAAAGAGATGATATTCATTTCTGGTGAGGATATGCGGCAACATTGCCATCAGTTCATTCGATCCTTTTGGGAAAACCATTCAAACCCATGTAGCTACTTTGGCAGACCATATGACAGTTTCTTACAAAGCCAAAAATAATTTTACAATAAAATCTGGCAATCATGTTTCTATGTATTTATCAAACTAATTTGAAGATGATGTCCAAACAAAAATATATACATTAGTGTTTGTAACACCACTTTAAAAAATAATCATCAAAATCTTGAAGTTACCACATATAAATAGAATGAAAATAATTGTAGAAAATCAATAAAATGTACTAATGAGTTATTGACTTTTGAAAACATATAGAGAAATATTAAATGCATAATGTTAAGTGTAGTAAGCATGTCTGAAGAGTTTTATAATTATTCCAGCTTATGACATTGTGGAAAGATTAAACTATAGAGACAACACAGTATCAGTGGTTGCTGTGAGTTCAGCTGGGGAAGTCAAAGGTTGAGTAGATGAAGCAGGTGAATATTTATGGTGATGAAACTATTATGTATGATAGTATAATTTTAGATACAAGACGCTGAGCATGTGTCTAACCCCACTGAACTTTATAGCACAGAGTAAACTTCATTGTATGAAGACTTTGTGAAATTGGGAGCTCATGAAAACAACAAAAGAGTACATCATATGACAAAGCAATCTGTCTTACAAATGGGGGAAAAGGTGTTGATCTTAAAACTTTGGAAATAAGTCAAGTCAGAAAAACACCAGAGTGAACATAAACCATACTCTTGTGAATGGAATTATCTCTTATGTGAGAGTGCCTGTTAACAATCCTGATGCTGCTATATATGAATGTATGCTAGAATTAATCTTTTATGTGATTGCATAAATACATGTAGTTATTGGACTAGTTTTCTAATTGTTGAAGTAGGAGTTTTCAGGCAAATAAGCAAAGCAAATAACAATGATCTATGTGGCAATAGATTAAAATAAAAGATCTCACTAAATTCTTGTTTAGATTTACAGAGATTGATATAATATGTTGATTGTTATGTTTACATATGTTCACAGATAAGTGCATGTATATGTTATTTGTCTTGTCAGCTGAAAGGAACTAAAACATGATACCCCAGTAGCTATAAGCACATCTAGAACTGATCTTGGTTTTCAATATCATTCTCTAATAACATGCATTGGAACTCTTTAGAGAAATGTCTGATACTAGAGCACAAAATATACAAGATGTGTGTATAGCATTGTATAAAGCAGAAAGTAAGAATATACTCAAAATAAAACAAAAACACAGTAAGGGGGGTTATGTCAATGGAATACAAGAACTGACTGAAAGAGCTCCCAATGACAAAAACAGGAATAACTTGAGGAACAAAATAAATAAGGTTGCTCTGGATTGTAACTTACTAAAGTATAAAATACATATTTATGAGTACATGTTGATTCAAATAAATGAATGAATAAATACATAAATATGCATGAGATAAAATCCCATGCAGGAGGATTCAAAGTAATTTATGTAGACGGAGAGGTATAATATCAATATAATCCCTACCTCTGCTCATGGTGACTTCTAAAGGATACAATATTGAAAAAGAACTGGGGGAGTGTTTTCACAGTGGAGATAATCTGACAAACACCACCTTAACAGAGTGATCAAGGTTAATAACAACAGTGACAAGTCATGCTATTAGTTATTCTTGATATGATGTGATGAAACTGGTACTTTTTCCTTTGTGGTCTTCCTCCCCAAATTTGATAGCCCCGTCTAATAATAAGGAAAATATAAGAAAAATTCTAATAGAGAAAAATTCTACAAACTATCTGACCATTATCCCTCAAAACCTTCAAGGTTTTCACAAGGAAAGTCTGAGAAAACAATGTAGCCTGGGCAAGTCTAAAGAAATTTCAGCTACATGGAATATGGCATTTTACCTGGGTTCTGTAAGAGAAGAACATTAGGCAAAAACTCAGGTAATCTGAACATAATATAAAACAATATATCAATTTTGGCTGATTAATTGTAATGCAATTACCATACTAATATTAGATGATAACAACAGGAGAAACTGGATGTGGAGTATGTGGGAACTCGGAACTACTTTCACAGTCTTTTTGTTAATATTGTTTTTCTAGAAAATAAAGTTTAAATATAGCAGAAACTTCAAAATGTATATACATTTGAATTCTTGGTGATATCTTATGAAATATATCTCTGAGGCAAACTATTGGCCTCAGTTTTATTAAGTTGGTGAGCTTAACCCTGATATTAACCCCCTGATATTCAAAGTTAATCCAGCCCTAACTCTTCTCCTTCTACCTTCAGTGCCTTCTGTGCCATATTCACCTGCCAAAATTCAAATTCAACTCCACTACTTCTGTGGTATCCATCTTTGGACCCTTTCCAAAGTTGCCTTCAGTTACTCACTCAGCCCTCATCCCTTTGAACTGCCCTGGAATGGGGGAGGCAGGAATCCATGTTTTTATTAGTTTATATACAGGCAATGCCTTTGATAGTTGTGCCCAATAATTTTATTATAATGTAAGGATTATTGAGCATTTTCTCTATGTTTACACTTAATAAACATTTTGTTTCCTTTTAATTTCTTATTCTTATGTATGCCAGTTCTCCTTAAATAGCTGGGTAATTGTCAATTTCTGAACTAGGTTGAATTGTGGAAAACTGAAAGGATCCTTAGAAGTCTGATTTAATGAGGTATCAATGAACAGAACTATTGGTTCACAAACTGACTTCTATACACAGAGGGCAAGGGGTCACTGAAGAGTTAGATCAATCAAGATACTAGATAGTCCTTTTAATAAAGAAACTTACATATGAGAATTATCTTGGATGACTGACAGATGAGATGATCCTTATATCTGCCTTCCGGTTTCTTAAAAAGTTTATAAAGAGGTCCTAACTCAGTTCAATCAAGTGTTCAGTCCAGATGGTCTCAACAACACCTTACTTTTTCAAGTCTACATCCTTGAAACTGCTGCTAGCATGGGAATAGTGGGACATATTCCAAGGGCATGAAAGGGGATGATGAGCCTCTAGTTGCTCAGGTCCAGCTCACAGGTCAACAGGGGGCTTTGTCCTCTCCATGACTTCCTCAGACAAGTACAATTCAACTTTGATTACTGACACCTTTATTAACTGTTCAATTTTATTGCTCCATTTCACTGTATGCTGTGTCGTATCCTCTTATGACATTTCAGAACTGAAGGAATTATTCCACCAGTTGTTGGACAGTTTCAGAGTAACAGCTTATTTCAGTCTGTCTGGGTAACTATAATAAAATTACCATATATGGGTGGCTTATCAACAACAACCCTTTATCAGAGTTCTGGAGACTGGAAAGGTCAACATCATGGCACCAGCAGTTTCAGTGTGGTGACTGATGAGAATCCACTTTCTAGTTCATTGATGGTGCTGTGCCCTTACCTGGTGTATGAGGCAGACTCGTTCTCTGGGGTATCTCATCAGGGCATTAATCCCAATCATAAGTATTCTGCCCTCATGATCCAATCATTTTATAAACTGCCCGCCCCACACCCCCACCTTCCCTAATGCTATTATCCTAGAGGTTAGGATTCAACATATGGATTTGGGGAGACACAAATACTCAGAACATAGCAAAGCCTGATTATAAGTAATTATCTGAAAATTGCCTTCAGTCAAAGAAAACCTCCTTTCCTAGGGTTATAGCATTTTTTCTTGGGTGGTCTGAAACCTTTGGCTGATTTATTTAGAGTATATAAGCATGGTCCCATTTCCCAATGTGGGACAGCTCTGAATGGCCATTCTGGTGTCAGTTCCCTGTGGGAGGGCAAAGGGCTTGTATGACTATTAGAGTCCAATATTGTCTTTTATTCAATTTTATTTTCTCTTCTTTCCTCCTAAGAACACATGTCAATAAGTTTACTGTATCCAAATATCTCCCTCTGAATCTGAATACTAGGAAACACAACTTACTGCAATCAGTAATCAGTATGGTCAAAGAAAGAAAATGTGATTGGATTTTGAATTTATATCACAAACCAGTTGATAGCAAGGAAAATTCAGTCACTGGTGGTTGACTTGAGCATGAATAGACTGTAAACATGTTAAACTTCAGTTGATGGTGACAATTGATGTTATGAAGAAAAACGATATATGAAAGTTGATTTAATATTAATTACAAGTTCAGGGTGACAAATAATGGACCTTCTTGGGGACAAATTAAAAAATCAGCTTTTTTCCTGGTATCCAGTGTCAGGCTCAACTCCTAAGGTCAGGGCTGAAGGAAGGGGCTGCAAAGGATTGAGAAACAGAAAGAAAGAAATAAACAGACCAAAATAGAAAGAAAGTGGGGGTCAGGGGGTCTACTATCAGGAATCTCTCGCCCCAGTCACTGACTCCTCACATATTTATTGTCTTTACACTAGGAAATCATTCACAGATAAAATGTATGAAGTAAATAGGCCATTCTAACAATCAATGTTTACAGACTGATTTTACATTTAAAAGATTTAAGATAACTATCTAGCTTCTAGGCTTCCTCCTGAGCCTCAGCAGGTAATAAAAACCTCCCACCAAGGTTTTCCTGTTGGGGCAGGCCTCTGGTTTTCCAGTTGCCTGGGTAATTATTTTACCATGCTTTGGCTTTACATATCTAAACTAAGCTTCCTCTTTATTGATCCCAGCAATCCAGGAAGATGGTAGACTTTCAGACTGAGCATGCCTACCAAAAGCAGCCCACCATCTTTGAAAACAAGGCGAGCATTTTGCTTGGAGAAACTGGTAGGGAGAAGGTCCCGGGATACTACAGGAACATTGGTCTTGCCTTTAAGACCCTCAGGAGGGTCACTGAGAGCACCCACATTGACAAGAAGTGTCCCTTTACCAGCAATGTATCCATCCAAGGACAGATCCTGCCTGGTGTGGTGACCAAGATGGAGATGAAGAGGACCACTTTCATCTGCCAAGAGTACCTCTACTACATCCGAGAGTACATTTGCTTTGAAAAGTGCCCCAATAACATGTCTGTGCACCTGTCCGCCTGCTTCGGGGATGTGCAGAACAGTGACATTGTCACAATGGGTGAATGCCTGTTCTAGAGCAAGGTGATGGTTCAGCATACTCAAGGACACTAAAGTTATCAGCACCAAGAAGCAATTCCAGAAGTTTTGAGACTGCACACATGCCTGAACAGAATAAAAATTATTTTCCACTAGAAAAACCCCAACAAAACAAAACACAAACCCCAAACAAAACCAAAAACACCCAATACAGAACATCTGTACAGCTGGTGGTCAAGAAAATTTGAGGGTCACGTTTAGAACTTAAGCCTAGTGTAAAAGAGCTCAAACAACATTACATTTTCAGTTGAGACAGGTTTGTAGAAAAGCATTCAGAAAGCACTCTAATTAGAGAAGATAAAAAAAACCTGTCATATAAAGATGTTTGGGGTATGAACCTGATATGAACCTGACAATCTTTAATCTTCAGATATCCCAAGGTTTCTGAGAATGTATTGACTCATTCCATCTCGGTAAAGTGAATTCTCTCTTTAGCTTGAATATGATGTGGGGTTTTGTTGTAAACACAAAAACATGAAAATTTCAGGGAATGTTTCCAGCTCTTATCCTGGCCAATGGTCCAATAACTTGGTGAATCCATCTTGCAGTTCAGTTCAAGAAATTTGTAAGAGTTCATGGTCTTAAAGATACATGAGAATCTAGCTAAGGACTGAGTACTGAGCCAGGCAGCTTTACCTTCTTGTAGATACTATTTAACAAATGAAGTATTACCAGGATTATGTCAATACAGTTCTAGCAGGAATGAAAGCTAGCCATGTTTTTCTGATGAACCTCCGAGTTGATGGCTCTCCTAAACTGAGGGCGTCCATACCCTCACAGTTCCCATCTCCAATGATGCTGGGATGCTGGCATGTCAAACTGTACCTAGAAGTCCTGTGATCACTGCAGGTATTATTTACACTGTTGAACAAGTGTGATGCTGATTGAAATATTTTGTCATGAGTTATATCACATCTCAAGATCTCTATTGATGTTGATTAAAGTGGGCATTGCAGTGTCTCAACTGAAATATGATTGAATGAATTTTCTTAAACTTTTTATGTCACTTGACTGCTCTGATAATTTAACAATTCATTCCTTTGCACATTTCAATGAATGCATGCACATGAAATATATGCCATTTCAAATAAAAATTATTTATTTAAAGTGACTTAATTTTTATATACTTAATAACTCAAATTTCTATTTTATTTTTTAAAGTTTATTTTATAGATTTTCATAGATGGACTGTAATAGACTTACTGGGGTTTAGATGGATATCCTTTTGTTTGGGGAAGGTGTTTGAGGTGTGGATCTCATTCGTAGGCAATTAAAGTAGTGATAGTGTCATCATAATACTGACAGAAAGGATGATTTACCTAATTGGACAATAAGCACGTGATTAGTGTAATTTTCCAAAAAGTGCAGAGTATTCCATTTAAAGTCTCTTTCTCACGCCATACTTTTATGCTCGAACAAAGGTCAATAAAGGAGAGAATGTAAATGAGGTATGGGAATTTTTAGTAGTATGTTAAAAAGAAAAGTATTGTCATACTGAATTATTAGTTTCTTGATTTTATTATTTTAAGACCCCCAAAGCACTATAGTTCATTAACTTATACCTTAAAAATATATTCATTGCAGTGTGAACTTTTTTTCATTGCAAACATGTTTGTAATAGAACTTGACACATCGTTTTATGATGGCTTTTCTTAATAATTTAACAAACATTAAATTCGGGGTATGAAATGAGCCAATTAAAGTCACTTTAAAAATGCGTAAGTTTCCCCAGGTTGCTATCAATTTTGGATAAGAACAGTATATAATATCCTGAAGCTTGGTTTTTCTCTTTGAAAATATAGTTAATCTTATCACAATTATAGTTCTCTCTCACATATCCCAATTGAATTGACATTTCAGTTATTCTGTGATCTTATTTTGTAATTGGTTTGCCAAAGAGATAAGAAGCCATGCTGAAGAATTCCATCTTTGTGTCATTTTGAAAAGCTCTGAATCAAATTTACTCAAGCTTTTAGCCTCATCTTTTCTTTTATAAAACTAGGGAAGTATACTCAACATTAGAAAAATATTCATCCTCAGTTTAAGTGGCATGATGTCCAAAGCAGAGTCCAAATTCTGTAGTCTCAGATATTGACGCTGAAGTTGGAAATAAAAATACTCTATAAAGAAGCTAGAAGAAAATAAATCCTAAAGGAAGTCAGTTATTAAGTCTGGACCAGTAATCAAAGCCTGTTCCTAGAAGGAACATAAAAGTCTTCACTGCATCAAAGAAAATATGAAGTTCACCACATTGATCCCCTGCCTAAATCCTAGGAGCCATAAAAAGTAGGTATGGAGATTCTCAAAAGCCTACACATCTAATTTTTTGATTCATCCTAATGACTCTATATTAGTAGAGTGACAAAATGAGGAATAGCAGGATAATTAGACTTAGCCAGAGTCTTTTCTGGTTCTATTTCTTGCCTGGGGATGATAAAAGGGACTCTGACACACAGTATAACCAAGGAGTTAAATTTAACATACATTTTGAATTTGAATATTGAAAACTTCAGAGTCAGGGTAACACCTTATTGTCATTCCTTTCAACAGCTTTTGTAGTGTTTGAAAAAGGCAAGTACAGTATTTTCCTAAAATTAGAAATGTGATTCATTTCTGAAGACATAGGGAATAACAATTCAGCAGAAAGGCCCTGCCTGACAAATAGACAGGCAACAGAGGTATGTTTTGTGTTTATAGGTATGCTACATGTATGGTGTAAACTGGGTCACCACCCAATTTGTTGTCTAACACTGATTTGCTTCTTATTTAACTTCCAATGAATGTATACTGATCTATATTTTGAGAAGCAGCTAGGGTTGGATGGATGGATGAACTGGTAACATAGTACAATTAGTTCAATGATTTTGGATATACGGAAGTTCTGTTGTGTTAACCTCTGATAGGAAATAAACTAAAACTAGAACAATGGTAGGGAAACACAGAGCCCTTCTCCCACTTCCCTGTAGTACACAACAGAGTCTGAGGACTGAAAAATTTGGAGGGAGGCATTGGTAGAGCTATGTGAAATTATCAGTGGAGCCAAAAAGATCTTGGCCAAGGGACCTGGGTGAGTTGGTGTTGTTCGAGGAAGTGACATCACTGAATATGAACAGTGAGATGTAGGTGGAGAAAATGAATCGAGGAGAAACAGTAATGGTAACTAGCCAAAAGAACTGAAGAACTGAAGAATCCAGTTAAGCAGAGGTGCCAAGCAATGGTGGTGGTGGTAAGGGGCGTGATGGTAGGTCAACTGAACATACAGCAACGTGAAAGATGCTGTAGTACATGAGACTAGGCTTTATGAGAATATGAAATATTTCCTGTGACATTAATTGCACAACATATTAATTCTGGTATAATTCCCTTTGTAAGTTACACCCTGCTAAAATAAAATTTTGCTATTCTAAATTGAGATGAATTCTATTTAGACTGCCTACATATGCTATTGTATGAATGTTTGTATCCCCTCCTCAAATTCATTTGTTGATAGACTAAATAAAAATTATGTTATTAGGAGGTAGGGCTTTGGGGAAGTGATTAAGTCATGAAGATGGAGTCCTCATCAATGGGATGAATGCCCTTATCAAAGGGAATCCAGAGAGATTCCCTAATCTTTTACCATGTGAGGACACAGCAAGGGGAAGGCTTTCAGTTCACGCTGAATCTGCTGGTCCCAAACTTAGAGCTTCCAAAACTGTGAAAAGGCTGTTCTTTGTAAGTCACCCCATCTCTAATATTTAGTTACAACCTTAGGTGCTTCAGAAATGTGAAAAATAAATTAAATCTACTGATTGGATGTTTCTGATGAAAGATATGGCAACACACATTCATCCATTTCACTAAGAATTATCCATTTCCTGGTCTCTAAACTGAGTACTTAGATTTTTATTCTGATTGACTAGGGGTATTGTTTATAATTTAAAATAATAATGGTTAGATGAATACAAAAAGCATTCTTAAATGTCAAATTTTAAAATATTTGAGAATACTCCACTAGACACAGTGACTCATTTTTAATGTTTATTGAAAGTCTATGCTAGTGATATAGACAATATGGGGCATGCCTTTGTAGGTCCTAAGTTTGGCACTGGATTGTAGTCATGTAAAGCCTGATGACCTGGGTTCAGGACCTGGGACAAGGTAAACAAATAAAAACAAATATAAATAAATAAATATGTTATCTACTCTTCTTTTTTATTCCTTCAAAATTCTGCTTCTCTCCCTTTCTTGCTTAAAAGAAAATGTGGAGTTTCTCTACATTTTAAACCAAAATTACCAATGACCATAAAATATATTAATATTTATATTTCCTATTTGAAAATATTCAAATTAAGTAACTTCAATATTTTAAATATACAATAATTTGTTAATAAATAAACAAGATACATATGGAAATTACTCATAATCATCTCAAATTTCCACTTTGAGTGTGGAAATCTGGCTTTAACTCAAGTTTCTGCATGGCTCTCTCTTTTTATTAACTGTTTCATTTGCAATTAATTAAGTCATGTTATCTGTAAATGATCAGAAAAGAGCTTTATGTGAATTATTCATTAGCATGAGTGGGGAAACACTCCACTCCTGAAATTGTACTTTTACTACCTGTTACAAGATTTCATGTCAGCTGTCCACCTACACAGACATTTGTTCAATCTGGCTATAACCAGTTTTAGTAAAGGACTTTTTAAAAAAAACGAACTAGTCCACCTCTTCACATTTTTGAATTTCCTTTATAATTACTCTTTTGATAAAATTGTCTTGTGATTGTATTACCTTGCAGGACTTTCTCAAAAATCATGTTGTAAGCATTTGCTTTAATCTGCTGGTATAAGATTGGATAAGACATTTGATGGTTAATAGGGGCTCTTCATGTGAGAATAATAATGTGTAACATGTAATATGATAGATAACATTTACTCATTTGCTTTATCAGCTATTATAATTTCATAATTTTATTCACATCTCTTTATTTTTTCCCTTCGAAGGACATGCATGCACATTAGCATTCTCCTTTGATTTTAATTTTAAAATTAGATGTTGGGTTGCCTTTTTTAAGATCAGTAAGGCACATCTTTAATCAAGGCACTGTCTTTTTCTTCAGCCACTCAAAAACAGTGTCACTGTCCCTATTCTTAAAAATTATCTCATTAAATGGTATATTACTTTACAACATACACTGGACATTTTACATTTTCATCCTGTCTTTATTAAAATGCTGTCTTTAAAACCCTGTACAGAGTTGTTCAACTTTAGTACTGTTAACATATTAGGCCAGATGATTATTATCTGGGGCTTTCTCCCATACTGTGGTTTGTTAGTAGCATTCCTGACTTCTGCCCTCTAAATGACAGTAGCACCTGTTCCCTCTCCTGCCAATTTATGATGACCAAACTGTCTCCAGAAATACTCATGTCCTCTGTCTGGGCAAGGTCCAGTAGAGAACCACTGTTTAAGTGATCTGGAATAGAAAGCCTTTATCTGCCTATTAACTCAGTGGATCCCTGTTCTTGGTATCTGAGATTCTCCTTCAATCTGTCTTTTATTTTCAATAAAAAATAGGATTGTGCTCTTTCAATATATATATATTATTATATATTATCAATGTTTCTGTATATTATTTCCTGCTAAGCAATTAGAACTTTAAATGATATTCTTTCAAAACACTAAAAAAGATTATTGGAGTCTAATTCAGAAAGACCTTTTAAAAAATGTACGGGATGCAAATGATCTCATTAAGTCCCTGAAAGAAACGCTTGTTAAGTGTCACCTTTTTAATAAGTACTATATTAGACTCATATAAAAAGTAGAAGCAAATGTGTTTTATGATCTAACAGAGGTATTTTAATGAGCAATTTTTAAGTTTCGTATAAGGTGAAATGTAAGGTGAAAGGTGACCACATGTGAACTATAATTAATCTAAGTGGGCCAAGAAAGTGTCCTAGGGAATTTTCATATAACCTGAAGTTTCCTGGATGATGAGAACCTACCAATCAGGGTGCGAGCCTTTCTGAGGTGAGAAAGCCCATTCCTGAGATGATGAGGGTGAAATTAATATATTTTTTATTGAATTTGTGCTGTGTGATTTACCAAGGACCTAATTGACATTAGATCTAATTTTTGTACTTTCTGATTAATTTTTATAATTATACCTAATCATTAGCTATTGAAGTAATTTTTATTGTTATTTTAGAAATATAGCTACTGTGATATAGGGAGGTAAATTACTTGCTGGGAGTCATACAGATTAAGTTGTTAAGTTAGATGTGAATCTCAGATTTGACAGCCTCTGGAGTCAGGGTCCTTAAACTTTATACTATATTGTAACATTTTTAAATGAGCTAAAAGAAGTTCATTATACCTAGAGCAAAGAAGTGGGTTGAGAGGAGCGGGGAGGATCTATGGAATAAAGAGAGGATTCAGAATGGCCTTGAAAGGTAATCAGAGATCAGTTCATAAAAAGCTATTGAGAAAGATAATACTAAACACAAATTTTAATGTAGATGACATCATTAGATGAACATTTGGAAGACTCATTTTGTCTGAAGAAAGGAGACCTGATTGGATGGGGGTTGGGAGTTAAGGAAGGCAAAGATCCAGGTGAGAGATGAATGTGCTTGACTTGGGTGATGGAAGTAAATTTTGGAGATAATTGGACACACTTGAAATTTAGTTGGAAAAATGAATTGAAAGATATTGCAGATTGAATGTCCCAGGAAGCCAATTTTGAGATACCGATAAGCACTGAGGAAGGTGATAAGGAGGAAGTACTCTTGAGAATAAGTAGCAATATGAGGTATGAGAAAGAATAGGCTTGACAGAGCTTAAAATTAGACTGCAAAAAGGAATAAAGAAATTATTTAACTGGAACTGAGGTGAGCATTTAGCATTTTTTTTGGGCCAGGGTGAAAGTGCCTGACCTTTCTAACTATATATGGAGTAGTTACTAGATGCACACGTCTTCTATGAAGGCAGTGAGCATGGGACAACCTCTTCATCTGGGAAAAATACTCGGATTGCTGATAGCTGATGACTGTCAGCTGGCAGCTCTTCTAGACATTAGATGCTTCATCCTGAAGAGCCAACTGGATGATTCATTATAGTGTCTAGAACAGAAGGATCTTTGCAAAGGTTGGAAGGTGAGACACTTCTTTAGGAGTGCCAAGATCGATACCCTGGTTAATGGATTCTGCTACAGAGTGACTGACCTTTCCAAATGCTGAAATATATCATCAAGAACAATCACAGGTATGTGGAAAAAGATGACTGATTTAATTTTGGACATATATGAAATTAAAATACATGTAAGATATCTAAATGAAAAATTCTAGCAGCTACTCAGATGAATGCGTCTGAAGTTTAGGAGAGTTCCGATGAAGATATTGTTAGGTTTGTTTTGCTGCCAATCAGAAGAAGGAAAGTAAGGAAACTGAGGATTTATTAAGATTTATTAAGATATGTGCAGACCGGCCACTATCAAAATGAAAATGGCAATTTTCTTTAATAAGAGCAAGTTCTTATATGGTCCCAGGTTAAGGAAATTTAAGATTTGGACAGATTTGGTGAAAGGTCCATTTACAGCGTACTGGTGACTGTAGATTATTATTCAAAATAGCATTGTTTGTGTCTGTATTCTCTATGATGATACCAGGTGGGGCAGTTGCAGAGGACTGTTTTCATAATAGTAAAAAAAAGTTGTTGACAGTTTGTTATTTCTGCAAGATCTTAGACTCCTTTAAGATCTTAGAGATTTATGATGCATCAATATGAAGATATAATTGCCAATATGGAGCTAAAAAAGTTATCCAGGCAGAATGTTTAGCGGAAGTATATATATGTGTATAGACGTATATATACATATATATGTCAATAAATTAAATGGATCCATGAAACAAGTAAAATAGTTTCAAAGGCAAAAGTACATTATAACAATTGATCATGTAAGTGTAGTTGGGTGTTCATGGAAAGAATTTGGTAGCATGTGGCTGGTTACCATATGCATAGACCTGTGTTTTGGATCTCTGTTTCTATTGATCATCTGAATACTGTTAGGATCAAAGATAATTTTTTTTAATATATCTTTTTTTTTTGAAATAGCCCTGTGTCAGAACTAAATATGGCAAATTATAAAGAATTTTGGAGTAAGGTGAAATTGCAAAAATTATAGTATAATTTTTGCTGGTTTTTAGCTCATATTTTTCTATGCTTGTTTTCCTTTTTATATGTTTCTATAGACCTTTGGAAATTGAAGTTTCTGAATTAGGTATTATAATTACTTCTGATTAATATAGCTTCCATTACATTTATTAAGTCTGTACATTTTCTTCTCACCAAAATGATTCAGTTGTCAAACAAATAATGCTGAGTTTAAGAGGTCTTTTTATTATGAAAGTTTGAAAGTCATTATTCTAATGCACATACATGAGCTGTTACATGCCAGAAGGGTAATTTAAATGATTTTTTGATTTTTTAATTTAATCTTATCCTTGGGCAGTGTTTCATATTTTAAAATGTAACTTCTGTGGAAATATCTCAATATATTCCAAAAGCATTTAGCACTCATTTATAGTCAGATTTATTAGTTCTGTACAGTGATAAATCATTTGAATGTAACTTTAAAATCATATTCCTAGCTTTCATAAGTTAGGGAAATGCTAATACTGAAATTAAATATGTATTTGGCTGAATTAAACACATTATACTTACACACTGATAGCATTCATCAAAATTAATTGTTTAGCAATTAATGGACACATCATGAGGGGACAGGCGTTACCAGAGAGATGATGTCCATGTAGAAAATACAGATTAGAATAAAAGACTAATTCAAGATAAGAGTTTCATAATTAAACCTTACTATAAACTCAAGAAGCTTTGAAAAGAAGTATTACAGTAATCATTCTAATACATATGAACCCTTGGTAATCTTAGAACTGAAAAAATGTTGTGATCCAGGAAATGCAACAGTTTCTCATAAGAGAGAAATAATTTGCAAGGCTGAGGATTAGAAAATGTGACAAATTATCTTTGTCTTTCTAGTTGTGTTTGAGGCCACAATTCCTCAATTCAATATTCTGAGGAAAAAATAGGGTAAAGCAAGCAGAAGGGCAGCTTGACAAACGATGTGGCCCATTTGCAAGGAATTCAGTTTATAGAGCAATTTGGAGAGCTTTGCAATTAGAAAGAGTAGAATCAGGAAAAGTTAATACTGAATTAATGTCTGTGCTTTTAAATTTGAACAGGGAAAAACTGGCTTTAAAGACAAGCTTTGTATCACCAATATTACTAAGCATATTAATTAAGGAGAAGTGTGTCTCCAAACTAGAGTATTTAAAAAAAGTGTATAATATTAATCCATATAATTGAAATATGTCACACATATGCATATAAGCATATAAGAATAATTAAACACATTCTATTTTGCTATTTGGAATTTGTATAAAATTGGCATATTCTCTATAGTTTTTGAAAATTATTTTAGATTTGCCACATGTGAAATTTAAAATATTGTTAATTTTGCTATTTTGAGTTTTATGGAAATTGTATCATGCTATACTTTCACATCATTTTTATCTCTTGTACCTGTTCATATTGTAGCTCTTCTTTCTTTTATAAAATTCATTTTATTGAAGGATAATTTCATCCTCAATTTATAAGGTTTCAAGTGCACATCATTGTAAATAAACATCTGTATATTAAATACTAAGTTGACCACAACCAGTTCAGTTCTCCCTTTCCCACGTGATTGACCCCTTGAACCTGACTGGCCCATTTTTACTAAAATAATATGCTATAGAATGGATAGAAACTAATTTAAAATGTTTCTTCTCCAAAGGACATTTACATTATTACCAATAAGAGAGGAGTTTAGTATATAAATTTCATAATTTGGTGCTGTCAGATCTTATTAATTCTTCTAGTGAAGTAGGAGGGAATCTGTAACATATTTTGTTCTTGATTTATATTTCCTTAATTACTCATGAGTCAAGTATAGCTTCATATTTACTTTTGCCATTAGAGGATTTTTTATTTGTGAAGTTAATGTTCTCTGTCAATGTTTGCATAGTTTTTTTTCTTCATTAGACTGTAGAAGTTTTTAATATAAATATTCAAGATTCTAATTCGAATCTTTCTAAAGTGTATGGATTTCAAGTATGTTCAGATATTTTATAGCTTTTCCATCAGAAACAATAGTAATTGAATACGTTTGTTTGTTCATTGATAATTAAGTGAAGGAGAACACATCACAGGCACCGTGGATATGGGAGGTAGTTTAAGAAAGTGAGGTTTTGGTTTGGTTGGATTCAGTCAAGATATAGGGTTAATTCTATGGATAACTTGATAAATATTATCTAGAAAGAGGGAAGACAAGAGTGGGGCTACAACTCATTGATAGAGAAGCAGCTGTCACTCATATTAACCAGAGTTGGGGATGTTTAGTGATTTTTGTGATTTTTATAGTGTTTGTATCTTGACAAGATTTTGGAGTTACGTCAGGTTAAATAATCATCCCTAAATATATCCATGCTTTCATTCCTTCAGTCTGTACATATTAGCTATTGATAAGGTATAGAGTACTTTTCATGTGTGATTAAATTAAAGCCCTTGGTGGGGGTGGAAGAATTTTATTAGCTATCTGGTTGGGTCCTAATTGTAATCACAAGAATCTTTGTGAGAGGCACACTACAGAGGAAGCCTCTTCTTTGAGTATAGAAGGGAAGACAGTATGACTACTGAACTAGAGATTGGAGTAATGTTGATACAAGCCAAGGGAGGTTGGTAGCTTCTAGAAACTGGAAAAGGAAAGAAACGGATTTTCCCCTGAAACCTCCAGAATTGCCAGCTCTGTAACACCTTGATTTTAAGTACCATGATTAATTTTAGACCAGTTACAAATCATCATACATTATAAATCATTAACTTCTCTTTGGTGGTGGAGCTGATGTTTCAACAAATAGCATAGTTAGTAGAGGGTAGGTTTATTCTCATGATTCTAAATGCAGCTGCACAAATGATAGACTGTATGGCTGTTCTTGATCTTTTTATCTATATTAATTTTCCCTAGCATGTTTATTCAAACACTACAGATATATATGAGTAAGCTGAAAAATCACAAAATATTTGAGATTTTATAGTTATTCTTTTTTCTTGTTAAGGATAAAGGCAGGAATGAAGATGAGTAAGCAGGCTAACAGGAAGAGAGAGGGGGAAGAAGCAACTTTATTTTATTTGTATTTAGTTATTAATGCGAGTTGCCTCCCCCCGGCTCAAGACTCTAACCCAGAGGTAAGTAGACTTGCTCCTTTGGAGGTGACTAACCTAACCAGGGTGTACCACTATTCACTTTAAGATCTAAATATTTGAACCGTTTTTCATAGATAATTGTATTTTTGACCTGCTGTGTACTAGTATAATGCTTTGAACTTTCATATCCACTGGAATCTTTGAATGGTTCCTGGGATCTTATAATGGTTTCTGGGATCTTATAATGGTTAATGTGATGAATATCTTTCGTAATCTATGTGGTATCAAATACTTGAATATAGTTCTATCCTTCCCTTATAGTCTTAGATAATAAATTTGACCTCAAATAAGATCTAAGGATACATTTAAACTAGATTTTCTATGAAATGAACAATACTACTTATATATTAAAAACTTTTACTAATAACTAGTGATGGAATTAGTTTCAAATATAGAAAAAGTCACTCAGAACAACTGAATATTTTCTACTTTCTTTGTTTTCATCATCATAATGAATTGTTATGAACACTGTGGTAGATTGTTACTTTAGTGATCCCAAATAAATATTGACTCACATATCTACTCACATGACTTTATTCTTTGCTATGTATCTTTGTTTTAGCCAATGTGACATCAAAACTTGACACAAGCCGATGTTTAGTAAGTGCTGAGTATTGGGGTTTTCCCCATTGAAACATTCTTCTAATCATATAAGAAGCCGTTAAACTGTATCATGTGAGACTATGTAGAGAGACTAACTTGACTCTCTGATACTGAGAGCCATTATACAGACTCAGTTATGTGAATAAGGTCATCTGAATTCTACTAGTTGCAATTGTGTTCAGTCAATACTCACGGAGAAATTTGATGTTCTTGTCATCAAGAAGTGATTTCAATAGAAAAATATGAATATTATGGCTGGTACAATAAATATGTAAAGGCAAAATAAATTTTATGATTAATTTTAATTGGATAAAAAGTCCCTCAGTTATATTTCTTTAAACTATCTATCCATTTACCTATTCATCTGATTTTCTCTCTAAATATCTCTATGAAAACACACATATATGGTAGAAAGTTATAGTGTTTTATTGCCATTGTTGTGACACCTTTCATTCACCACTAATTTATTCACTCTTCAAGAAAAGTAATATAAGCATTTTAATTTATTTCCTCATTTATAGAATAAGTTGATAAATGTTTTAAATATTGGATAAACCACTGTTTTCCATGGTATAAAGCAAATACCATTAATTGTGGCCAAAATTAGTTTGGGAAGTATCCAATTTCATCTCAGAAGATAGTAGTTATATATAACCTAGATAGAGAAAATAAGACAAAAATGTAATATCTACCCCCTTATATGAAAATAAAATAATCTTTTCAAATACACACATATAACACATCAACATAATTGATTACTAAACATAAAATAGCAAAATTATATTGCTTAGTATAATTGCAGTCTTTGGAGGATGAGGAAAATTCCTCAAAACTTGCATGAAAGCTAGCCTTAAAGATCAATGCTGATAGATTTTATCTTAATACCAAATACTTTGCCACCTAAAATTAATTAAAAGATAGGCTATGTATAAGACATGCAATAATTTTCATATTAAAATAGTTTCTATATTCCATGTAAAAATGTCTCTAAGAAAATATTTAAAAGCCAATAATGATATTTTCTAGTAGAAATATACTGACTATGACTAGAAACATGCACAAATGTTATGAATTAATAATATAAAATCAATACAAATATTACTTAAAAGAATATAATATAAGTAGAAAATGTAAATGCCTTCCATTAAGTTTACAGAGCCCACTGATAAACAGATTCAATTCATGTAAATTTTAACTGAAAAAACATTCGAGACAATGTCAATATCTATCAAAATTTAAAATAATTATAAATTGCAACAACAATCGCATTTCTTCACCTTAAAGAGTAAGGTTGTGACCAAGTAGCATCCTGTACTTGGTTATACCTGTTTATAAAAGCCAATTATTAATTTTTCTGGAATTTTGAGGGATAGTTTATTAATAAGTGTTTTAAAAAAAAGTTACATAAAATTAAATTGAAAACAAAGGTGATGCATATGTGATGTTCATAGTCTCCTACTATATTTTGCTATACTCTATGTTCAATATTTTATTTCTGTATAGTTGAAATACTATACAGAATTTAATTTATTTAAATTAAATAATACTCAATATTTTATTTCTGTATAGTTGAAATACTTTATGGTATACTGCTACTCATATTTACCCAATTACACTTGTTATTATATCATGCTAATAATTTTATATTGGCAATTTGTAAATATCTATGCCTTGGAAATCGTCTGTTTTTAAAATTTAAAAATTGTATATTATTTGAAAATATCAGTGGACTGGGGAGAATGATAGAGCAGATAGGGGCTAGAAGTGGGACTGAATCATTTCACTTTGGAACTTTGGCAATATGTATACAAACATATACATATCACATACAGATACACGTGCATATGCATGCATATATACATATACACATATATTTACATGTATGTGTATGTATGTGTGTATATATGTATATATATAAATAAAGTAGGTAAACAAAAGTAAACAGTCCATGAAATTTATAACTGCTAATGAATAAAACTTTTGGGAAAAAAAAGTGAGTATTATAAACATGGAGTAAGTCCTCCAAAATAAAATTGGATGATGTCTCCAGAATTCTAGTCATTTTGTCTAAGCAGAATATTATTCTAATATTGGAGAGAGAAAAAGTTTATGAGGCTTAATAATTGGCATGTGAATTGCTGTAATCAAGGTTAGATGATTATTTTGCTATTGAGACCATTATCACTGTAGAGGTTGTCTTGCCATATTTTAGTCTGAAAAGGTACTGAACTTATCTGTGAAGAACTCTGACAAATCTGAACCTCTTTAGTGTACTGAGATAGCATTCATCTCGTGTTCTGAACGATCACATGTCATTTGAATTCAAATTATATTACTTCATTTATTTAAATTAAATAATTTATTTAAATTTATTTAAATTAAACAATTATGTTGTACATTCTGGTGGCTCAGGTGCTAAGTCTTTGCCTCTGGTGTAGTCCATGTAAAGCCCAAGGAACAGAGTTCATGACCTGAGTCTGAGGGGAGCAACCAAAATGAACACCTAAATAATTAAATATTTCTTCCTCCTTTCAAAAACAAAAGTAAGTAAATTAATGGAGTCTATTTACAAGTCGAAATTCATGATACAGACCTATTTCCTGTAATAAAACTGAATATAGTAAAAGAAAGGAAACTCAGATAAAATCATGTATATCCTCAAATGAAATTAAACAGCTCTTCAGAGACTTGTTTTCTTTCCCATGTAAATGATTTCATAATTCCTTACTTTTTTAACATTAAAATTAAAAATATTTGAATGCAAGTAAAGCAATGGAGAAAAGAAAGATACATGGGAAAGAAATTCAGTACAGAAAATAGTAAGTGACAGTGATTCAAGAAAATTTATTTCTTGTGTCTGTTTGTATATGTCTATTTCATTATGTTCCTTATTCCGCAGAAATACTTTTGAGTAAAATAAGTAACATATTGTGACTCTTTATCTTAATTCTAGAAACGATAACACTAATCATTTTTGGGTGTTGTTCAGAAGACAGAATTCAACAATCTGCAGGGGCCTAATTAAAACTAATTCTGTATTCTCTTAACTTCCTTGGCTGTATAAGCTTATTTTTTAGCCCCAGGGTGTAACACATATTTTTTTATTTGAACTACACATCTAATACTTTAGATAAAACTTCTCTTCATTGTAAGGATTGGCAGTGAGAATGCTTGACCAAAATCAGAATTTTGCAGAAGAAACTAAAAGAGAAATTAATATGGTTATTGTATAGTTCACTCTTTTTTTTATATTTTACTTTTGATTTATCATTTCTCAGGATCTGCTGAGGCTACTTTTATAGCTGTCTCAAGGTCCACAGATTTGAGATTTTCTTTTGATTTAAGTTAATGGATTTTCTTTTTCTCATGAACGATTGCCTTTCAGAGGACTGAATGCAGCTTCTTGATTTCTGTATTAATTGTATTTAAACCTTGATAAGATATTTAGAATGTATTTTCACATTTCAAGTAGATCTACATGTTAAAGATAAATCCATCATCATGCAGCTTCTTGATTTCTGTATTAATTGTATTTAAACCTTGATAAGATATTTAGAATGTATTTTCACATTTCAAGTAGATCTACATGTTAAAGATAATTCCTTCATCATATTTACCACAGATTAAGGAAACCTTATGAAATTGAGAAATAAAACATGTGTGTCACATCGTGAGTTGGTATCACCTAAACATCTTTCAGAATGCTCAAAGAAAACATACAGGCCTTGTCCCATGGAATAGAGTTATTTTACAAATATTTTTACATTCACCTTATGATAACACTTGTACATATGAGTTAAATATAAAACAGTTCTCATATGTAATTTTATTTAGCTTTTTCTTTTTCAGAAAAGAGAATCTTAAAAGGTCATTCCTTATGGGAACTGATTTCCTTGAAGCCTTCTCAAAGTGTATGATGTTTTGTCTTATTTTTCTCTGACAGCTTTCCTACTCTGGGTCTTGGATATTTCTTTTTTGTTGTTGTTAGGTCAGCAACTAAGTCATGCTTGTGGTACTACTTTAAAAAAAACCCTGTTTGGAATGTATGCATTATATTTCTGTATTTGTTGCCCATCTATGTTCTAGTATTTATTGACGTTTTTATTTTATAGAGTCTTTTTTTGAAGAGTTTTGCTACATATGTCAAATCTTCCTCTGTACTACTCTAATTATTTGTAATATACAGAAAGTATATACTCTTTCTAGTATCACTGCTGGTGGTACCATCATACTTTAGTACCATCATACTTTATCAATATCCTAATCCATTGTCAATGACCACCTCACCTTAAAGGTCTCTTTTCCCTCCCAAACCCCAGCCTTTATAGCTTTAGTCCAGTCCTCAGGAATAAGTCCACACCTTCAGCCTTGTCTACACATCTCATTTACTTAACATTACTTGAGGGTGTTGTAAATAAAAGTTGAACATCTTTCTACAGTGAATTTTCAGTCCCTCTGCTGATCTCAATCTAATCCTTCCATCCAAGTTCTAGATTCCAGTCTTGTCTCTCTTTCCTAGTCATACTTAACCATTACATTCTTTTTTTATCTATGTTGTAAATATTTTCTTTCTTTGGGATAATTACCATCTGGCTAAATAAACTTTATATGTTCCCATCATAATACCTAAAATTATATTGTCTTCATGTTCTCTAGCTGCTGTTCAATTCTCTGTCACCCTTTAAAGTAGTGTCTGCATGTATTATGTGTACTTCTCATGCTTCACAATAATTTTACTCAATCTACTAAATTTTAATTTTGGTTACTAGAAGCCACTTTGACCAAGGTCATCAGAGACTTTCTTCTTGACAACTATAAAAGACAACCATTGTTTGTTTTTGTACATTATCCTTTTAGCATCATCTGCCTCCTCCTTTCTTAGTCATTTCTCTCCACACTCTATTTCGTCTTTCTTCATTGATGCTCCTCAATTTTGTGTGTCTGAATTTTCTTGTTTACAATCCTTCGGAACCTTCTTCTGCCATTTTCTTCTCTATAGCTATAAAATTTATCATGTTACTTCAACAAGTGTGGAATTTTAAATATCATGGATATAATGAACTTTTATATTTGGCATCGTATTACTCAATAAAGTTATAAACCTCTATATTTTACTGCCTTTAAAAAAAACTCTACTTGAATGTCTCATAGAATCATACTTTTTCATTTTCTTTATTCCCTACATCATATCCAATTCATAACTATGTCATGATTTCCTACATACACAGTTTTCTCATATATGACTGCTATATGCATATTCCGTATCATCATACATTTCCTTTAGCACTACGACATTCTCCTGAGTAATTTTTTTTCTTCCACTCTTATAGCCATTCCACATTTTGCCTACACTACATCTAGAGTTATTAGCAAAGAAAGTCTAATGACTATTTCCTGCTTAAAAGACCCTGACATACCCTGGGGAAAGTCCCTATTCAGAACCTGACAATCTTGTCAATCTTAAATCTTAATTTTCTCATTTGTGTTTAGTTTTTCTCTAACTGAATTGGCTTTCTTGACATTCTTAAACCTGCCATTTAGTTTGTTTCCTTGTATCTTTGCTGTTGTAGCTTCTATCATGATGTTCTCATAGGTTTGGGTCCAAATGGTTGCTTCACATATTTCAAATCTCTTTTCAAAAGTTATATCATTAGGTAGGCTTTTCCTAATTACTCAGTGTAAAACCTTGTTACTTTTCACTGACTCATCTGCTTTCATTTTATTTTTCAACAAATTTATCACCGGTGAACGCTATGCTAATTCCTCATGTATTGCATTTTTAAATTATGTCTCCCTATCTTACTGCAACAAAAATTCTATAATAATAGGTCTTGATGTTGTCCATTCCTATAGTCCCAGATTCTAGGACAGAACTGAATAAATATTTAAAAAGAAGGTTTTGATATCACAAAGTAAAAATCCTCCAATACTTCTGATTTTTGCCTATTTCTATTTTTATCTATTTCAGAGAGTTCATTCATTCATGAAACATTTCTAAAAACTAGATGTATATATGGGTATATGTGTGTGCATATATATATATATATATATATATATATATATATATATAATAGCAAGGCACCAAATGCAAAGAAGCATTATTGAGAATCAGCAGTTTATGATAGCTATTTATTCAAAGATGGACTAATGATATTTAGAGTTCATCAGCCTTAGGAAGGACTCCTGTCTACGCTGTAAAAAATGACATCCTATTTATGCATTATATATTGAAAATGACCAGTTATGATTATGATACTGCCTGAGTCTCACTAATTTTTATACTTATTTTAGAATTGACACTGGTTATGGATAATTATTTCCAACATATCCCTTATTAATTTATTGCTTTCTGACTACTTGCCCAATCTTGATTCATTTACTTTCAAATGCAGATACAGCCATTCTAGAAAGACAACGTGTCAATAACAGGATTTCCTTGCTAAAAAACATATTTCTCTTCTCTTAAAGCTTATACAGAGGCCCTTTGTCCAGTGATGCTTTTTTTTTCTTTATCCCAATAAAATTGTCTTGGTGGTTATAAGGAGGCACCTCAAATAAGACTCTTCTACTTTCTCTGTAGTTTAATTTTAAACTTGATACTTTGTGAAATTTTTACCACCTTCTAGATTTCCCATGGTTTTAATGATAAGTGGAGTAGCACCCCTTGGCAAGAAAGAAATTGAGTTCTATTTGAGGAAAGTCAAAAGGTGGACCTCCATTACAAGGTCTTTGTCAATGCTAATCCATTATGTATTCAGAATTATTCCTCATCTGTAAATCGGTCTCCTGAGGGAATATTAAAGCATCGAAGAAGTTTAAAAAGAAAATTGGTTCATTATTTCTAAGACAAAGCTATTTTCTCACTAAACAATTCTGTGTAGTTTAGGTCAATAAACTCTTATTTGACTATGTCCTATGTAGCAAGAACTGGGTTAAGTGCTACAAAACAAAGGAAATAAGAAAAGTCTTCTGCTTTTAAGGAACTTAAAATCTATAAGATAGTGAGCATCATAGGATTAAACATGTGACCCTAACAAAATGTGATTAGTCATAAAATTAATAAGATAAAGTATATTGTCGTGAATTATATTTTAATAGTCAAATCTCTGTAGAGATTTAGAACACGCTAATGAGGACAGGCAGCAATCTTGGTAGCAGTAACTTGGCAGATTTTATTGTCCTCCTCATGCTCCTATTAACAGACCTAAGAACAATTTTTAAGCTTTCCAGAGAGGAAAGCATCCAGGAAAATTTTTGTAAATGAATCCCTGACAATGCATATTTTATAATCTTTCCTCATAGATTATTTTGAATTATTTTTGCAAATAGTATTTATAAAAATGGGCACAAAGGATTGCTTTTGCAAACATTTTTCTTTCTCTAAGGCATAGAAGCAAGTGGAAGCATTTTCATGGTTTCTTCCCAGGTTATGGGGGTTTATATGATGGCAGTTCTTCATCATGCTATAAATCTTGACATATAACATCTGTTGCACTGTCAGACAGCATAGCTACTGAATCTTTCTATTCCTTATGGTCCTAGAGATTGTAGATTTGGTAGAGAATGGTGAAAAGAAGGGAAATTATAATTCTTTACATTATTTTGTGTGTACATGTGATTGAGTGCTTAGTTAAAAAAATGTGGTGTAGGCTAGTAGACTTGCAAATTATCTATTTCAGTTGCAAATATTTCTGTTAAATGTATTTTAAAATATCTACCTCATAGGATTATAATAAATGTAAAATCAGATCACATATATCTAGTACCTAACTCATTCATGGAGTACATTTTCAGTCTTATCCATCCCCCTTGGCATTACACATCATGTACTGAGTGGAGGCACACATTAAGAATGAATAATTAGTGAAATCTGTGGCATTCCCATAAAACAGTATTTACAATATCAAGCATATAATAATAACATCAAAGTAAGAACAAATACCCTTGTTCCTATTTGAAAATAGGATTTAATTTAAGATTGTAGAATATAATATCTTCACTCTTTTCCTCTTTAGGTTGTTTCTCTGTATCTAGAAGCAACATTGAAATTATTTTAAGTGTGTCATTGATACATTATAAAGCATGTCTTGATACTTGGGGTAGATGAAAGACGTACAATTCAGGAAAAAATTCTGACTTGGAAGTGTTAGTTTTCAGTTGATTATTTTATTCTCTCAAATTATATTATTTGAGCTTCAGTTTTATCATTTTTGTTTTGATATCTATAAGGATTTTTAATGTAGAATAATTAAATGAAATATGTCAAGCATAGCACATAGCATTTGTAAAATAAATGCTATTCTTTATTTTTCACGTTTAAGCATGGTTTACTTAATTTTTTACAAAGTCAGTATAAACTTCCTCATAGCATTTTATTCATTTTTTTCTTTTAAAATGTTTGATAAATATTGTACATAAATGAAGCTGGTATGATACCATAATAGAACCAAAGTGTCTGATTTAAACTCCAAGCATTAATGCTAATATTATAACTTCACAAAATTTCTTTATCATTATTATTTGCATGGATATTGTACACAAAACATTCTTTTTAAAGAAAGACTTGGTTTCAAGTTTTGACAGAATTACTTCTAAGTTTTGATAGAGCTACTGTGTGTGACCCTGTTGTTTCTTTTTCTTTCTCAGCTCTGGCATTTGTTTAATCAGACTTGCATCATATAGGTGGTAACGAAGATTGAATAAGATCATATTTATAATTGCTAACTCAGTTCTTAAGAATCATAGGAATTCAACTGTTCCTCTTTCATGACTTACTATAAATTTAGAAAAAACAGAGTGCTTTATCAAGTGAACTTAGATAAGCAATATTAAAATTATATTTATATAAACACTGTAATTATATCTGTACACTATGCTGTTAGGTAGCATTATGTTGATTGGATATTGTAACAATAGGCACAGGCTGTGATTCTTTTATGGAAATATGTATTAGACACAGAAAATGTGGACAAATATGAATTAAAATCTAGTTATAAAAGAAATAATGAATGTAGAACATTTCCATACACTTCATCTACCTAACCATCCTTGCACCAGCCCATTCATCAGTCAAATAACAATATATCAGAAGCTGCCTCATTTGGAGAAAATAATACATAGAACATAATCACAAAATATGCCCTGTGAGGCTATTTTTATTTAATTATAATATTTTCTGAACTTATTTCCGATTTCTCTGTACGTTTTGTCTATTGCTTATCTCAGCTGCTGTGCCTTAGTTGAGACTGCTGCAGTACTAGTACTTTAATGTTTTTGATGTCTGATACCCAGAACACCACCTTGTCCTGAGAACATTATTAGATGGGTTGGACAAAGGTAAGCCCTTGCAAAGTCTCTCTGGTGGCTACTGGACAAGTCAATACCACACTTTAAAAATAAGGTCCTAGTTACTATGTCTTATACCAACAGAGTTTGCCAGGATTGTGGGCTGCCACCCACCACCCTGATGTCGATGACCAGCAAGAGCATTGAGGGTTTGGCAGACAAGAAATGTAAAATGCTATGACACTCTTAATACAAAGCAGTAGCTTCTTTTTTCACCTACTCTTTCTCTAATAGTTTTACGTTTTGACTTGTTCCAGAATTCTGTGAAAGTTGATGTTTTCTGTTTTTACCCATTCATCAGTTCTTTTTGTGGAGAGATAGGGCCTTGGATGTCTCTACTGCACCATTTTTAACAGTGCTCACCTAAGTTTTCTTCTAAGCGCTATATATGAAATAGCAAAGGTTGTTAAAAAGCAATCTCCTCTGTTCTGTTTTCTTATTTATAAGAAAACAAATACATATACATATTTTTTTATTGAATTAACACTGTGACCCAGACATCTAGCCAGTCTCCTTCCTCCCTCTCTTCCTCCCTCCTTCCCTTCTATCCTTCTTAGAGAGAGCTTATCTAATTGGTGCAGTGAGATAAGTGGTTGCTATCTGTCTGCCCTAAGATCAGTTTCAGTTCAGGCTGAAAACAAAATGTAAGAAATGTTCGTCCCTTTCCTGAGTCTGCATGGTGGGCTTATCCAGTCAGGGTTGTCTACTTGTACATCTGATTCCACCCATAGCCTAATTCATTATTTACTTCATAGGACAGAGCAATTATCTTCTTCAGGTGATGTATTGAAATATATTTCCACAAAGATTGGAGACAATATTAGGAAAACCAATTGTAATTATAAATTTAATTCCTTTTATTAGTTCAATTGTATAAATCTAATTGTTCCTTTACTTTTTTTGATTCTGTGTGTTTGTATGCATGTGTGTGCACATTTCCCTACATTAGTATTAGTAAATCAGTAATTGAAATGATATAATTGATTATCCACAACAAATGATGTTTTGGCTGGAAAGCAGAGAAATGAGTAAGATGACATTTGGTAGCCACAGCATATAGTTCAGTATATAGATCAAAGTAACCATTATAAAAGAGTTATTAGTAAGTTCAAGCTTAATGACAGGTAAAGCCATTTTCACTGTGTCTATTATGCATCATGTGATTATTTTTCAGTTGCTATGATATTTGATTCTTGATACCTAGCCTTAGCTGTTACCGTCGACCTACTTAGGAGTAGATATTTCTCCAGAGAAATATCTTTTAGTCTCTATTCTTTGTGTTGTATTGTGATTTTCCACTTGGATTTCATACCAAATATTAAACTTCAGAGGACAATTAACTTATACTTGAGACATAGATTAATAGTGTATAGTAGTTTAGCTATAGATATCTGGTGGTAGATATTAGTGGATGACATCAGACTAATAGTCTTCGGTTCCATTTATCTTTATTATTTAAAATTCTATGAGTCTAAAACAAGATGGATATACTTTTAATGGGGGAGAATGAGGCAATATGTTCTAAAGTCATTGATTATCCACTCATTCAGATAGCATGTGATAGGTTTATAATACCAAGATTTAGATCATAGTTTGGCTATTAAAGGAACTATGGGAATCTCAAAGAGGAAAATTATGAAGATATATTTCTAAAGCAACAGATAATTATCAATATAAGCAACTGAGGAATTTACCTTTTAAACATTTGAAAGCTATGTGATATATATAGATGAAATTTAGGCATAGCTAAGAGTATATGAAAATATTATTAACTGAGTTTGAAAGTACAAAGTTCTTGTAGGAGGTGATGCTAGGATAGGAGACCAGACTAGGAACCATATGGAATTAGGATGCAGAGGGAAAGCAGTGGAAGAATGGCACTCTGCAGGTGACCCAGAAGCCATATTAGCACGTCGAATCTAGACCTGTGTGTGATAAAGGATTAGATGTGTTTCCTCAATGGCACTGTATCAAGTGTGTGTGGGGGAATTGGAGGGAGATTAATAACTTTGAAAAATGAGAAAGTTTTGCTAACCTCAAAATTCACTGACTCTAGAAAAAGAGATTATAAAAACATGTCTGAATTCTAAATAAAAAGAGAAGAAAAATGAAAGCAAAAATACCCCAATCAGATTCAAGAAAGAGTACCAAGCCTACATTAAGTAGAGAACAAAAAGGAGTAAATTATGAGGATTATGAAATTGAGAAGCTCAATTGAGTTTCCTAGGAACAGGACTGGGAAGTGCAACAGAAAATGGAACGCTAGAAAATTACACATTTAGGGCAGCAAAATATTTCTGTACTCATTGAAGTTTGCAAAAGTTACTCGTTTCTGGGAAAATTGCAGATTTTGGGGAAAACTTTGGGGATTTTTTCTTGGAAAGAAGTGGGAAGTACCAAGCTGAATGTTAATCTTCACTAGAATCTTAAGGAAAATATCTTTAAGCATCTTAGTAGAAGTTCAGTTCTGGTTTCTACAATGGGTAATTCTCCATCAAAAGAAAACGTGAGCATACTTGGAAAACCACACCAAAGATGTTTAGCAAAAGCCAGTGCCAAAAGCACCAAAAAAAGTATGTTCTGGTAACCACAGTTCTGTGTACCATTAATTTTAGCCTTTATATGCTTTTTTTTTTTTTTTCATTTCATTATATTCCACATATACTGGGAGTATGGGAAGGCGACAGGAAAGAAAAGAGAGGAAAAGATGGTAGTACAGGACACTGGAACTCAGGTGGAAATAAAGACAGATGCATTTTCAGTATCCTAAAATGAATATAGCATTGTGAAAGAAATAAATAACAAATATTACAATGAAAAAATTGCTCATCAAATTGAGAGGAAGTGTTCTCAATGGAAGTCCAAATTTCAGGTAGTACTGGAATGTCAAAAAAATGTGAGGAGGAAGAAAAATACAGAAATCCTAAGAGGTGTGGAGAAGATTTATCCTTAAGTAGTTGACTAAGGAGGTCATCATTGAAATTTTCTAGAATTTTTCAAGAGGGCACAAATGTGTGCCTGTTACTTTCTGAAAGAAGGCAGAAAACAGGCAGTTTCCCTGTGTTAGTCATAATACCATAAACAACCAGTTGATGGGTGATTTTGTTGATTTTGGACAATTGCAATGGATTAAATTTTGATGAAACTGAATGCAAGTATTTTTTCTTCCAATGTTTTGGCTACTGTCCTCCATTCTTAGAAACATCTACTTTTTCTTTTCCTTTATTTTTGACAACAGCAAGCCATGTGAGTCTAGAATATGCTGAATATTAAGATATGAAGCAATGCAGTTTCCTAGGTTAGTTGTATACCCTAGAAATTTTCTTGCATATTTTAAACTTTGTGAACTCTAATAATCATAAATACATTGTCAACTTTGGTAGATGGCTCAGCATCTGTAGCTATAAAACAGAATCATTATACTTTTTCTGTGATATGATTTTGCCAATAATTCTGGTAGATTAGCCTGCCTGTAATTTTTTCCAAGATTATTTCCTCAAAATCCTAGTAATTTATTGATTTCCAGTTATTTTTGGTGAATATATTTTGCTGCATTAATGAATTAAGTACGTTTCTAGCAGATGACTAAGAACCCTGTGTGGTATATGGACAATAAAAATGATACTTCACCTCGTCTGTTAAGAGACATTTTCCCCTTACTCCACCTGTCCAGTAATTGTAGACTCTAGAGTCTAGAAGATATAGGTGGGGTAATGTATGTAATGTCCTAGTATATACTCTGAAACTTTGAAGCTATAAGCTAAGTGTTAACTTCAGGTAAGGACAGTTTTGATTTGTCTTGAGACAAAAGATTAAAAGTTTGCTAAATTTTAATAATTAGTATTGAAAAACTAATTATGAAAACTACCAAAGTGATTGCTAAGAATTAAGAAAAGCGGATTTGACAGGATATAGTTGAAAATAGTGTTGAGACAATAAATATACTATGTACTTTCATGCTCCAGGGTAGTAAGACTTGTCATCAAACTCATTATGTTGGTAAAATCCCATAATATGTTATGGATCATTGAATAACAATTAGCTGATTGAATTTATGGTTTTCTCTTTTTTCAAAGAACAAAGCAAAAGGTAGAATGAAAGATTTAGAGAGTATTTCTGAAACTTAAATTTTTTTGTTATTTTACAAAAAGGGATTCCTCTCTGAAAAGTTAATAACTTGATAAGTGCACTCTCCTCAGATCAAACAGGCCTTCATGATAAAAGGTACTTTCTCATCACCTCATTAACACCAAAGTGGTCAAGATGACAAGGATGATAAAAGAAATGTTTGTCTCAATATATAATAATTCATGACCCTGTAGTATATAGATTGGAAAGAAAAAGGGTGAAAGTTCAATAAGTTACTTTGACTTTGTATAAAAGATTTCCAGAAGTGATAGGATTTCTTTTCATTCTTATTTTTGCTTTACTTAAACCACAATGACTTCACTCGTGGATAATAAAAACTATGAAAGATTCCTGCATGCAAGGTGCTTAAGTATGTATGTGTGACCTGTGTGCATGTATTTCTAGAATGATATATTTCAATGTCATAACTGTTCAAAAATTTTTCATTTTGAGGAAATTGTTTATGATATTATTTTATTATATTAACCAGAAATCATAATTTGATTCCCCGTGTTTATATCCAAAGGAACCAAGTCCAAATTATATAAAGCAAAGTTAAAGCAATTTTATGTATTTTGACTTTGGAATTGTTTTCTATAACAAGGCATTCATAACAGTCATCAGTAATAATTTATTTAATCACTCGATAAAGTTATATGTGTTTTGATTATGGTATGAAAGGACTTTCTCTGAGAGAGGATGAAAATTCCCTTACGTGATAATAGTTTCAAAGGTTTAGGGATGTTATTTCAATAGCCTAACTTTCCCTTTAAAAACCTCTCATCCATATACATTTTGTGATCTTCTAATACATAATGTTAGTTTTTTTCTTCACTCAATGAATTGCATGTTCATGTTAAGCATGAAATTTGTATTTGACCACATTGTTACCCAGAACAAAATAACTTTTGATCATCGTTGATCATGAGGTTAATTTTCTATTCAAATAAAATGTCAATATATTAGTCAATTATCAATAATATTGAATATATAGTGGTACATTTATTGATATCTAACTAGTCATAGAAAGTAAACGTGAAGTTGGGAAGTAAATTCCACTGTAGAGTTGGTCTCCACTGTTAGACTGACTTTAATTTTTACTTTTACATTAATTTATATGGAAATATAGTGTTTAGCAACATGCACATTTTCTGCTTTAATACCGTTTTCTCTTCTATTACTGGCAGCTGGTACTTTCACTCTTCTATTGCTGGAAGCCAGTGCTTTTATTTTCACCATAATCCCAAATAAATTCATTGACATTTAATTAATGTGCACACATAAAACTCATGGAAATTTAGAATAATTTTTGATTTGGGAATTGAAGCCTTTCAGAAATAATTATTTAGTTTTGACCTGATAGCTTTGTTTTCTATAATTTATCTTGTTTAATTCTGGTACATATATTAAAAAAACTATTCATATGTTATTTAACATTTTTAGGGATTTAAAGGATTCAGTGAGTTTTTCTGAAAGGATTCAAAATTAACCTATAAAATTCTATGTATTTTAAATTTTCAGATGACACAAGAATAGCTGATAATTGACCCATTTTAATTTTCGATCAAACTATAAGAATAATAAAATGAGCACAAATACTGTGTAGGCTTTAGGCTATACATATGTACAGGTATACATATGTACATATAATGTATAGGATTGATGTAAATATACACATGTATGTACCACATGTGTGAAATAAATGTGAAAATGTTTTCAATATATATTTTTGTGTGCAAAATTTGACTATTTTTAACTCTGTAATCATTTTTGAGCTGATTGTATTAATTTACTCAAAGACCTAGATTGTTTTTCAAGAACAACTTTAGTCATCACTTTTGAAGAGAGAATTAAATTAAGTTTAAGAGAAGATTTTGTATAGCAAACCTGAGTTGAAACTTTTCTTTCCTCATAAAACCTCATTCAGTGTCTAAAAAGATTCTTTTATTCTGAGGAACTGGAGAGGGAAGTACCTTCCAATTTCTAATTGCAGTGCTGGTAGTTGAAGGTAGGCTGTTATTTTCATCTCCAGTGGATTTTTAAAATCATATTTGAAAATTAAAGCAATAAAAATCCATATATAATTAAGAAATATAGTCACAAAAATTCATTGCAAAACCTCATAATCTTATTCCTTAAGATGCTGACATACTTTGACTCACTTGTGAAAGATGTACAAAGTTATGGTGATCTGACAGTAACCTGCTGCAACTCATAATGCAGACTAGGAACCTAGCTTTTATCCTTTTGGTTTTACTGTATTCCTGTTCCACACTAGTCCCACACCACCACCTTATGGATTAAGGAAATATATCCAACCCCAATATTTAAGTAGTTGTGTGGTAATGCAGACTGATTTTGGTTGTATATTGAATGATTGTTATTTATTTTTTTAGATGCTTATACCTTTGCCCTTCATGTTTGTTTTCATGGCAGATAATGTTACTTTTAAGTACCTAATACTTAAATATACAGACTTTTTAATGTCAATGAACATCATTTAATGGTAAGGAAAAAGACATTCAAAACAGTATCTTGGTATCTAAAGGAGATTAGCCTACTTGGATATTTGGTTAAGAGTTGTATTTTGTCTACTGCACACACCATGGTGTGTGACACTTCAACCAGACAAAACAATTCATTAAAATTGCACCATCTTTTTGAATAATCTGTTGTTTTTTAATGTCTGTATTCTTCTAGCCTTTTTTCCATTTAGGATAAGAAAGGGAAATCATTTGAAAATAAGAGTAATAATAGATTTCATAAGACGAGGCTTTTAAAAATGTCTCGGTATTTCTTGATTGCTCTGTCAGTTTAAAGATGAATATTAAATAAAATACTTGAAGGTGATGAGCATCCAAAAGCATTGCAATAATCAATGTCATTTTCATGACAACATTCATAGAAATGAGCTTTACTTGTGCTTGAATAACTTTTCAGCCTTATTCATTGAATTCATCCCAAGGAGGTACATATTACTGCCTTTAAGTCAAAGCTCAAAAGTCAATATATCCCCCACTCTGTAACTGCTACTTAACCTTAAACACATTATTTGTTTAACAATTTTATGCTTCAGTTATATTTTATGTTTCTAGATATAAAATAAGATTTCAGTATTTGCTTCTCACCTTAGGGAAATATTTTGAGTCTTTTGAAAATGACTCAGATCTTTGAGTCAGTTGTCTCAAATCTACGAGACCTGAACAGAATAGTAAATAATACCTTATTAGACCTCAAATATTTTATTTTGATAAAACTATGAAAAATAAAATTTGCTAGTAGCATGGAATTACTTTATATAGAAGTGTCAAACCTCTTGCTTTATGATGAAATGTACAGTATATGGGAATTATACTGTAAGTACTCTAATTTTATCTATCATCTATCTATCTGTCTGCCTATCTATACAGGATACTGTATTTGTAGATGCAAATCATATTATTTCCAATGCATTTGACCTTATATGTTTCATTATGTTTAATTTCAAGTGGCTTATATTTATAATATCACATAGGTGATAGTGTATATAGGAAGATCATTGTAACTTCACAGTTTCTGACATTGTCATCATTGAGTTACGGGAATTTGTTCTCTGATTCAGTCATTCCACAGACTTTTATCATTACTCTGGAGTGAGAGCTTTCAGGTGAGAAAATATGTCATGGTGTCAACCTAAAATTAATAAACTCTTCAAAAACAATTAGAAATGGATGTATTTGCATGTATTTTAATTAAAATAAAACATACTTTATGATACTTTTGAAAAAATTGAAACAAGTGTATAATTTATATTTAAGGTCCCTTGAGATTTAGCTCTGGAACTTTCCTTCACAATTAATATGCATAGCATTCAAAGAGTTCATCAAGCAGGTATTTGTGATAAAATGTTTAAGAAATGGATTTCATTATAAGGCAACAGAATTTTACATATATTCAAATTCTACTTTTTGAAATTTTCTCTGTAAATCTTTCACATTTAAATTGTCCTAACTACTCAAATTGCTATAATCTAAAATACAGTTTCATTTTCATTAGTTTCATAAATCATCTTTACTATAAAAGTGAATTGTTTAATTTTCATAAGAACATATTATTAAATATTTATCTAGTGTTAATTTATAAAAATGAATGTTCTTTGTAAACTATCTTTTGTAGTGCTGCCATCTGGAGTTTGATGGAAGTGTACATGCATAAATGAAACTGAAATAATGTGTTTTCCCTCCTCTAAATTACTTAAACTGTCAAACACTAGCATACACACACATACATTCTACAATCATATGTCAGAGAGTCATGCCATTCATTACAAATCATATTTTCTTCTTACCAACAAAAAATGATATTCCATGATGGAAATTATCTGTCTAATGATAGTCTATTTAAAGCACACATTTCTATAATAACCCAGATATCTCTGGAGCTACACTATTTCTAAGAATGGCTTTGCTCGTCATTTTCCTTCTTACTAAATTCCCTTCTCTTTTTGTCTTACTGGAGTCTACAAATTTTCAAAAATTCAGTATATGTTGACCATATATTTTATGTCTCTTAGCCTATTAAAATGTAATCATCTCTTATGTGATTCTATTGTACTTAGTAAATTTTCTATAATATATTACAAAGACTGGTTTATTTTATATGGATATGTGAGGATTGGCAGGCATATATTTACATGAATGTTTATATATTTATAGTACTAAGCAAAATACTTGGTAAAATGTAAGCATTGAGTAAATTTTGTTTAAAAATTAATAAATGACTTGACATAGATGAGTAATAAAAATTCTTAATTCTAAAAATGCTATGAATTTATGTATTTGGACTATATGACCATCCTTGACAGGTTAAGTTAACAATCTCTTTAGTGCCTCAGATTTTACTCTCTTTTACTCAAAATTCACTATGCCTAACCTATTTAGGTCAATAAGAAAGTGAATATCTAAGTTTAAGATCTCTCAAGGTCTTGTAAGTCAGTGTTGTACAGTACATGGTAGGTCATTGTTTTTCATTTGCTTTAAACCAGGAAATCACATTTCTTCATGTGCTACATGAATGAAGAAGCTAAAAATGTGGAACCTTAGAGTAAATTAGTGGAGAGTAGAGTGATGTGTTGCTGTTTTCTAGCTGATGAGTTGAGCTATCTATCAAAATGCCCCAAACCATGACAAAGATCTTTACTATAAAGCAGAATGTTATAATGTTGAAAAGAGTTTTCTGGGATAAAAGAATATCATTTTTAATTTCTTTGAAAATTTTCAATTAGATTTAAAAATTAAGAAAATGAACAACTTAGCTGCTATGTCTAGATATTTGGAGTTTATCTAAAATGCTAATTAGAAAGTTGATTTAATTATTTCACTTTATATTGAGAACTAAACAGTTAAATTTATATTGTATCACTCAGATCATAGTTTTATGTGTCTCCTCTTCTTATCTCTCATAATTTTCTATTTCTTACTGTTCCTTATTTTGTCTGTTTTCTGGTTTTCTTTTCCTTTTTCAGCATTATCTATGTCCCTGTATTCTCTCCATTTTAATTATATGTTTTCTTTTTATTTTCAAAAGTTAATTGCAAGGAATTTGTGATCAAATTATTTTATGTATACGTTTAAGCATCCCTTGGATTTTAAGCCATTTATACTTAATGTAATTATCAATGTACCTCATTTCAAATCTACCATTTCGTACTTTGTTTTATGTTTGTTCTACTTTTACTATATTATTATTTTAAAGTTATTTTTATTTTCCCATATTCTTTCTTAATGCTGTAATTATTTATTCCTTATAATTTTATACTAATGTCATAAAATTATAACATGCATCAACTAAATGATCAACTTAATTCTTTCGTGAAATTGTAAACATCTCAAATTCATTCAGTGCCTCTGGGCCATTTCAATTTATAATTTTTATGTGTTTCAATTATGTTTACATTTTAAATCATACAAGTCATTATTATTTATGTGTAAATTCAATATTCATTTAGATTTCCTCAGATAGTTGCTCTTCTCTAACATTCCTCAGATGCCAATGTTTCCATGTTATATCATTTTCCTTTTGATTATAACTCAGCACTTTGAGGGGATCTGGTCTATAAATAATAAGTTCTCAGTATTTTCCTGTAAGTGTCTTAGTTAACCATTTAAAATAATTTTTTATTTGATATAACTTTTAATGTTGCTATTTAATTTTGTAATGTTGTTTGCCATTGATTTATTTTTTTCTTTCCTTTGAAACCTTGGGTTTTAGCAACCTGGAGTTTAGAAACCTGGGGTTTCAGCTGAAAGCTGGAGTCTTTATCAGCACCTCTTCCCCAGGGAAGCTCAAGTTCAAAATATTTTCCTGTATCTGTGAGATGTTCTAAAATTCTCTGTATATCCTTAGGTATTCAGTTTCCACTTTATTTATTTCCATATTATTTCAATTTCTCAAAAATAAAATCCACTCCAAATGTTAGATTATTTTCTCTGGGCCTCCATTATTTCTGAGTTATGATCTTTGCTTTCTAGAGATTACTGGTGTTTTCTTTTCAAACATTTTTGGTTAAATTTAAAGAAAATTTGTTCTGAAACAAATTATTTTACTGTCTTCAGTCTTATTATATGGCAGCAGAAATCATCTGAAGCATAATATTGTATTGAACTTTTACTTTTTATAATCAGAGTTTTTTGCATTTTTTTTAATTGGTGTCAATAAATCTATTAATATTTATTGGCATATGGAATACAAAAATATCTTAAAGATATTACTAAGTTAATCAACTACATTCCATGTAAAATTTTATTTAAAAAATTCACTATTAAACAGTAACTGTCACAAGCATAAAAATGTGGCTTAACTCACAAAAGCAATTTATTTCTTTGCATATATTATTGAAAGAATTTTTATTGAATATTTATTTCAGATATAGCAATTAAAATAATATTGGAGTAAATTATTAATAAGAGATTCTTTAAAATTAATAATATTCTTTGGTTTCAAAAAACATACATATTTTTCTCTTTAATATTTATTCATATCTAACTGCTAATCATACTCCCAAAACTTAGGAAACATTATAAATATATAGGTTACTATATAAAATATCCCATTACTAATTGGATTTAATACTTTCCCTGGTCCTTAAAATAAGAAACCATAAATCTGTACATGGTTTTTAGACTGATTATTTTGTTAAATATTGTGTAAAGCACAGGAGTTAAAAAGACATACGAGGTATGCTTTTTGTTCTTAAATGTCATGCCATTTTACATCCCTTATGTTGCCTTTTTGAGAGGGTAGTGTGTTGTTTTTAACTCAGGAAATAATTATTGAGCCTTCCGTTACTGTACTACATACTAGGATATATAGGTGTTATCACTACTCTTGTCTTCATGGAACATCATTTACTTTACATTATAACTTTTTGAGAGATGAAATAAAATACATCTTAGTGGGAGAATGTTTGTCTTAGTGAAGAATAATGGAGAGGATAATATTTTTAAAGCATATACTACTACAGTGACTCAACGTCTTTGTACACTGTGAAGTGATAATCACAAAAGTCTGGTTGCTACTTCTTATCATAGAAAGTTAATACACTATTATTGATTATATTTCCATGCTGTATATTACATCCCCATGTCATTCATTTTATATCTCTAAGTTTGTGCTTCCTATGGAATCATATCTAGCATTGGATTGTTTAATCAAAGGGATTTTCCAGATGAAATCAAATTTGGTCATCAAATAACCAATCTTTTCACTTTAATAGATGGAAATACTGGATGTAAATTGAATATGCCACAGAAGATATAAATCTGTAAGCACAATTTTCATTTTAAACATCCATTTTAAGTTGCAAGAATTTCATCTCAGATATCATGTCTTTCATTTTTCACTGCAACATTGTAACAAAGCAAAAATGACAAATTATCAGAAGTTCTACCTCTACAAATGTATCCTACAAATACTATCACATGAAGTAAAAAATGTATGCATAAGGTATATCATCCTTATAATATATATTGACCTAATATATGCTAACTCTCCATCAACATTACAACAATAATTATATAAATTATTATGGAAACCATAATATAATTTTCAACTATTAAAAATGGTAAGGCATAACTTAAAGTACCTTTTAGAAAATAAATTCAAGCTAAATTTAAATGGATAAAAAGCCAATTAATCAGTATTCCAACACTTCCCTTCTGCCTCTGGGACTTAGTTCTGAGCAACCTGGCTTACCAGTGTATAGTAGAGCTTCCTTTGAGCAAAATGACCACATTTACCAACCACCACTGGTCTGAGTGACACAGCCCACTAGCAGGGAGTTTCCCTTCACTTTTCCCAAAGAGAAGAGAGCAGCTATTATGCTGCTCCTCTCATAACTGAGAGACTTTGACATTAGGGATCCTGGCCTTCCTGCTTAACTGAATGAGTAAACTAACTACCCTGGACACAGATACCACACAACCCACAACCACCCACAGTCTCTGCCTGGGAAGTAAACAAAATAGGAAGAGATAAGAACCACAGTGCAAAAGTCAGGGCAGAGAAGACAAGCAATGCCAAAATCCAAACATAAAAAATCAAATACAAAAGACTCAGATATAAAGATGCCGAGTTCTTCAGAAAATAAATGTGAAGACATTGATTGGGGCAAAGTAACAGATAAATAATTCAGAGTCACACGTATGAAAAAATAACTGAGTGACCTGAAGGACACAAAATTAACTAGCCAAAGGTAAATCCAAAACCTCAGAAAAGAAGTGATAGATTAAAAGACATACTTTACTAAAAAGATTGAGGGCTTAAATAAAGCCTAAGTAGGACAGACAGATATGAAAAATACTGTCAATAAACTGAAGACAACCATGTAAAGTTAAACTACCTCAATCTTGCTGGGGAATTAATCTCAGAAATTGAAGACAAAAACAAAGAGAAGACTCAAAGAAGAGGAGAGACAAAGAGTTGAGGAAAAAATAAGGCTCTTCAAGAAACAGCAGATACCATGGGAAAAGTAAACATATATAATGAGTTGTCTAAAAACTCAGAGAGGGAGAAAGGAACAAATAAAAATACAAATACTAACAGTTTCCTGTGCATGTCACAAATGCTAAGCATGGAAGTTTAGGAAGCTGACAGAATATCCAAATTCCTAAATTCAAAAAGACTTACACCAAGACATGTCATTGTAAAGTTAACAAAAGCTAATACATTTTTACTAAGAGATGGAAAAGAGAAACAATCTGCAAAGATATTCCCTTCAAGATATCATCGGACTTCTCAGCAGAAACACTATTAGCCAGAAGAAAGTAGAAATTACAAAACTATCTTCTCTAATTATAAGGATATGAAACTAGGCTAACATTACATTGATTCCAAAATCAGACAAGCACAATACCAAAAAAGAAATTTACAGACTGACATATACAGATGAATATAGATGTAAAGATTCTCAACAAAATCTTGGCAAACCTGGCTTAACAATACATTATAAAATATACATAGTGACCAAGTGGGACTTATTCCATGGATGCAAGGGTTATAATGTGTAAATTATTAAGTGTAATAAAACACATCAACAATTGGAAAAATAAAATGAGCATATCGTAGACAGAAAAAAGCAGTTTTCAAGATTCAATGCATATTCATGATAAAAATTTATATTAAAATGGGAACAGATGATACATACCATAACATATCAAAAGTCATCTATGGCAAACCCATGACTGATATTATATTCAATGACAAAATACCAAAAATTTTCTCCCTAAGATCAGGGATAAGACAAAGATACCATTTCTCACCACCACTATTTAAAATAGTTCTGGAAGGTCTAGCCAGAAAAATAAGGCATGAGAACAAAGGACATTTAAGAATCCAAATTAGAAAAAAAAAGAATATTATTTGAAAATTACATGATATTACACTTAGAAAAGCAAAAGGGGTACACCTACTAGAACCAGTAAATGAAGAAAAATTATAGGATATAAAATCAATACACAAAAATCAATAGCATTTCTAAAACAATGAGCTAAAGAAAGATGAAATCAATAAAGAAATATCATTTTCAATAGCATTAGAAAATTGGAAATAAACAACAATGGAGGCAAAAGATATATACATTGAAAAATACAAGACATTGATAACAGAAATTGAAAAAGGCACAAAGAAAAGGAAGAATATTCTTGGCACATGTGTTGGAAGGATGAGAATAGTTAAAATGCCATCTTTACTAAAGCAATATTTATATATGCATATATAATGTAATTGCTATCAAACTTCCATCAATGTTTTTTCAGACAAATTGAACAAAAAATACTTAGATTTGTATGGAATCAGAAGAACTTAAATAGCAAAAACTATACTCAGAATAAAGAAGAAAACTGGAGGAATACAATTTTCGAATTCAAAGTATACTACAAAGGGATCATCATCAAACCAGTATGGTATTGATTTAATTCAAAATCCCTGCATCGACACAACCACAGCAGAAAATGAATGACTCTGGTTTTTACCACTCTGCAAATTATATATCTTCTGTTTATTTTTATGAATTAAAACAAATTCAAGGCTGGCTTTTATTGAAGAATGGATGCCACTTTTCCTTGCTTCAACAATGTTAATAAAAAACACACTGAGAGATTGACTTCCAGATGGTGATTCAATAGGAAGCACTTTCCAGTTGCTCCTCAGAGATACTGAAAGAAACAAACAAAAAAATCACCTGTTTTCCTTAGATAAACAGAAAGAAACTACTGTCACTTTAGCTGGAGACATAAGCGCTGATGATTAATGGTGGGTGAAGGTACCTGGTGTGGTTCTTAGCTAAACCGCAGATTTGTATTAGGGATGGAATTTTAGAGTCTCTGGATGCACAGCAGGGTGGAGGCTATGAATTCTGGGACCAACTGTGGAGGCAGTGAGGACCAGGCCCAGTGGGACTGAGACACAGAGTCACAGAGGGCTGACTTGGAAGAGGGTGGAAGAAGAGCCAGCGAACCAGTTGCTGCTCTGGAGCCCACGTGGTGAAATTGTGCTGGGAGCAGCCATAACCAGAAATCAGCCATATCAAAACCCTCCCACAACTATTCCACGCCAGAGTCTAGGATCCACTGAGTGGAAATCTGACCTGCTGTGTATCTGCTCACCAGAAATTCCACCCACTGGGTGCCCCACCCTCTGGATTACAGTGAGAAGGCAGGCCCAAAACTCATTGTTATCCACTAGAACTAACAAGGGGTAGAGATGAAACCGTGGCCTGATTGCCAATCCTGGGCAAGTAAAACCTACACAACTCCAGGGAAACCGAACCCTCTGAAATATAAACAGAATGTCAAGTAGAGCAAAGGCATAGAGAAATATATGTGAAATGATGGATCCCATCAAAACCCAGGGGAAAAGCTGAATACAGCAGACATATGAAAATTACCTGAAGAGGAATTTAGAGTAACAATGATTAACATACTCATGGAAATCCAGAAATCAGTAGAGGCAGTAAACAAGAATATCAAGAAGCAAAGAGAAGGATTAAAACAAGACATCAAAGAGGTTTAAGAGACACGATGACTGAATTAAAGAACTCATTAGAGAGACTCAACAATAGGATGGATGAAACTTTCAATAGAATCAGTGATCTGGAAGATAGGACAGAGGAACTCAAGAAAACCCTCAAAGAGATAAAAAAAAGTTCAAAGATCGAAACAGCACTTGAGATATCTGGGATAGCATCAAAAGGAACAACATTTGCATCATAGGGGTCCCAAAGGAAGATAGAGAAAAAGGGGCTGAAAGCATATTTGAAGAAATAATAGATGAAAACTTGAATGAAGCAAGCCTCCAGATACAGGAAGCTCAAAGAGTTCCTAACAAAAGAAACCCAAACAGAAATATACTTAGACACATCATCATCAAAATGTCAAAAAAATACAAGATAAAGAGAAACTATTAAAAGCAGCTAGAGAAAAAGCTTGTCACATAGAGAAGAGCCCCCATACGACAGTCAGCAGACTGCTCAAAGGCCAGAAGGGAATGGCATAATATATTCAAAGTGCTGAAAGAAAAGGAGTTTCAACTTAGGATACTATATCCAGCAAGATTATCATTTGAAACTGAAGGAATGATAAAAACCTTTTCTGACAAGCAAAAGTTAAAGGAGATCATTACCACAAAGCCAGCTTTGCAAAAAATATTAAAGGATGGCTCTATAAAGCATAAAGGAACAACACAGAAAAAAAAGTATGATGGCAAATATTAAAAATGAGGAGGAAGGGAAGAGAACAAAAAAGTGGAAAGTTAGAGTGAGTGAAAGATTAATATGCTTACAAATAAAATATGGTAGTAAAAATAGAATTGTGAATGTTAACTTCAGGGTAACCTCAAAAAAGGATCAGTCCAGCAGGAAGACATAACACTTATTAACATATATGCACCAAATGAAGAAGCGTCATAATATATCAAGCAAGTATTATTAGATCTGAAGAGAGACATTGACAGCAACACAATAATAGTGGGGGACTTCAGCACCCCACTTACAACAATGGACGTATCAACCAGGCAGAAAGTTAACAGGGAAATAGCCACTTTAAAAGACCATCTGGAACAGATAGGTCTAATATACATATACTGATTACTTCACTCAACAACTACATACTTCACTTTTTTGTCAAGTGCTCATGAGACATGCTCAAGGACATCATAGGCTGGGACACAAAACATTTCACCATGTTTACAAAGATTGAAGTCATACCAAGCATCTTCTTGGATCACCATGACCTAAAACTGGATATAAAACACAAAAAGAAATCCGGAAGACCCCAACCCAATTGGAATCTCAACAATATGGTCCCAAAGGACTCGGATAAAAGAGGAAATCAATGAAGAACTTAAAAAATACTTGGAGACAAATGAGAATGAGGACACAAGCTACCAGAATCTAAGAGATACAGAAAAAACAGTACTAAGGGGAAAGGTAATCTAGGCTTATCTTAAGAAACAAGAAAAATAACAAATAAACAACTTATCTCTACATTTAAATCAACTAGAGAAAGAAAAATTAAAGCTGAAACAACTTATCTCTACATTTAAATCAACTAGAGAAAGAAAAATTAAAGCTGAAACTTAGCTGAAGAAATAAAATAATAAAAATTCAAGCAGAAATAGACAAAATAGAAAACAATCCAGAGAATCAATGTAACCAAAAGTTTGTTCTTTGAAAAAATAAACAAAATTGACAAGGCATTGGCTAGACTCACAAAGAAAAAAGGGAGAAAACTCTCAAAACTAGAATCATAAATGAACAAGAAGTTGCAGCAGATACCACAAGAATTTAAAACATCATAAAGGACTACTAAGAGCAGCTCTATGCAAAAAAAAAAAAAAAAAAAAAAAAAAAAAAAAAAAAAAAAAAAAAAAAAAAAAAAAAAAAAAAAAAAAAAGATAATCTTGAGAACATCGACAAATTTATTGAAAAGTGTAGTCTACCAAGATTGAACCCAGAAGAACTGGAAAACCTGAACAGAACAATCCCAAGCAAATAAATTGAAGAAGTATTAAAGGGCCTCCCTAAAAATAAAAGCCCAGGACCAGATGGCTTCTCCAATGAGTTCTACCAAACCTTCAGAGAAGATTTGACATCTGTTATTCTCAACATGTTCCAAAATATTGAAAAACAAGGAACTCTCCCAAATACTTTCTATGAGGCTAACATTACACTGATACCAAAAGCTGACATATGACACTAAAAAGAAAAATTACGAATATCTCTAATGAACATAGATGCTAAAATTCTCAACAAAATTTTAGCAAACCAAATTCAACAAGGCATGAAAAGGATCATCCATCATGACTAAGTGTCATTCATCCCAAGGGTGCAAGGATGGTTCAGCCTATGTAAATCTATTAATGTCATACATCATATCAACAAGCACAAAGAGAAAAATCACATGATCATATCAATAGACACAGAGAAATCTTTTGACAAGATCCAATACCATTTTTGATAAAAACCCTTCATAAAATGGGAGTAGAAAGTTCATACCTCAGCATAATAAAGGCCTTATATGAAAAACCCATTGCCAATATCATAGTCAATGGCAAAAATATTCAGAGCACTTCCTTTTACATCAGAAATAAGACAAGGTTTTCCACTCTCACCCCTGCTATTTACTATTTTACTGGGGGGTCTTAGCCAGAACAATTAGGCCAGAAAAGGAAATAAAAGGAATCCAAATTGGAAAGGAGGAAGTAAAACTCTCATTATTTGCAGGTGACATGATTATATATATTGAAAATCCCAAAACTCTCAAAAACTTCTGAAACTCATCAATGAATACAGAAAAGTGGCTGGCTACAAAATCAATGCATAAAAATCTGTTGCATTTTTATACAAAAAAAAAACATACTAGAGGAAATAAAATCACAGAAGTCATGCTATTTATAATAGAAGTTAAATGAATGAAATAACTCGGCATATACCTAACAAAGGAAATCAAAGATCCATACAATGAAAACTGCAAGTCCATCTTAAAAGAAATAGAGTAGGACACAAAGAAATGGAAAGACCAGTAAGAATCAATATCATTAAAATTGTCATCTTACCCAAAGCAATATATAGGTTTAATGCAATTCCCATTAAAATCTCATGGGCTTATTTCCAGGAAACAGAAAAAAAAAAACTTTCAAAGTTGTATGGAACAACAAAAGCCCCCTAATAGTCAAAGCAATCATAGATAAAAGAATGAATCTGGAGGGATTGTACTTCCCGACTTTGAACTGTATTACAAAGCAGTAGTGATCAAAATGGTATAGTACTGGAATAATAACAGAGGCACAGATCAGTGGAATAGAACTGAATCACAAGAAACTGATCCACTCACATACAGTCATTTAATCTACAACGAAAGAGCCAAAAGCATTCCATGGAAAAAGGAAAGGCTCTTCAAAAATGGTGTTAGAAAAACTGGACAGCCACATACAAAAGAATGAAGGTGAACCACTCTATAACACCATACACAAAAATTAACTCAAAATGGATTAGAGACTTGGACATAAGACCAGAAACCATAAAGTTCTTAGAAGACAATATAGGAAAAACTTTCCATGATATCAGTTGTAGAGAAGCCTTTGGCGACACAACACCATCAAGAGAAACAAAAAGAAATATAACAACTGGAACTACATCAAACTAAGGAGCTTCACAGCAAAAGAAAACCACCAAAACCGAAAGGAAATCAACTACCTGGGAGAAGATATTTGCATTCAATAATTCTGACAAGGCTTAATATCTAAAATACACAAAGAACTCATAAAACTCAACAGAAGAACAGGTAATCCAACCAAAAATGGGAGGAGGAATTGGAGAGACACTTTTCTGAAAAGGTTACAGATGACCAACAGGCACATGAAATTATGCTCCTACTCGCTGGCTATCAGGGAAATGCAAATTAAAGCAAAAATGAGATATCATCTTACACCTGAAAGACTGTTATCCAAAAATCTGGAAATAGCAAATGCTGGTGAGGATGTGGAGAAAAAGGAACACTTTTGGGCTGTTGGTGGGAGTGTAAATTGCTATAATCCATGTGGAGTTTAGAGATTCCTCGAAAAACTGGAGATGGAAATCCCATATGATCCTGTAATTCCACTGGGTATCGTCTCAAAATGTACAAAAGCACCCATATGCAGAGACATATGTATCCCCATGTTTATTGTGGCCCTATTCATAATAGCTAAGAACTGGAAATTGCTTAATTTCCCAACATCAGATGAATGGATCAAGAAGATGTGGTACATATACGCAATGGAATACTACACAGTCCTTAGAAGAGATGAAACCCTGTCATTTGAATGAAAGTGGATGGAACTAGAGGGGATTATGCTAAGTTAAACAAGTCAAAAGAAGAAAGACATATACCTGGTGATCTCACTTATAGGTTGGATGTGAATAGGCAAAACAAAGGAACAGATGAAACATAACTAATCCTGAAACATTTGCAACAGAACTGAGGTTATCAAAAGTGAATGGGGTGTGTGGGACAAATGGTGGTGAAGCCCACTGGACAATGGGGAAGAACACTTGGTGATTTGGTGGAGATCATGGTATATTGAAATATATTTAAGAAATGAGGAACCTATAAATAAGAATTTATTTTAATCTGTAGAATAATTATTACAATAAAAATGATAACACAAAATATTAAAAAATATACAGTACGATATTGTAATAAGAATATAAGCAGAGACCAGTGATGTATACCAGAAATATTACCACACTTAAATGGGCAGTTAGTCTATGATAAGGGAGTCAAGAGTCAAGAGCACACAATGGAGGAAGGAAAGCCTATTCATGAAATGGTGCTGAGAATTCGGACTACCACCAGCAAAACAAATGAAACAAATCTGGATTACTCAATAGCACCATACATGCAGAAAACTCAAAATGAATCAAAGATGTGGACATAAACCCTGAAACCACACAATATGTAGAGTAAAATTTAAGGAAAATACCACAGCCATCAAACTCAGAGTTATCTTTGGGGAATAATGTGGCACCTATGGCAAATAAAACTAAATAAAAACTAAACTTCTGGGAAAACATCAAATGAAGAGGTTTCTGTACAGTAAAATAAGTCACCACTAAAACAGAAAGGTGGCATGCCCTGGTGTAGTAGTGTCTGGGCAGAATCCACATATATCCCAGAGTCCTTGGTTTCTGACCTGGGCTGGGGAGAAGAGCCATGATGAACAACTAAATTAAGTAAAAATGCCTCCTCCTCTTCTCTCTTCCAGCTTGATTGCCTACTCTACTTCATTCCTGACTGTGCCTTACCTTAAAAAAAAAAAAATAAAAAACAATAAAAAAGGCGGGCCACTCAATGTGAGAAGATATTTGTACAAAATACATCAGATAAGACTTGAATCTGTAAAATATATGAAAAATTGTATCTCAACAAACATTGAAGCAAATGTTCTCAAAAACTGGACAGACACCTTTCTAAAGGAGACACACAAAAAGACTGTAGAAACTTGAAAATATGCACTGTATCATTCACAATCAAAGAAATGTAAATAAAAGCCACAATGATATATCACATTACAATGGTGGTCATAGCCTGTATCAAAATGACTAGAAACCACATTTACTAAAGAAACTGTGGAGCAAAAAGAATCCTCTTGCACTGTTGCTGGGAATGTAAATAAGTGTATCCCTTTGGTAAACTATGCTGATTCAAAAAAAAAAAAAAAAAAAGGCTCAACTATTAGATCCAGTATCCCACTTCTAGAACTTCTAGGCATATATTCAAAGAATACAAAAACAGTAATCAGAAAAAGATGTGTGCACAACTACACAACTCTGTTTTTAGCAGCATAATTCATAAGAACTAAGACATGGAAATAACCTAAATACCTGTCAATAAATGACTGAATAATGAAATTGTATATATACTTAATGTAATTATATGTAACTATAAAAAAGATGACATTGTGTTTGGTTTTGCCACAATCTGTATAGAATTGGAGGTGATTATACTAACCAAATAAGCTAATAAAAAAAAAAAGAGGAAGATAAACAGAATGTATTCATTCATATGTGAAATATAAAAAAACAAAAGAACAGGCATTTCATGATGAAAGTGTGGCTGCTGGGGTGGGGGAAGAGGACAAAGGGATAAAGGCGCTCATAAGGTGTTTCAAAATGCCACTAGCACTCTGATGTGGATATGGTGTAAAAATGCACGAAGACTGAAGTTTAAATTCAGTATCCTCAAAATTATATAGCAGTGTAAAGCAAAGAAATAGTAAGCCTTTAAAATAACGTGTGTGGAATATCTTCTCAGTTGTACAAAATATACAGGAATAAACACACCTCTACATACCCACCCATAAATATATAAAATGTATATTAATGGTATGTGAAACTTGCATAATAATTTCATCATACTGATAATCCTGTTCAACAAAAATGATGTTCGTAATGGGTGGAATATTTATTTTCTTTATATCTTTTTCATTGCTTGTATTATTTCTTGTGCATTTTAAAAATAGATTTCTAGAGTAGAGGTGGAGTAAGATGACAAATCTTTGCACACTTTAAATAACACTGCAAACCATTTTAATTAAAATAATTCCTTAAATACATGGAAAAGTAAAAGGAAGAATAGATTAACATTGCATTGGACAATTTATTCAGTGTTTTTAATATTAGAAAAGATGCAAAGAAATTCTATTTGCTGAGTCTTGTTTTACTGTTATCTTTACTGCTATTTAAATTAAAATTGAATAATATTGCACATGGTAAAATTCTTTGAAATGTAGTTTAGTTTTATGACTTAAAATTATATTAGCCACAATGACTATTCTCTCTCTCTTTTGGTAGAAATTTACATATACTTTAAATTGAGCTGTTTTTCAGCTGCAATAAGACTCTTTATTTTCCTTATGATCAACAGTGAAATTCCCAAATTTTTAGGCTGAGAAAAAGACAAATGATTGGTGATAATATTGAAGATATTAGTGCTAATGTGGCAGTATAAACTCCATATTATTACTTGTATCAATGGCTTTATGGTGTAACTAAACTAGTCTGAAATATCGCCTAATATCCAATTGCCTTGGAATACAATAAAATAAATTTTTTGTGTATTAGAATATTGACTATAAAATTTTGGTAAAGAAGAATTGATTTGTATAGCCTCTGTTTTGAGACTAAGCACCCAACTGCATGTATAACACAAAATTGATGATTTGCATTAATTTTCATAAAAAATTTTGAGAGCTATATTTTAAAAAAAGAATATTGTAAGATTATATCAAAGCACAATTCTACAGTCTTTTCCTTTGAATCCAAAATTATTACCTGTTAATTGATGTTCATAGGTACTATCATTATTCAATTTTTCTGCCCTAGAAAGATACTTTATCTCTCCAAGAAAATTTCAGGATGGTTCTGCACTTCTGAAATCACTCATAATTTTAAAAACAGTTCTAGTATGTCAACAACATATTGATTGCAAGGTGAGCATGAAAAATCAATGTATTAGAAATGTGCTGTTCACTGTGATAGTATCTTAATATGTAGATAAATTACAGAAGTGGAAGGTCATTAAGAAAATATATTAGCTGTAGACAAGTAAAATGCACCATTAATCATGTTTTGTAATTGTCAGTAAGTCTCTCAATGTCTAGATATTTTTATTTCCTTTCATTACTCATTCATTTATGTTCATTGAATGAATGAATGGATCCTACTATGGGTTAGGCATTGGTTTAGGTATGTACTTTTTAAATTCATATTTGTATGGAGAGTTCTTATAGGATGATTTCTACATATATATGAAAACTAAAATGTATCCATTTTCATAGGCAAAAGCTAGTCAAAGGTAATCCTGGAAAAATATTTACAGTATATGACAGTTTAACTATTGTTTGTTTTTTGTGTACGGTGTATATTTTAATTTGGAAAATATAGCATAGTTAACAAATATCTAAAGACAGAATTCTGGGTAGGATTGTTGTGATGCATAACACTATTTTGTGGGTAAGAATTGTTTTCTTAACAAATGTACAAGGTCAGTGTATATAAGTCATAGTAACGTTGCATGTTTGAATAGAACTTTTTTTCAACCTTCATCTCCTTTCAGGGAGTTGTTTGGCTCTGAGAAAAGTGAGTTCACTATTTAAAAAGCAATCTATAATTATTTTGCATTCACTTAATTTGAAATAGCCAGAGAGCATCAGATAACCTAATAAGTGATTTTAAAATAATGCAACAATTTTATTAACTAAATTTTGTTTTATTATGTGTTTAAGTTTTTATTAAAGTAACATTCCATAATAACATTATATGAGTCAGTTGCATGTCATTATTAATCAGTATCTATAAAAACTGTAATAAATTCACAACTAAGTTCCGATTCTATCCATCACCATATATGACCCTTTGAAACCAATTTTCCCACTCCCTTCTTTTCCCTTTCCTTCTACTAACCAGTAATTTATTCTTATAGACTAAATGTTTGTCTTTGTTTTCTTGAGTTTAATCATTTTATTCTTACATACCACACATTTTTGAAATCATACTGTTTGTCTTTCTCTGGCTTATTTTAATATAATAACCTCTAGGTTCATACACGTTGGTGAAAAGACATGATTTAAACTTTTTGTTTTTTAAATAACTAAGTAGTACTACATTGTGTATACCACTTTTTGTTCAGTCCTCTGTGATGGGCACTTAGACTTTTAAAATTTTGGTTACTGTAAATAATGTGGCAATGAATACAGGGGGTTCATGTATCTCCTTGAATGAGCATCTTGCATGTGCAAATAGTCAATAAAAAATAACTGGATCTTATAGAATTTGATTTTCACTGGTGTGAGGTGACATGACATTTTAACTGTTATTTCCATTTCTCTGATGATGAATGATGTAGATAATTTTATATATATATATGTAGATTTTTTTGTGCCTTTTCTAGAAATGTATCTATTCAGCTCTTCTCTGGATTTTTTAATGGGTAGTTTTCTTTTTATTGTTCAATTGTATGAGTGCTTTCCTTTTTTATTGTTGAGGTTTATGAGCTCTTTATTTAATTTGGAGATTCAACTACAGTCTGATTTATGTTATGCAGTTTTTTCCCTTCCAGTAGGGTTTCTTTTGTTGTTGTTGTTTGTTTAGTGGTTATTTCTTTCACTGTAGAGAAATTTTTAATTTTGATGTACTACTAATTATTTAGTTTTACTTTTGTTTTCTTTGTAGTAAATGCCAGTTCCCTGAAAACATCTCTATGGTTGATGTTACAGAGTATTTTTCCTATGCTGTCGTTTATACTTTATTGATTTGAGTTTTATATCATGGTTTCTGATACATTTTGAATTTATTTTTTATGTATGGTGCTAGCAAGTTTTCTAACTTAATTTTTTTCAATTCTCCTAGCATTTTTTGTTAAATAGTAGACTTTCTTTCCTTCATTGTATGTTCTTTGCTCTTTTGTCATAGATTAGCTGCCCGTATAGGTGTTGTTTTCTTTCTGGAGTCTCAACTTTATTCCAGTGGTCTTTTTTTGTTGTTGTTGTTTTGTGTTCAAATGCCATATTGTTTTAATGACAGTTACTCTATAGTATAGTTTAAAGTCATATCATGTAATTCTTTCAATTTTCTTCTTTAGATTTTAGGAAAACTTTGGCTATTGTAGATTGTTTTCTTTCAGGCAAATTTTAGTATTATTTGTTCAATTTGCTTTAAAATGTCCATGGAATTTCGATAGGAATTGCATTAAATCTGTATAATTTTGGGGGTAAGAAAGCTTTTTTAACTTTGTTCATTCTCACTATCTATGATCATGGAATAATTTTTCATGTCTTGTTCTATTTATTTAATCAGTTTTTTGCAGTTTTCATTGTATAAGTTTTTCATCTCCTTGTTCATTTTATTCTCAGGTATTTTATATTTTTCATTCCTATTGTGAGTGCATTTTCCCTTAATTTCTCTTTCATCCTGTTTATTGTTTACAAGGAAAATGCTATTGATTTTGTGTATTGATTTTATTATGACACTGTTATATTTATTGTTTCTAACAGTTTTTGGTGGAATCTTATTTTATTTTTAGGGTTAGCATGCGACCTGTAAATAATGATCATTTTATTTTTTCATTTATAATTTGAATTCCTTGATGTCATTGTCTTGCCTTTCTGCTCTGTCCAAGACTTGCAGAATTATGTTGCTTAGTATTGTTGGGTGTGGAAATAATTTTTCACCATGAGTATGATATTAGCTGTCAGTTTGTCATATATAGATTTATTACATTGAAGTATGTGACTTCTATTCCATCTTAATGACAATTTTTCTCATGAGTGGGTTTCAAACCTTGTCATATTTTTCCTTTGCTTGTTTGTATATGTTCATGTAATTTGTTTTGATGTAGTGTATTATATTGGTTGCCTTGTATATGTTGAACCATCATTTCATTCTTGGAATAAGTTCCAATTGGTCATGATGTATGACATTTTCAATGTGTTGCTGAATCGTTCGTCATGATTTTGTGGCAGAGTTTTGTGTCTATATTCGTAAGTGATATAGGTCTGTAATTTTGTTTTTACTGATGCCCTTGCCTCATTTGGGGATCACTTTAATGTTAGCCACAGAGAATGTATTTGGGAATTTTCCTCTTCTTGTATGTTGTGGATAAGTATAAGGATGATGGGTATTAGGTCAATGAATGTTTGACAGAGTAGGTCATTGAATGTTTGGTAGAGTTTAAAGTGTGAAGCCATCAGGTTTCTGGCTCTTGTCTTTTGTGAGGCTTTTGAGTTTGCTCAATTTTTGTTTTTGTGATTAGCCTGCTTAAGTTGTTTGTGCTTTCCGGGATCATTTCTGGAAGATTCTGAGATTCTGGAAATCTGTCCATTTCTCCAAGATGAGCAAATTTGTTGGCATAGAAGTTTCATAGTAATCTATTAGGATCCTCTGTGTATCTGTAATGCTTCTAGTGATTTCCCTTTCATTTCTGGTACATAATTATTGATTCATGTTTTCTTTTTATTTATTTTTGTGAGTCTGGCTAAAAGTCATCAATTTCATTTATTTATTTAAAAAATCCACCACTTAGTTTTGTTAATCTTCTAATACTCTTCTTGTTTTCAACTTGATTTCTTTCTGTTATATTTTTTTAATTGTATTCGTCCCTCTGCTGATTTTTATTTCAATTGATCTTCCTTTTCTATGCATGTATTATTAGATATTTAATTTGAGTTGTGTCTTGGGTTTTGTTATGTGCCTGCATCAGTATAACCTTTCTTATTTTAATTGGTTTTTCCACAGTCTCTTAATTTAATTGTTTCAAAATAATGTTTAATTTTGTCTTTAATCTTATTTTTCCAGTAATTACACAGATTCATGTTGCTTAACCCTCACCTTTTTGTGATTCTTGTAGTTTTGTTTTTCTGGTTATTTCTAGTTTTATACCCTTGTGGTCAGAAAATACATACACACATATATATTTACTCTTATTAAATTTATAAGACATGTTTATGTTATAGGGTATGGACTACACCTGAGAATATGCCCTCAGCACTTGCTCTTGAAAAGAATATTCCTTGTGCACTCAAGAAGAATGTATAATCTTTTTTTATTTGGCGTAAAAGGCTCTGTATATGTCTTTTAGGTTCTTATGATATATTACTTTATTTAGAATCCTATTATTGATTTTCTGCTAGGTTGATCTCATTTTGAAAGCAGTGAATTGAAGTCCCCCACTATTATTGTGTTGCTGTAAATATCTCACTTTAACGCTAGTAGTATTTGTTCTATGTTTTTAAGTAGTTTGGAATTTGTTGCATATATATTAATGACAGGTATTTTCCTTGATGGATTAGACTCTTGATGATAATGTAGTGTCTGACTTTGCCTCATGTTACCATTTTTAAGTACAGATCTATCTGGAATGCTGTTAGTATTGCAGTTCCTGATTTTCTTTTATCCCCCTTTCTTTGGTATGTTTTTGCATAGCCCTTCACTTTCAACCTATGTTTGTCTTTGAATCTGATTTGAGATTTTTGTGGTCATAATATTAATGTGTCCTAGTATTTGATCAGTCACTTTTTATTTTGATTGGTAACTTAAATCCGCTCACATTTAGGGTGATTATTGATATATAAGGATTTGTTGCTGTCATTTAAAATCTTTGCTTTCTGTAAGTTTTATATCTCTGTTGCTTTCTCTTTTTTGTTTTCCTTTCTGTCAAATGATTTTTGATGTTGCTTCTCTATCTTGCTACCTAAGTATCTCTATGAGATTATGTGACTCCTTTGCCCATTTTAAATAGACTTTTTTGTTTATTTTGTTATTGAGTTTCAGGAGTTTTTAAAATACATTTTGGACATTAACACATTGTTAGGTATATGATTTCAAATATTTTCTCCCACTCAGTAGAATGTCGTCCCTTTGTTGAAACTTTCCTTGGATCTGCAGAATCATTTTAGTTTGATGTTGTCCATTTGTTTATTTTGACATTCATTTACTTTTCATTGCAGTGGAATCCCAAAAGATCTCTGCAAGGCCAATGTTATAGCCTATCTTTTTGTTTTTGCATTTTATAATTGCAGGTATTACATACCAGTGTTTAATACATTTTGAATTTATTTTTGTATGTAGTATGTAATAGCTTTCTATTTTCAGTATTTTGAACATGTCTTTCTAATTTTCCAAACATAATTTATTGAAGAGACTGTCTTCACTCCATTTGTATTTTATTGGTTCCTTTGTTGTAAGTTAATTGTGCGTATCAATGTGAGTTTATTTCTGGATTCTCAGTTCTATTTCATTAATTTGCATTTCTCTTTTTATTCTAAAACCATGCTGTTTAGATTACTAAGATTTGTAGTATAGCTTTAATTTGGGGAACATAGTAACCCCCTTATTATTCCTTTTTCTCAGTTTGTTTTTGCTATTTTGGGTCTTCTGTATTTCCAAATAAATTATATGGTGTTCTTTTTCTTTGAAAAATGCCGTTGGTAAGTTCAGAGGAATTTTTATTGAATCCATTGCATTAGGTAATATAGCCATTAATTTTGTTCAATTCATGTGCATGGGATATCTTTCTATTTTGTTGTGTCTTCTTTTCTTTCAACAATGTCTTATATTTTAGTGTAAAGATCTTTCACCTGTTTGGTTAAGTTTATTCCAAGCTTTTCCATTTTCTTTAATAAGGTTGTAATTAAGATTTTATTCCAGATTTCTTTTTCTTCTGCTTTCTTATTTGCATATAAATATGCATCATATTTGTATGTATTAATTGCATAGCTAATCACTTTATCCACTTACTTTTTCTAACTTTTTTAAAGAGGAAAGGTGCAGGAAGGAATGAAGGAATGCAGGAAGGTAGGCAGGAAGAGAAGAGGAAGAAGCTTTTTATTTCCCTTAGTTGTTCATCTTGGTTGCTTCTCTGGCCCTGGTTTTCAAATCTGGGTTCTTGGGTTGTATGTGGAATACCCTCAGTCAGAGGCTGCTGACTTTATTGCTAAACCACTAGGGTTCACTGTTAATAGCTTTTTATTGGGTTCTTTGGGATAGTATATAATCATGACTTCTGCAAATAATAAAGTTTTGCTTCTTCTTGCCAATTCTAATATCTTTTCTATCCTTCTTCATGTCTAATTGCTCTGACCAGAACTTCTAACACTTTACTGGATAACAGTGATGATGGTGTGCATACTTGAAAGGAAAAGCTTTTAATTATTCATCGGTGAGTATGATATTGATGATTTTTTTATATGTGGTCTTCATTATGTTGAAGTATGTTCCTTATGCTCCATTTTTTTTTTTTTTCATTTTTGAGGGAATTTTTAATCCTGAATAGATTTTGAATCTAGTTCAGTCTTTTTTCTGCATTTAGTGAAGTGATTATAAGAATTTTGTGATTTCTTTTATTAATAGGTTGTATTTTTATTTATGTATGCTGAAGCTTCCTTGTATTTTTGTGATAAATCCTACTTGATCATGTTACATGATTCTTTTAATGTATGGTTAAATTCAGTTTCTTAATATTTCGTTGAGTTTACATCTCTTCATTAGAGTATTAGTTTATAGTTTTGTTATTTTTGATAGTTTTCATCTTGTTTTAAAATCAAGATAAATTTGACTTCATAAAATGTATTTGAATGTCTCCCTCCTCTTTCGGAAAAGTTTGACAAGGATAGGTATTAACTTTTTGAAGTTTTGGTATAACTCACCAATGAAGCCATCTGGGCTTCTGTTTTTTATGGGGGAGGATTATTTTGGTTACTTTTTCACTTTGCTTATTCATCTTGACTTTGTTTATATTTTTTAGTATGTTGTATGTTTCTAAGAATTTATCCATTTTTTCTGATTATTTTGTTTGTTGTCATAATGGTATTAAAATGCTCCCTACACTCATCCATGTTTCTGTTCTATCTGTTCTCCTTTTTCATTATGATTCTGTGTCTTCTTTCTTTTGTGAATCTGAATAAAGCTTTTATATTTTTTTAAGGAAAGGTGCAGACAGGAATGAAGGTGAGAAGGCAGACAGTAAGAGAGAGGTAGAAAAAGTTTTTTCCTTCTATTTTTATTTAGTTCATCACTTTGGTTGTCCCCCCGATCCTGTAAAAGAAGCTGGGTCCTTGGGATATAGATGGACTGTGTTCCTTTGGAACCAGATATGCTAACCCCTGCTCCACCAGGGCACATCTTGTTGTTGATTTTTCCCCAAAAGAACAAGTTACTGTTTTCATTGATTATTAAAATATCTTTCACTTTTTTTCTGATCTAATTTTTATTATTCTGTTGAAATCTGCTTCATTTTTCCCTTCTTTTTCTAGTTACTTTAGATGACAGCTTCAATTGTTTTTGTGTAAAAATTTTCTTTTCCCTTGAAGTAGGCCTGGGTCCTTGGTCTTTATGTAGTCAGCACCCCAGTATCAGTCACTTGAACCATGAAGACACACCTGTCCTTTTTTTCTTATGATATTTTATACCTGAAGAGCTAAAATTACCTGTTATTATATTTTTCTATCTTCATATTTTGATGTTTTAAATGATCTCTGACTTAAAAAAAATCTGGACCAGCAACTTAGAATTTGGCTGTTTATATTTTATTTTTCCAGAGGTTGGTGCCATGAATTGTGTGTTGTCTGTGTGTGCGTGCGTGCGTGTGTGTGTGTGTGTGTGTGTGTGTGTGTGTGTGTGTAAATTACTGCTGATCGCCTCTGTTTCCTAAGCAGGTGAGGAGCATCTGCTATGTCATCAGGTTGAGGAAGGATACATAAGGAACTGACTACCATAGTGGACATGCTGTGGGGTAGATCCTGGTTCCTTAGCTTCTCTGTTTTTATTTCCTCTTTAGTTTCCCAGACCTGAGAATTGTCAGCATATTCATAGTTGGTGCCCTTTGTGGAACCAGTACCTTTCTCTAGGTATGGGAAAGGGGAAATATAGCCTAGAGTTCTTTCTCTGTTGTCCTCTTTGCTGGGGTTTGGGTTTGTGAGAATCACCTCAGCTACTTTGCTTTAGGTTTCACTTGTGCCAAGGACATGAACCTCCAAACTGTCTCTTCTCTCCCCTTTCAGGGCCTTGAATTGAGCTTGAATTCCTGCTGTTTCTGTTCTGTCCAGACTGCTACCTGCATACATTATCTCTCCACCTACCACACACTAATGCATGAATTTCCTTGGCATTCCTTCAAATACAGTCTGTATTAGACTCTGAATTCTAAGAATGTTTATGCTCACCAATGTGCTGTGAGTATCTTTAAGTGGTGTCATAGCCCTGGATAAATTGTTAGTTGTTCCTAATAAGAGAAACAAGCTGATATAATTGGTTGACTCTCTTGTTTCAGAATGTTGCATTATTTTATGTTTTACTTTCCTTTATGAAGACAATATTTTTTGGTTAATGGTGATTTCTGTTTCTTCCAGACAAAAAACTATTTCCCTTCATATCTCTATGGTTTTCTCTTTCATCTTCATATGTGTTCAAATATGACCTTATCAGATAGGATTTTCTTGGACATCGTATTTAAAATAGCATTCATATGAAGATGACATTCCTCATTCCCTTCCCTAATATTTTATTCTCCATAATATCATACTATAATAACAGTTGCTTTTTCACTACCTTCACTGGAATATAAGCTCAATGAAATCAGAAACATGAATCTCTATGTTCAAGTCTTTATGTTTAGCAATAGAATTGTACCTGACAAATAGTAGATACTCAGTGAACATAGAATGATTCAGTAGGCAGATACATTTTGAATGAAAATACAGGGTCATCATTTACTTAAATATAGCTTATAAACTCCTTAAACAAATACAGGAATGCTAACTTAAACTTCACTTTACATATCACTAATAAATTGCCTTGAGTAAAATTGTGTTAAATAGATGTTTACAAGTTGACTAAATAATTAGATGAAATCCAAATGTGAATTTTCAAATTATATATTAACTTCAACCCAGTATGACCACAGAATTTAAAGTTTGTAATTGCAGAATTTAAAGTCATCACATTTCTGGCAGGGGAAAATAATTAGAAATTAGTCTCTTCACAATCAAATTTCTACCTAGAAGGGCATACATTTGACTTTGATATGATGAAAGGTGAAAGATAAATAAATCAAAAGCATACATAAAATAAGATGATAGGTATTAAATAATAGAGAAAAGCAAATCAAGAGAAGGGGATAAGGAGTAGATTGATGAAATGTGAGATGATGATAATGGTTTATATCAAATACTAGGAGTGAAGCTAGTAAGTTAAAATAAGATCTCCAAATCTCATTTTCTGCAACTAAAATATAAGGATAATAATAGCAATTGAGTTAGAGCTTGGTTTATAGGATAAATTTGATAATAAATATAATTAACCTGATTTATGGAACAGAATAAAGACTCAGTAACTTAAATGCATTGAATTGGTGTAGAAAAATATATGACAAAATAATTGCTTTGTCAATGTTTTCATTTATAACAGACTTTGTCATATGGTTATAATATTCTATTCAGATGCCTGAAGTAATATGTAAGCTTCTATAAGTGTCAGGGTGTTCCTCTTAATATAGAAGAAAAGTAGTTTTGGAAAACCACAGAGAAAATTGGAGTTTTACAGATAAGTTATCAGGAAAATAACTTCTAATTTTTCTAATACTGTCAACTCATTGCTGAATTTTAAGACCTCAAAATATTAGCAAACTGATAGAATTATCTAAAGTAAGGCAACATATTTGTAGAGAACATATTTTTATCAGTTGCTTATACAGACTATAAGTCTTTAGTGTTTGAATGTCTAGGTCATTATGCCTAATAAATTGGAAGATTTGCTCTTCAACATATAAATATCAATAGTACTGATTCTATATAAATCATAAAATGCTTTTCTTTGGGTATTCAGTTTCCATTTGTTTCTTTCCTCTGTACGTCTTTTCTTTTAATAGAATTTGTTGGAAATGAAATGAAAATAAAGCTATTAGCAGCTAAGCAATATCTCAATATATGTACTATAATAACCTTTTAATATATAATTCAGTCTACAAAACATTAGCATTAATACTTAAAGCATCATATCTCAAACTAGAACCTCATCAACTCCAATGGAAATAAATAACATACTTCAGCCTTCCCTGTGAAATAGATGTGTCCAAACTTCCATAGAACCAAAATATATTTTAATTTCTTATATTTTTAATATAGTTATGTACAAGAACTGGCTGCACAAATATTTGTATACATGTTACATCAAATTATATATTTATTTAGTACATATTAAATACTAGACACTGTGCTAAGGGAGAATGAAGACTTTAGAAAATGTTTAAAACCTGCCTCTATTTTGTAGGAATCTGAAGTTAGTTCCATCATTACATTGAATCTGCACTGGGTATATTTATTTAAATAGAGAAATGTAGAATTCTAAATATCAAGAATATATTTGTGGTTCGTGGTTAATCTCATGTCATAAAATGTATAGGGCATACAAATTTTGTTTATAAGAATGGAGGAAAATTATCCCATATCTTTTATTTAGTGATTTGGAAGCAGAGTTTCTGATTAGTTGACAAAGTTATTCTGTTTTTATTTTTAGTTTTATTCCTCTCCCAGGTGCTATGTCATTTCCTCCCTCTCAAAACTAAATATATTTCCATTTATCAGTGGACATATTTTATCTTGACCTAGATATATGAGAGATTTTTGTAGTCCTCCAAACATTTTTCCCTTATCATATTTTTTTTTCTTTCCTATGGAAGGACCTTACAGTATTTCAAAGATCCAGGAAATCAAATGGATATCATTAGATACATGGAGACTTCAATTTAGTAATACATATGTCTGACACTGGACTCCTGAAGACAGACTCCTGAATTGGACTCATAAATATAACACTGATTAATTATGTGAATATGTTTAAAGTGTCGACAAACTTATCCATTCGTTTTTTTCCCTTTTTTGATTGAGGCTAGTCATAGCACTTACCACCTAGGAATGTTGTGAAGATTAAAAGAAATTATAATGTTTCTTTTCCCACTCCATAAGGTCTCAATTAACACTTCAAAGAAAATAGACAACTCAGTTTTTATATGAGGATCTAAAAGAATAACAGATTTTCATATCTAATTTTGCATACAGTATGAAAAATATATGAATTTACTTTCAGAAACCACTCAAACACATAAAGAAATCTGAGGTGAATTAATCACCAGTCAGCAATATTTTGCCCCAAGACAATAAGAGCAAAGAAAAGCAAAATGTTTCCAGTTTTGCAGTCCTTCAGGATGGCAGCCAATAGTTTATTGCCATAAAAAATAAATAGAACTTATTTCATGTTTGAAAGTGATTAGGATCAGCAGGTAAACCTACCAAGAAAATGTGGAACAATCCCCTGAAGGCTAAGTGAGGAAATGCTTCTTATTTATGGATATGAATATGAATGTATATTTCAGTTTTCATCATATCTTAGTATACATTAGTACCACATCCATGGGTTAGTATTTTCAGTCTTGTTAACTGGGCTTAAAGAGATATGATTTGTAAAATAAACCTGTTTTCCCAAACACATTGCCTGATAATGTAATACCTATCACAAGAATAAAATGATAGAATGAAGATAAATTTCTGAGGGCGAAGGAGGCTGAGAACAATCCTAAAAGTCTAGGGCAGTGAAGGAAAAATTGTAAGAATTGTAAGAAGTGGGAAAGTGACTGTGGGAAAGTGGCGGCGGGAAAATGGTGGCCAGTTTTTCTCTTACAATCTAGCTATTTCTAATTGTGTATTTTTAAGATTTTTGTCTGTCCTGAAAATAGGAAAGGACACAGCTGATAAAAAAAAATGCAGTGTCTTCTCTGCACTAGTATACAAGATAGTTTGCTTTCTGCGAAAATGACTTATTTGGGTACTTCCAGATTCTGTTGTCTCTCTCTTCAGACTTGCCGAATGGGATCGATGGCAGTCTTTGTTATAGACCTGCATTTGGGTTCCATTGTGAAAACCAAGAATTTATTTGTTGCCTGCCCAGATGCACTCTTCATGTGAAAGTCATGATAAGAGATCTAAAATCTTGAACTTTATCTGTCTTCACTAAATTTATCCATCCTTCCTTATTTATTAGCTTTGGTCTTACAGATACATTAGAATTTTGTTAAAAATAGTGTTTCCCCATAATTGGTTCTCCTTATCCTGTTGCAAAATAGCCAACGAGATCAAAGAGACGTTAAAGAGAATTTAGGAGGAGTTTACTAGCTGGCGACCTTATGGAGTAAAACAGACAAGCAGGAACCCAGATTAATTATAAATTCTCCAGAATATGCATAAGATTTTGGTTGCAAAACAGACTCAAATAATGCAGGGTATTTATAACTTAGGTTTTTGTTTATGTGGGGTGATGGGTGAGGGGGTAAGTACAGAAGCGGTTTACAAAAGTAGAGATAACATTCTTAAGTAGAGGTCACACCCTAAAGTAGGGTCACACCCTAAACATCTTAAGTTATCTTGTTTGACATTTAACTTCTTCCTAGATCTCAGCAGATTCACAGAAACCCCTTCAGCCAAGGTCTTACTGGGCGGGTCTAAGGTTTCTGTTTCACTGCCAGAGGATTATCTAGAAAGTGGGGACCCCTGGGCTTTGTGCTTTACAGAGTAACCCAGAAAAAATGAGGTTTCTCTAGATCCTTGTTTCAACCCATTTTGTATTAAATCCAGAGAGAAATTCAGTAAAGTATTATCTTTCTTCTGTCATTGTCACTTAAAAACTGGCACTGAGAACTTAGACTAAGCTTAAACTTGAACATGGCTATATGCCTTTCACGGAAACTTTTTTCTCCTTATAAAAATGGATATGAGCATGATAAGAAACAGTTCATTTTCAATAATCCCTGTCATGTTTTTCTTCATAAATTGTATTAAATAAAATTTCATTTCTTATATTCTGATTAATAATTTTGTGTTCAATAATATATATGACTGAAAATGCCCAAATCAATGAAAAAGCATTTTGGATTATTCTTTCTGATCATAGCTAACTGATCATAGGAAATTCACACATCAGATATGATTGTGGAAGAATTTTTGGTCTTCAGCTCTGTGACTTTTCTTGGTATTTTCTTATATTTTATAGAACTTTGTTGAAGTTCTTGCTGCATTTATCAATTGTTTTTCAAAAATCAGTGAGCATCTTTATCACCATGAATTTGAACCTTTAGTAGGTAAATTACTTTTTATTTAGTTCTTTTGTTTGGAGCATATTCCTCTCTTTGTTCATTTTACTTGATTCTCTGTGATGATTTCTATGTATTAGATAAAACAGCCGTCTTTTCCAATCTTGATGCAGTGGACTCATGAGGAGATGAACCTTATATTTCAGTCTTGCCCCAATTTTTATTGTCTCTCACCCCTATGTGATTGTCCAAGATGTCTATTTCATTTTAAATGGCTTCAGTAGTGTGTGTGTATATATATATATGTATATATGTGTATATGTGTATATATATGTGTGTATATATGTATATATATGTATATATGTATATACTTTTAATGGAACCACAAGTGTAAGCCAAACTTCAAATCACATGTGTCAGGACATCTGGATGTCTCTTGCGTGGTATTGAGAAAAATAATCACCCAGGGGTAAAACAGGGGTACCAGACACAAATGCAAGAGCCTGTCTGAGCTATTGGTGCTTTGTAGTTTGGCAGATGGAGAGCATGGAGACGATCCCTACTGGGGAAAGTAAAAGCAAAGTAAAACCTAGATTTTTAAAAAAAAATTACATCCTTCAGATTTTGTCTCTTTTGCATCCCATTGGGCCAACATATATGTGTCAAATGGATTACTGCCCCTGCTCCAAGACAAGTCAGTTCTCCAAGACCAGCAAATAACCTCTCCCACACAAAACCCGAGTGTCACTTAATCTTAGCTGATTTTGTGCTGTACTCTAGTACTTGCGAGTCTGAAAACAAACTTTTTTTTGTGTGTGTGTGTTTTTAAGGAATCATTTCTCAAGTTTGCTAGAGCCTGTGATTTTGAGCCTTGTTGGTTTTTAGAGTTGATATTCGAGGGGTTTGTCTCTCAGACGCAGAAGGTAAACATTGGGACTGTCAATATGGGGTTCAAATCCACATTCCTGGGTTTTATGTTCCCTCCAGTTAGTAAGCCACAGCACCTGGGATCAGGGTTATGGCCAGCTTGTATGTCTGCCTCTTACCTGTTTTGGTGTGAGGCTTCTCTAGTTCACCTAATGTGTAAGAGGCTTTCAATGTTCCAGTGTTTTCAGAGAAAGTTCCATATGTAACTGTAAACTAGGAGTGTTTGTGAGACAAGTGAGTTCAGGATCCTCATTCATATGTTATCTGTGCACATTGCTGAGTTTAATATTAACTTTGCAAGCATCAAGATAATCTTGTAAATAACATAATGATATATCCACACCTTCAGGAAACTCCATAGAAATCCTGACTTTTGATCACTTTAGAATTTAATATTCTTTTAATTGCTTAATTATCACAATATTTTTTACTTTGGGTTATTCCTTAATTTTTATTTCTGATGTTTTCTTTAATCGTCCTGATCCTCTTTAAAAGAGGATGATATTTGTGTGTTCTGGTGGCTTAGTGATGAAATCTGTGGCCTGTAGTTGATGCAGGTCGTATACATCACAAGATCCAGGGTTTATGTCCTTGGGCCGGGAAGCAAATAAGATAAACAATTAAACTAAATAGGTAAATGTTTCTTTTAGCCTCTCTCTTCCTGCCTACCTACTTACTCCCCTTCATTCCTGCCTACATCTTTCCTTTAAAAAATAAAAGTTAAGAAATAATGAGGATGATTTTATGATAGACCACTCTTTGTAGGAGAGTTCCAAATGGTATAGGAAGTATTTCTGTGAATCTTTACACAGGAAATGGAATTCTACTCCACTCAAGGGTACAGCTGTCTTTAGTTTGTAATAATCATAATGATAGAAAATGAGAAAACAGGCTTAAAAAGGGAGATAGGCCCTGAAGAAGACAAAAACAAAACTGCTATGGTGAAGCTGACTAGCAACAGAAATATACTGATGATATTGTCTCACACAAAAAAATCAGAGACTTTGGTAAGTGCATAGGATGCTTGAAGTCCCTCCAGTTTCCTGTCTCTTTAAAGAAGAGATTGAGTGACAGTACAGTTTCTCTTTATTTATTTTTTTTGTCTGGAAGTGTCATGGTTTGCTAGTTCTCCCTGTGATATGACAGAGAACTGTATACTTATGTATTTCCTCTCTATTCCTGTCCCTCTATATTTCACTCTCTAATTGCTTCTTGTCATTTAACTAATTAGGTAATTATGCTATTCATTTAGCATTAATTGGACACCTATTCTAAACTAGGCATACTATCAGAGTGGAAAAAATACATGTTCTTCAGTAGTTTATGGTTTGTTGGGAGAAAAACCTATAAATAAGTAATTATAGACTAAATTTTTAATTGTAACAAAGTCATGTGTATCATAAAATAGCTAGCTCAATAAATTGATAATATATATGTGTATATATATTTATATGGAATTTTAAGACTAATGAAATATATATATATATAAGAATTATGGCTGGAACAAAGTCAGCTTTATGTTACTTAGTGATACTTTTCCTTAAGCAACCTCAGAATGGCAACTTAGATATTGCCAATGTGATAAAAACATGTATGTATCTGAAAAATATTAACCACAGAAAAATCACTTCACTATTATATGAATATAAGCATGCCAGAGATGTAAAAGTTCATTTTTTGTGAACCAAGATCAAATACTTTTTTGTATTTTCTTACTTTTTTTTTCTGATTTGGAAATATTAGTAATGCATGGACAGTAGAAAGAAATATTGTTAAACGACATTAAAAACCAAAGTGGACATTGAAATCCTTTTTACCAGGATTAGTGATAGCTTTCAAGCATAGAGTGCTTTGTAAAAGAGTGTAATTGGCATCTTGATTATAATAAAATACAAATAACCAATAACCATGAGACATAATGCCTAATTTAATGAATAACTGAATAAATGCAAATTTTAATTTTGAGATGTAATTTGTGCATATCTTGTTGAAAATATGTTCTTAAATGTGTACATGCCTGGCCATGGTGAGAGAAGCTTCTATATCTCATATTTGAGATTTAATATTGTCATGACTTAAAAACATTAATTCCAATTTGACTTATAATTGAGAGTAGCTAAACACATCTTAAATAGGCAACAGTTTTTGAATGGTTATGTAAGAATTGTATTGTTTTTTGTTTTCTAGAGAGAAAAGAAGGGAGAGAAAGAAGGAGGAAGCTATTGGAGGGAGGGAACTGGGAGAGAGAGAGGAAGTGGAAGAGAAAACATTTTTATTTATTTATGTGATTTTATTTATGGTTGTTTCATCTGGTCCTTGATCAAAAACCTGATCTTTGAGCTTTATATGTTCTATGCTGGTGTTGGTTTAGTGCCTAAGCCATGATGTATGCCTAGAATCGTATTAATATGATAGAGTACTTATTAAGACATAAAATATTAATATCACATAGAAACTAAAAGAAATAAGACTGTGATGACTGATGTATAAATGAATCTAAGAAAGAAAGGCTACAGATGTATATAAGTGACTGTGTGAGCATTAAAATAAAGTTTATTTCTTAAGGATTATTATAAAATATAGTGGATTTTGATGACTGTCAGGTTTTTGGGTAACATATTTATTTTTTCAGATTTTAATTTTCTTTAAAAATAAATTTATAATAAAATTTTATACACACACACTTAGATTTTTCTCTCAAAAATTTGGACTAACTTATTTATGGAAAATGAGAATTTGAATGAAGTACTGTCTGATACTTTGGTGACTACAGGTATAAATCTATGTTATGTCAAATACATGAAGTTAAATTTAGAAGTTCTAGATTATTGCTGACAGAGGCAGGCAGAGATTTTGGGTCAAAATTTGCCTAATAACCTCAGGTTTTCTACTATATATATATATTGAAATAAATCAAGGTCAAATGTGAAATCAAATTAGTCAGGCGCTTAACTTTAATCTGATACAGTTTCTATGATTTTATTAAGCTGACTATGTTGTTAAGTTCTCTCTGAAGGCCTGGGGGAACACAAAGTCCATCTCTGATTTGAACTTTTTCAATAAAATATTCTTATTCCTTATTTCTACCAGTATATTTTTCCCTTTGCTGCAGATTCACCCACCACTTTCTATTTTGTAATAATAAATTATTTTAAAGGTCATTAGAACTTTGAAAGATGAATTAAATGTCAACAAAAGACTTCTGAAACTGACATCTAAACACATAAAGACCTATTTATAAGAAACTGATGATGATGTTCACATGTCTAAATTTTAGATTGTTCTTTTAAAATGGTTAAATGATTTTGTTTCATACATACCGAATTGAAAAGAAAGCATGCCTGTTAAATTTCCATTGCCTACTAACAATGCCCATACTTTCTAGCTTTTGTGAGGTTTGGCACAGTGGTGTTGTTATCCTTTTATCATTAACATACCTCTGGCTCATTGAGTATCAGTTAGAGTTTTACAAAATACACAGCAGCACAAAATTTTTTTATAGATGATTGTTCCTAATGATGCTTTTAGAGAGTTGTCCTGAAAAGAAATGGCATTTTTACTACATGGTCAAAATTCATCATTTTGATGAACTTATTTAGACCTATATCATAAAAAGAGACAAAAAAATGTAAGTTTCTAACTAGCTGTGTTTGTTCGCAAAAAGCAAATCAAATTCCTGTGCTTCCAAAGTGCCAATAAATACCCCTGCTATGGAGCATGTCCTTAGTTCATTACTCTTCTTCATGGATTGCCAACTTCTTGCCATGTCAGAGTATAAAGAATGCTTTCCCATTTACATTTTCTTCTACAGCTTGAGGAAGAAGGGTACAAAAGTATCACAATGATCTCCATGAGAAAGATGATTTTAATAACTTTGCAACTTCTCCTCAGAACATTTTTGACATACCTCTTTTCTGATTCTTTCAGTCGCATTTCCCAGCTCAGCTTCTGGGGAATGGGAGCCTCAAAAAAAACAAAAAGAAAGAAAGAAAAGGAAAAGAAGAAAAACTGAAATCACTCCCAGTCAGGGAGCTAAAAGCATCTGCTTGAGAAGCTAAAAGAATAATAGATTTGGGCTTTGTTTCTGACCTCACTTTCACAGCATTTCTATATTTACATAGCTGAAGTGAGCAGAGAGAGGCTGCACTGTCAAAGAGCATTTCTTTTATCCAGTATGTCAACCGTGGAAAGGAAGAAAAGACACTTTCATCTAATAGCTAAAGTCAGGACCCAGAACAGAAGGTGCAATCTCCTTTTGCTCCCTTTTTGCTTCCTGTGATTTGTGAGACACCGGGTGAAGCAGTACTAGTTCTCACATTCATCAAAGATATTCTATACATGCCCATTAATTGTTGATGATGGGGTGATTTAAGGCATTTGGAGAGAGTGTAGGACACAAATCAAAGGGACTATCACATATTGCAAAAACATATTTATTTAAAGTGGAGGATAGTACAGTAATAGAGCTTCTATTTTTCTGAATCACTCTAGGCATAAATATTTTAGTAAGGCATTTATTTTTCCCTGTAATGATAAAACCTTATCTTTATCTAACTTAGTTGGCAAGAAATCCTTTAGAAAAAAAATGCTCTACAACTTCCTTAGTGCAGAAAAGGGAAGGGAGAATTCATGTTATTGTTTGTATTGTGATGCAAGGTCGGGTAACATAGAATGTTAGATCTAGAAGGGAACTAAAAGACCAATTCATCCAGCTCTTCATTATGACGTTGAATAAATGAAGACACACAACATTTAAGTTCTTTTCTCAAGAGCATTGATATTATTGGGGTTGACTGAAATTGTGTCACCCACAGTAGCAATAATATTACATTTATGGAATTCCAGACTCTGGTTCATTCTTTTTATGATCCCATAAACTCTCCATTGTCATTACATGTTTATTGGAAAAAAACATAAAATACATCTCCTGCATTATACTTTATCTAGGAAAATTTAGTTTTCATCCTTGTTTAGTGTTCAGTTTATAATGTAGAAGCATGTTAGCAGAATCCATCAGAGAGCAGCACCATTCTACTGCAAAGCATGCTCTGGTGATATTGACAAAAGGAGACTAGAGAAATGAGATGGAAGTTTTCTTTATGAGCCTAAATCCTTTTATCACATGCCATGTATTTACAATTTGTTTGGAAGAGATTGAATAAATATAAATACTAACACATACACATGTTTCTTGAATCCTAAATCTTAGGAATATAGTAGGCATGATTATTCGTATGAATATTGTTGGAGTATCAGACTATCTTATTACTAATTTAAGTTTCAAATATACTTTTAAAAAATAGAATAGTTTTTGGTTTTAAAATAAGCATTTGCATATGAAAAATGGAGGGAACATAGATAACGTTGGTTTCTAAAATTAATCAAGTTAATGAATGACATCTTTTGAAGATATGCATGAATTTTATTTTCTCATAGCATCCTATGCCTATAAAACTACGATGTGCAAGTGTTGATATTGCAATAAGCCATTTAAAAGCCATGTCTGGATTATTCACATTTCTAAATGTTCTTGTCTACATACTTTAAACCAGGGGTTCTAAGAACTTGTGAATTCTTAGGCTACTCAGATGCAACTAATGATGGGGATAGTAGGGTGCCGACAGAAGCAATATCTGTTCTTGCTAAAAGGACTGAGAACACAGTATAGGAGATGGGCTATGATTAACTAAAATTATATATATATAGATAGATATTAATTTTTTTGCAAATAGAATGTCACATGCCTTTTCAGTTTCAAGGTTGATCACTTTCTTTGTTTCTTTTCATTATATGAATGCGATCCCTCTCTACACTGCCCCTTCATAAAGTACTTATAAGATTAGGAATTTTCCTAATCTGTGATTCATATAATGATCACATTTATATGTTGGTTGATTTACTCAATGCAAAGTAAATAAAAACAGTATTTTTTTAAGGAATCACAATCTAATAAATTGAGTGATAAGGGGTTATGATTAAACTAACGATATAATAAATATGCACAATGTTTACTAACTAAAAAGTCAAATTCCAGTTAGGTATAGTACTGTTCTTAATGGTAGCACTGACAGTGTTCTTCAAAGCTACTAGTGTTTCAGTTTAATGTATTTGTGGAGTTTCCCTTATATACTGTTTTTGGGATTATAAATTTGTGTAACATTATGGAAAGCAGCAGGGATATTCTTCAAACAGTTGAGAATGCAAATTCCATATTATCTCATTAGCACACTTCTAAGTACCTGAAAAACACAAAACACTACTTCAAAGAGATAGATACATCCTTATGTTCATTGCAGCATTATTTACAATAGTGAAGAACTGAAAACAACCCAGTGCCCATCCATACATAAGTGAATAAAGATGTGGTATATGTACACAATTAATACTACTCATATACTAAACAAAAGATGAGTCCTGCTAGTTGCAACAACGTGGTTAGAGATAGGGAATTATACTTAGTAAAGCAGATCAAAGACAAATATTGCTCATTTTGTTCATGTGATATATAGAGAAACCAAATAACGAATCAAATAAAGCAAAAATAGACTCTTAGTTTACAGAATTATATTACCAAAAGGGAAGGGGGAAAGGAATTAGATAAATACAGTAAAAGTGGTCAGTTATATAATTAAAGATATGATTGGAACTCTTGGTTATAAACTTACGGCAGAATATACAGATGCTTCCTCACAAAGATGCACACCTTAAACCTATACGATTTTATGATGTAGTATTCTTCTAATTAACTTAAATAATAAAAATAAAATATTTGTAATGCCTTTAAGTACTTTTTTATACGGAGATTTGTTTTAATTTTTGTAACATTTAATCCTAAATTATATAGTATTGTTACTAAAAACAAATTATTGTAATTTAGTGTTTCAATTTATTATCTGATAACATTTTAGGAATGATTTACTATTCCCTATGTTGAGTAGATTGCTTGCTTTTTTGGAAACAGTATCATGTATCTTTTTGTATTATTGTTTTGGCATTCTTCCAATAAATAATGAAGAGTTGGATAGTTGAGTTCTATGGCATTTCTTATTTATTTTTTTTAGGTATCTTACTGTTTTCCATAGCAACTATACCAATTTCCATTCCCTCAGATAGCGTATAAAGGTTTCCTTTTTCCACATCTTCATCAGCAATTGTCTTTTTTGATAATGGTAATTCTAACAGGTATGTGGTAATACTGTGATAATGTATCATTATGGTTTTGATTTATATTCCCCTAATGATAAGTGATGAACATTTTTTCATGTGTCTGTTGCCTGTCTTTATATGTTCATTGAAACATTATTCCCAGTAGCCAAGATATAGAAGTAACCTAAGTGCCATGTACTTTTGAATGAATGAAGAAATGTAAATGTGTATATATACATATTGGGATACTACTCAGCTACAAAAAAGATAAATTACTGATTTTGTAAAAACATGGATGAAACTTGGTGGATTAGGCTAAGTGAAATGTCATAGAGAAAGACAAATACTATATATCACTCATATGTAGAAGATAAAGAAACAAAAATCAAAGCCTTAGATTCTGACAACAGAATGGTTTTTACCAGAGGGAAAAAAGGTATGGAGATGGGTAAAATGAATAACAGAGATCAAATGTTTGGTAGCAAATGGAAACTAGACTTTTGTTGGTGATCATATTGTAGTATATTCAGATATCAAAATATAAACCTGTACACCTGAAACTTAACCAGTGTCATAAACCAATATAACCCCAATAAAAAAGAAACAGTGGCATCTAATATTTCCAGATACAGAGGTGAATAAATGACCTCCATTAAAAGAATATTTCCTGTGTTGTTCTCTATCTTCCTTTCAAAAACATATGCTAAAAGCACAGTTCTGGAAAGTAATGTCTTGAAATGCTGCCAAACATTAAATGACCACAAACTTTCAGGCTAACAAAGGTCTGAAAAAGATCTTTGTCTTTTCCTGCTTGGGTAAGCTAATGAAAGTTTTCATTGAGAGGGCTACTGAATTATTTTAGAATAACTCTGTTCTACATTGATATTCATCTAACATCAATTGATAGTTATATTTTTCAATACAGTATTCTCACCTAAGTTAGCATGTTGCATACTTGTTATAAATACAGCTGTACAACTTATTGTACAAATATTATAAATATTTTGTATAAAGTCACACAGTCAATGAGATATCTCAGATTTGAAGACATTTCTGAAAAGTCTAGGTCCATTTTATTTCTAACATGTTTTTATTCTTGGAAAACGTCCTAGTAAAATAACTATCATGACGTATATTGATGTGTGATTTAATTGCTATTGTATTGTTTGCTAATTGATATTAAATACATTTTCTAATAATTTATCACTCAAACATTTTATCACTGTTGTACTTTTAATTCAGTTGTTTATTTAAGAATAACTGTTAACTAGTGAGTGGCTCATAGCAATTCTTGTTATAGCTGATAACACTTGGACATGTCGAGTCATCTACGCAGGGTATCACACATTGTTTTCAATTAAATTAAAATGAAATATTTAACAAAATCATTGAAGGGACATTGTATCTTAATATTATATATGTATAATAGGCATTATGATAAATCAGCTTCTGGATATAATGCATTATAATACGTTCACCAACAGTCCAAAATATATTTTATGTATTCTAAAATATAATGTTTTAGTTTCACTTCAGAAGGTTCCAAGATTCTGATGCCTTTGGATAATTCTACTTCATCTTTTATCATTCTCCACTGGGGTTCCTCTACTTGTCCAGCTACAACGTAGGGTGACCTGATAATCTAGTGCAGATTTCACATAAACTTCTTTATTAATGTTTTATGGTATTATATCTACTTCTTTGTCCTCATCTCTATTCTTCTGCAACCACAAGTTCATCTCCCTTTATGACTACATTTTTCCCAGTTGCCTACCTTGATTGATTTTCCCAATTCTTGATATCCTCCTTTTTTTATGTTTCTCTGTTTAATTTTCTTATATGATTTTGTGTTTCCTGATCTACTTTGTTGATGATTATTGTCTTGACCTACCTCATCTTCATCTTTGAAGAAAACATAAAATTATACAATTCTATCCTGAGTCCATGGTCATAACTGAAACAGTAAAATTATGGTATGGTAGTACCAAGAATCTCTTCAATGTGAGGGAAGCAAGAAGAAAAGTTTACTAGTAAAGAGTATCAATGGAGCTAGTGAGACAAGTTTAACAGAGAGAGGAGACATTGTCATTTGTAAATGTGGTGAACTATATAAATTCCATAAGTAATAAATTATGTGTCAAACTATTTTCCTTTTGTAATACTGTTATATTTTATAGTGTCAGATTAATAGCTGAGATGAAATTCAGTGAATGATTATGTCTATTAAGAACTGACTGTATTTATTTGTTGAAAATAATACCTTGTATCTGTCCATTGCTTTAGAATGTGTAATAAAATTTCATGGAAACATCATAACATTTGATCCTAACAGTATTCCTGAGAGAGAAAACAAAGAAGAGATTTCTAGGGCATTTACTTTATATTTTAATATTCTTACCTTTCCCTCCATGCATAATTACCTTGCTAACATCTGTCTCATATTCCTGTTTTATCTATTTTGTAGTTTGGTTAATGACAGTCTATAACTTTGGATAAATAAATACTACTATCTGCTTTGATGTAGACATTATTTTAATTCATGAATAAATATTAAACAAAAACTAAATTATTTTAACTTGTGAAAGAGAATGAACCTATTCTATACCTGTTTAAATTTATGTCATGCTGATTAATACAAAGATCTTGAAATTTTATTTATATATCTATCAGAGGCTTTGTATTAAATTTAATCGCTATCCTGTTTGGACTTATTTTAGAAAATGTAACAAAAGAACATTGCAATTTTGTGTCAGTTGATATATGATTATAGGTTCATTAATGGAGAAATTTGGGACAAGAAAAGGTATAGAGAAACATTCTGCAGGAATTGCTTGGAGAACAAGTAGTAAACTGCGTATTGCTTTGCTACAGATCATATTTGAATGGTTGAGATTTCACTGCCCTGCAGCAGGTTATATTACAGTCCATTTATTTGTCAGGGTAGGATTTTATTAGCAACCAGTTCTGGGCCTTGCATGAGAATGAATCTTCTCACAGCCTGAGCATAAAAAGACTAATGGAGTTCAAAATCAACACTGCATTTGAAAGCTTTAGCCCAGGATCAGTGAGGTGAGGAGGTTGAAGTTAATGTTCCATTCTGTTCTGCTCAGATGAAGCTGATAACAAATACTACATGTGCGTATGTGCTTTCATCTTGATCTGCTGGTGTTGAGCATTAGCTTTCTATCTATTTCAGCTTATCCACATGTTTGTGCTGATGGTAAATCAAGGTTGTAGCAGACATGAAAGGAAAATTGTGACTTTAGCCATTTTAGAAAAGGAAAAGAAATACAGGATGGAGTCAGGCATTTTTTATAAAACACCAGAGTTGCACAAAGGGCTTTGAAGGCACTTAGAGCTACCTCTACCCCCTTAGGGCCACTGGAGGGTCAGCAGGGAAAAAAAAAAAGGCTTTATATAAATTTGATCAAATTACTCAATGGAAACATTCCATTTCTGTATACTGATTTTTTAATGATATCCTGTTTTATAAGAAAAGTAAAAATTTGCTAAAATTATTTAAAATTATTCTGTTAGGGACAACACTACAGTTTTTAAAAGCTAAATATGATTATCTACAACAGGGAAAAATCTTAACTCTCATAAACTGTATCAGGATATCTAAATAGTCCCCTGCCTAAATTTCTTGATTATATAGGGTCCTGGAGTCTAATGGCAAAAAGAAAACTTCTTGTTCAAATATGACTGAACACACCTGACGTGCTGAGTTGCGTATTTTTTCTTGGGGGTGTAATGCTGAGAGGTAGGACACAGAGAAGACAAAGGAGAATGTGAGCATCCTGGTGAAAATGTGCAGTAAGAGTCGATCAACTCAGTTGCTGCTCAGAATTTTGAGTGGTCAGTGCACCCTGGTCCCTGGTCCAATAAACACTGCCTTTGAAAACATCCTAACCCAACTTCACACCAATGCCACCTCTTTTTGAATATTTCTTGTTTGAAGGAGCAGTAGACTATGAGATTTAAAAGAACAATAAAAGACTATTTATGGAGGACCTCACCCCTGAGAACTCTACTGCCCCCAGCCCTTTAAAAATAAGTCGTAATCTAGAAAAGAGATGTGCTTTCCTGCAGGATAGAAAAAGGAATGAGTTACAAAGCAGTGAGCAAGAACAATAAAATATCAGGATAAACAACAGAAAAACAGTGTCAATGCTCATCTTACTGGTGGTTTGACTTCAACATTGGTGATAGTTTAAAATCTCTGGATGAAAAGGCATGCAAGAGAGAGGAACATTCACGACGTACAGATGACAGTGGTGAACTTATATTTAGCTGGTGTCTAATACAAACTCCCTGCCCCACCCTGGCGATTTCTGCATCGTTACCTAAATAGTAAGGATAAATGCCTATCTCCTGGCAGTTTGAAATTCTTGTTTATGATGTTATGTTCAACCTATTAAAGTTGTTGTTCTTCAAAAACTCAGACCAGTGGATCCTTCAGCCATACAAATGGTGCATTAGTGTTTGCAGCGCCCCCTGATCTCTCTCTTCTTTTATATAGTATTTATTATTTCTTTAGTTCACAAGGCTAAATTTAAGATACTGAAATTGCATCTCAGTCTGTATTTCACACCACACACACCACCAGAGTTCCAGAGTCCTTTATTGCCACCTTTTCCTCTCTTCATCCTCCCGACCATAACCAGCTCTGAATTCTGTTAATTTTGTTGGAGTTTGCATGTTCATTTGTTTAATTTCATTATTCTCTGCATATGAGTGAAGCAATCCTATATTTCTTTCTCTTTCTGACTTACTTCACTTGACAGGATCCCCTCTAGTTCCATCCAGATTATAGCAAAGTGCACAACCATATTTATTTTTAAATAGTGATATAGAATTCCATTGTGTATATGTACCACAGCTGCTTTATCCAGTTGTCGGCTGATGGACATTTAGGTTGTTTACATGTCTTAGGTGAATTGTGCTGCTACAACATGGAGATGTACATGTTTTTGATTAATAGAGATTTTCTATTCTCTGGTTATACACCTCAAAGTAGGATTGCTGGATCCAAAGGTAAATCCATCTTTGAGGACTCGCCATACTGTTTCCAAAGAGGTTACAGCAATTTATATGCCCCCAACAGTGTGGAAGGGTTCCTTTTTCTCCACATCTTCTCCAACACCTGCTATTTCCAGTCTTTTTAATATAGGCAATTCTCACTGTTGTGAGATGGTATTTCATTGTAGTTATTATTGCATTTCTCTGAGGAAAAGTGATGTAAAACATTTTCTAGCTGTTTGTAAGTCATCTGTGTGTCTTCTTTAGAAAGGTCTCTATTCAACTCTTGTAGTCATTTTTTGAATGGGTCATTCACTGATCTCTTGATATTTCATTGCAACATAGAATCTCCCAGATGCCTGCCCTCATCTTCAAAGAACATAATCTGGCAGGTTCAGAATCCCACCAATAAGAGATATTTACGGAGAACAATTTAGAAAATCACATCTCGTACCACAGCCTCAGAACGCTTCAATTTCAACTTCCTCTGGATGTTTCTTCTATCTGCTTTCCTTAATAAAATCTAGTGTTTTTTCCCCCTAAAGAATTACTTCTTCTATGCCCTTTCCAAAAGAAATTACTTTATTTGTAGTCCATAATAATATGTGACCTGTGTTCATCATCTTACCACACTGCACCTCATTATTTTCTGACTATCTTTTAAAGTATTTAGTGTTTGGTACGTTAAATGTCTTCTCTCCTTTATCTTACCATCTGTCAAGCATCTTGCCATTCATTTGGATTCAGCAGAGATTTTCATACTTGACTCACCATATTGCTCTATGTTAAAACTGGCATCATACCAAATGATTTTTAATATTAATTTTAATATCTAAGCTAGAAAATTTTTCCTCATCTGCAAACACTGACATTCTAACTACTATCTACTTGATCACATCCTGTGGATTATAGTTACACACTTCTAATTAATCTCTAAAAATCTCTGACTAGTGTTATCTCCTGCTATTAGAACATTTTAATTTTTCCAGTTTGTCCAGTTGTTCTCATCTCAATCTTTTACAGCTTTACTGGGACTTCCAGTTTAATATCACTCTATTTTCTCCAAATATTTTTTCAAGTTTTTATTTTATATCCAATCTTATCCATCTTACTCATAATTGAATTATGTTTTTTCCATTTCAGGTAAGATTAAATCATGTTGCTAAAGATTTTAGACTTTGTAGACATAATGTATGGGTTCACAGCCATCACTGAAACTTCCTAGATAGTAAACTTTGTATTTAGTCCTTAGTGTTCTTAACTATGGTACTTATTTCATAGACCTGTAAAAGGGAAATCACTAATACACACACACATACACACACACACACACACACACACACAAAATAATTGAAACTTGGTGGGCAGAAATTAACACATAGCATATATATGTATACAAATTATTATAAATTGCATCAATCGTAGTTTCATAGTATCAATTTGGATTCTGACATGTTATGATCTCACCGTAATTATCAACGTAAACTTTGAATCCTGTGCAGAATCCATTGATTTTCTCCTCTGAATAGTGTGTTTACTTAATTGCAGTGACACTACGTATTCTATCCTCACATCAACTTTTCTATTTTCTTACAGATTCATTCTCATCTATTCAACTCTTACAAACTGGAGTTCTTTAAGATTTGGTCCTAAATTCTGCTCTCAATATGTAATTTCCCTCTCGAAAATTACATCTCTTTCACTCTCTTATTTAAACTTAAAAATAAATTTTTTCCTTTGGAATCTTTTCTCAGAAGAATCAGTGCCATTTTATACTCAATCTATGCTAAAATATAGTCATTCATTGTACATCTTGGTTATATACTATATCACATTTTCTAGATGAAAGGTGACACTATCTAGTTGTGTAAGTCAAAATTAAAAAAATTCATTTGGATATCTATTTCCCCTCATTTTCTATGGCTAATTCATCTCCTAGTTATTAACATCTTTGTACCAATGTATGTTGATTCTGAATCCTTCTCTACGTTTTATTTATTATTCTCTATATCCTGACCAACTTATCTCTCACCTGTATTTATATAACCTCCAAACAGATTTTTCCACATCAATTTTTGCCCCTCTCCAATAGCTTTTCCTTAATGGAGTCAAAGTGGTCATTTGTCTTTTCAAAACACAAATTTTATAATGTTGCTCCATTCCATCTCTATCTCAAGAATCTCCATTTGCTACCAGATGCCCTTTAAAGGTCAAATTCATCAACAAGACCTAGAAAGCAATGCATAATCTTAATCCATCGTGAAAAGTTATTTCATTATTTCAGACATTGTCTGGGCTGTGTTTTTTTGGGTGTGTGTATTGCATGATTTTTCTAATAACTTTATTGAAATTTAGTATACAAATACCACATATATTTAATGTGTATAATTTGTTGAGTTTGAACATGTGCAAATACTTGTGATACCGTTATTATAATGAAGGTTAGAGGCATATTCAACATCTCCTAGAGTTTTTTCATGTTCCTTTATGTGTGTGCAAGTGTGCTATCAACACTTAGCATGATATCTTTTTCAGTGCAAAATAGTGTCTAGTTAATGTAGATACTAAACTGTACAGCAGATATCTAGCACTTAATCATTTTGTTTGCCCCAGTGACCATCAATTCACCTTTTGCTCATCCTTGAAGCTCCTGGAAACTGCAATTTTACTTTCTGCTTCCATGAGTTCAACGTTTTTATATTCTTTATTAAATGGCTTTATGTAATATTTGTCCATTTATAACTTATTTTGCCTAGTATAATGTCTTCAAGTTCTATCTTGTTGCATGTTGTGGAATCCCCTTATTTTTATAATAGGTCATTGATTGTATGTATGGCATTTTATTTGTCCACTCAGTCATTGGTGACCATTTAAGTTGCTGCTTCATCTTTGGTTATTGTACTTCAATGAATACAGAGGTACAAATATGTCTTTTAGATTCTGATTTTAATTATTTTTTTGATAAATACCCAGTATTGGAATTGTAGATCATATGATAGTTTTATTTTTGATTTTTTGAGGAACCTCTATAATTTTAGCAATTGTAACATTTTACCTATTACTAACAAGGACAAACATTATAATTTATCTATAGCCTTGACAACGAATGTGATTTATTTTAAAATGTAATAGTATTTCCAACAGGTGCGAGGTGATAACTCCTTATGGTTTTGATTTATGTTTCCCAGATGGTTAATGGCAAATCTTTTCATAAAATAATTTTGCTATAACAAGAAAGGCACTAATTTTTAAAAATTGTTATTTATACTAAAAGCTGTGACTTAATTACCAGTTTTAATCTTTTAATATCTGCACATAACTATATAGTTATATATAGGCCTATGAAAATATCTCATTAACTAAAATTAATAACTAATTAGCCAGGAGAGATGGAATTCTGTTGACTTGAATTTGATGAAAATCCATTTAGAATTTGAAATTTAATCCATATTTTAGAATGAACTTAATAACTTTTCAAAAGTTATTTATTTATGGAAAAATATTTTGTTATATTTTAGAAACACATATGGTATAATGTGTAGTTTAAATGAATTTATAGACAATTAGCATGAAATAAAAATTTTGTACTTGTGTATGAATCATTAATGAATATGTGACTACATATACACCAAGGTTACAAATATACTTTTAGAAACAGTATCTTATTTATGAATATGGTTTGGCTTACCAAATACTCTCATCAATTACAGTGTTCAAAATCCTTTCTTTTTTAAAATTTAATTAAAGAAACATTGTGTCATAACATTATATAGGTTTAAGTTATGCATCATTGATTATAAATCAACTTCTGTATATAATACATTAAGTTCACCACCATTCCAATTCTTTGTGCCTCACTGAGGTTTTTTGAGGATTATATTTAATATACTTAATAATGTCTATATTTAATATACTTAATAATATCTGTAAGTGTTAAGCACAGTCCTAGTTCAATAGGTCCTATTTTAATTAATTCAATCCCACATGATCTCCACCTTGCTAGGACTGCACATAAAGCAAAACTATCACTTAATAAACAACACGTCATATAGTGGCTGCTCAATAAAAAATATTTTTTATAAATCAATGGTAAGAGAATATGCCTGTTAAATTATTGTATATGGTGTATTTTGTTTAAGTGAAGACTAAGAAATAGAATATACTTCTAAGAACTAACTCAACTTCATAAACAATAGTTTATATTGTTATCCATGTCTTGAAATATTTTTATATCTCATATTTGCATATTTTGGAGGAGGAAAAATAATTTCCAATTATGACAAACCATGTTATGCAGGACTGTTATTTTCATTATTTTTAACTAATTTATTGGTATAGGATATTGAATTTGTCTATGTGTCAGAAAGATTGGAAGCAAGCAAGGTTATTCAAGTTCATGCCCAACTACATAGTGGACTATTCTGTCTGATGGCCTTTATTGTAAAATTGTGGTCGGAATTGCTAAGCCATAATCTTTCGCCTGCATGTGTATATGTAATTTTGCTTTTTCACCTATGTTTTATTATGCTTTGTTTTCTACTCAATTTATTTTCCCTATTCATGTCTGGTAAAAAACTACTCATGATGTTATATTTTATTGAATTTTAATTTATATCATGCATATTTACATGTGCTGTTGAAATGAATGACAGAAGGATTTCCTGATAATCAGTACTATTGAGATAAGATTTTAAAGTTTAATAAATCACCTAGAAATTAATCTTGAGATCTTGCTTGGAAGTTCTAGCCAATTCTTTATCTTGACTTTCTTGGTTTAACAACCACTCTCAATCTGGGAAGACTTACCTTTTTGATAGGAAATGCATATTAATAATTGAGGAATAAAATGAGAAAGCCCTTAGCCATCAGTATGACAGATACCAAAGCACCCTTAGACCTCAAACCAGTCAAAAAGTTAGATTTTGCTCAATGTAATACAGTTGGGAACCTGAAAATCAAATTGACAATTGTCAGTTTCCTGATTTTATCTAAAATAATGCTCACTGCATATAATTGTAAGAAGTACGAAATGTACTTATATACTTAATGAATCTTTCATGATGCCTCTTGCATGGTAAGAGGGTCTGTAAATACAATTTCCCTCACTGGTAAGGAATCTGAGAAGTTCTGTTTGTTTTCACAGTGTGCCCCCAGAAGTTTATAACTATTTCATACCTAAACAAAATATTGGGCATTGCTGCCCTAGGGCAAAAGGAAGAATTCAGACATTATGCTGCAGCATATCACACAGCAGGCAATTTAAGATTTTAGTTCCTGAAATCCATCTCTTGAAATAGTTCCTACAGTAGGATATTTATTTCTTGAAATTTAAAACCCGTCTTTTACCCTATCTCATTCATTCTCACTATGCATCCATGATAAATGAGAAGGTCAAATGAAACCAACCCCAGATTTTTGATATGTATATCTGAAAAGTGATTTACTCAGAACCATAACTATTAATCCCAAGCATCTAGTTCTCAAGGATTTGCAGAGTTTTGTGACTTAATGAATTAACAAATTGTGTGTGTGTGTGTGTGTGTGTGTGTGTGTGTGTGTGTGTGCACGAAGAGAACAATGATCAGTTCCTTTTCTCTGTCCTTTATAGGTGCAGTAGCTTGGAAATTTGGTCATTTATCTTGAATGTGTTCACAATCATGGTCACCTAGGGCCTTTTTGGAATTGCAGTTCAAATGAACTACATAGATTCCTGAGCTCAGCATTAACATTGTCGAGGTTAAATCATTTCTGGATTCAAGTTAGTTTCACAAGACAAGTGGACTGAAAATCTCAACTGTATTAATGTTAGTGGAGAAGATTTGTGAGGATTTCTTCTTTGCAGAGTTTGTAAGAGCAGCATCATAACTGTCATTGTCTAGAATTCTCACTAAAATGAATATTGAATGAAAAATTACATAAAATAAGATTCTAAATAATGATACTGCATTTCTTGGGTAAAGCATGCTCACTCACCTTCGTTAGAAAGGCATTCATTATCAGCAGGAGTATCAATTGCTCCTGCTGACTGTTAATGAACTATTACTAATAAACTCCTTCAAGTGATTGATTAAACCAGTTGAAAAAGAAATGAAATGCTGGAATTAATGTCTGGATGTTAAGAGGTGTCTTTATAATTATAAATAACAATCCTAAAAACCCAGTCAAATTCTACAGTGAAATTCACTGCTAGCATTTTTACCCCTAAAGGCACTTGAACTCTGGTGGAGAGTGAAATGTGCTATACCCGTGACTTTCTCTTGAAATGTATAGCATTGTAAAATATGTCAAAAGGAAAAAAAAAACCCAAAAATTCTAATATGGAAATATATTATGCAAAAATCAGCACATCTTGGAGCTTAATTAAAATGTAAATTTTATGACTATGTCATAATAGCCAATATTTCAAAACTGTGATTCTTTAGGAAATGGGTCAAGTTTAGGAAAAATTAGTGTTTGTCATCATAATGTAGGACACTACTTTAGTCATGGGTTAGAGGGAAACCCAAAGGATAAGTTCACGAAATTTCCATTACCAATACATACTTTTTTAGGAGAGAGGAGAGAGGAAAAGAAGGAACTGGAAAGACAGGGAGAACCAGAATAGAGTTAGTTATGGAAAATAGGCTGACACCTGTGGGAAAGTAAGAGGAAATTCTAGGGTAGTGATGTGATGGAAGTGTAGAAAAACATGTTTAGTATATTATTCCTTAAATATTGATGTAAAATTTCTTTTTCAGGAGACACACACATAAGAATTTATATGTGAAAAGGGTAATAGATCAAAAGAGACTTAAAGAGAAATTCATAGGTACATGAGACTTAATTGAGATGCAAAGTTAAAAGGAATCAGAAGCCACTTCAATCATGAAAACTTTTTTAAGATTCTGATTCCTGAAATCCATCTCTTGATAGAACATCTAAAATAGGATGTTTATTTCAAGAAATTCAAAACCAGTCTTTTGTTCTATCTCATTCCTCTGTCAATGGGACTATTTAGTTATCTTGAACAGTATGGAATATCCCCTTTAATTGTAATCTGGACAAATACTTTATCAATTGAAATGTGCATTTCTGCACTTAAGATTTGTTAATAGTATGAGAATTTTTTTTAATTCTCTAGTTATATTTAGTTGGAATTTCATTTTATAGTTTGAGCCACTTGAAAAACAGTGATTTCTGTTGCATATCACTTTTCTCTAATTTTGTTTTCTGTAGAGATATTTTTGTTTTTAGTTTTGTCTATTTCATATCCCTCTTCCTCACATCTGACTTTATTACTTAAAGAGCCTTCAGAATCACAGGTTTTAGTTGTCATGACAATCCTGTTTATTAGTCTTTCTGCTTTTAGTCTCTATATACTCCGTCTTTGTCTATCAAGCTAAATTTCTTCATATGTTAAATCATATTTTCCTTTTTTGCGATAACAAAATATCTGACCAGTTCAATTTTACACTTAAGGGCATTTTGACTTCACTGCTTCAACATGTTTGTATTAATTTTGTTTCATCTTTGGTCTGTTGGGAGCTCTGTTTGTACCATATGTAGAACAGTGATTAGTGAAGAACAGAGTGAGTCCAGAACAGACGCAATAGAAATACTAGTCAATCTAGAAACATACCTAAAACAGTTTTAGGTCTTTTATCATAGTTTATTTTTCTTCTCATCATTTAATTAGGAAAGAAATACCACCTAACTCAAAATGAATTTTCTGGCACCAGTTTTTAATATTAAGTAAAATAACAACTAAAACTTCTCATAAAACTGAGTCTGTAAAATTTTTATTATTAATATTAAATATAGCACGTACATTTACAATGGTAGAAAACTTTAAAGAGTGATATTGAAATTTGGAAGAATAATAAAATATAAATTTTAGAATATTCAATAACATTGTTTAAGTAGAAAAATGAGCATATAATGGTAAATATAGGAATGGTTTTATATATTTTAATAAAAATTTATTAGGATTGATTTTTTAATATATATTAAACTTGGTCTTCAAAAACACATTATTATAATGTTATCAGGATCAAAGCCATGTGATAACTATCTGATCATTCTTCTCATCCCTTAAGGAATTGTTTAAATATAGAATTAAAATTATTTCCTCTGCTAGCCTCAGTCAGTCTCTCAATGTTTATTTTTAAATTCCTCCTCCAATTACCTTGTCATGACAACACCCTGCTCTTATCATCCTAAGGATCTTGCTGTTTCTGTATAACAATCTTCTGTTTTATAAAGCTCTAAACACATTTCCTCAAAAACTCCTCATCTTTTACTATTTCTCTGCCCTACAAACATTTATCCTTGAAGGTTCAACTCACCTCCTTAACTGTAGGCAGAATTGATTTCTTTCACCTTATGGGAGTACTACAGACTTAGTATATCCATTAGAAAGATATTGCTTTCTCATTGTTCTTCTCCCACCATAATTATGAAAACAATAATGATGAATAATTAAGATTTTTTTACATTTGTATATTCCCCTCAATATTTTGCAGGTATTTGTGTGCATTCCAAAAGTTTTGCTAAATGACTGAAAATTGACTCACCTAGTGGAGTACCTAAAGAGCTTCACAACTCTTTATAAATATACCATTTGTGATTTTCTTAAGGTCTTTGTGACCTAGGATTAATTTTTGTTTGTTTTGTTTTTCTCAGTTTTAAAATGCTAATGAGCATACAACTTCATGGAATTTATAACTGCTTCATAGTCATTAGAGCTGTGCTTAGAATAGAGTAAGAATTTTTTAAAGTTTTAACTATTATTATTTTTAATTAATAAAATAGATATATCAATATTTTGTTATTCATTCTGATGCATTATTTGATATAACTTGGATTTAAATATTCATTTAAATTAAAATAGTTGTTCACAAGTCTTATTTATTATGAAGAAATAAGAGAGGGAAAAGTGTTACTGGGGCTGGGAAAAGCTGTGGGGGAGAGAGAAATGTTGATATTCCCTACCCTACAAGAATGGAAAAGAGAATAGCCTATGGGGAACAGGTACAGTGGAAACTTGAAAGTATCCAAGGCAGGCAACAAACCTCTGGTGAAGCAAGGAGATAAAATCCTCAGCTTCACAAAAATTTGCAAAGTTAAAAGTACAGGGTAGTAGGTAGTAGTGAAGAGTTACTTGAGTGTGTGAATTATGATTTATATATACTACATAGGAAAATACTTTCTCATGTGTGTGTATAGCCATCCAACAAATCATAGCAACTATTGCTGATATTTCCATCAAGATTTCTTGTTTCTATAGAATGAGTAAGTGTTGAGAGTAAACTTTGTCTTAATTTCTAAATTACAAATGTGTGTGTAGCTTGTATTTCTCTATTTCTTATATTTATCACTAATATTTCCATCTATTTCTTCCCTACCTGGCCTTGCTCTCTCCATTACCTCTCAACTTTTTCAGTCTACATGTAACCTAAATTTCTCAAGAAAAATATTATCTAGGCTAATATGTGGACTAAATATTGAAAACATAGTAAATAGCAACTTTTCATCTATTCTTGATGCTTTGTGCTATGTTTATTTATGTATATATGTTGGCAATAAACTTATCTTCCGCATAGTTTCTGTCCAATTAAAACATGCTTGTTAGCATGCATTTATATGTGTGAATAAATACGTAAAATATTCCATTTGTATACTTACAATAGATGGAACTAATACGAGTTCCTACAACAGATGAGAAATAGTCTGACTAGCAGTTCAACTATAGAGAGTGTATCATTCTAGTGTTAAAGCCTTCATGACATTGAGCTGTTATTTATTGATCCTCTGTTAAAGGCAGCAAAGCTGAGTAATTTTGCATCTCAAAATGAAAAATAAAAATTATATTCTTTTTCTTTGTATTGTGCATATAAAATGCCAAACAGCCCATTTTCACATTTTCCCAATCCTTGATATCCTTATATGCCCTGAAGTCATATAAACGTAAATGAGATAGTTGTGTGGAACTATCTTTCTTGCACTTTAAATTGATAGTATCTTTTTAAATTTATTTATCAAAAACATTAGTATGAGGAAAGGAGAAAATCTAGTAAGCAAAATGCCACATTAAAAAGATTACAAAATATTAATTTTATCTTCGGTATTAACTTGCTAAGTTTTCTTTTAAAGAGGAGAGTAATAGAAAAGTAGAAAGTTTCATAGTGGTTAAAATGATCTATTCAACACCTTTTATATTTTCCTCTTTGTTTTTATTTTGTTCTCTATATATTCTTTATTATCAACTTGTGAAGCTGAAAGAAGCAACAACAAATGAACTTATTAACCAATTATGTCAGAAAGAGATGAATTTCTTTAACTTTCCCCGAAGTTTTATAACTTTTAATTTTATTGAAATAATGATATATAACAAAATACAGGTTTCAGGTGTGCAAATCTTCTATTTGTCCTCATCATTGGTATCATCATTGATGTTGCTTATCTTCAAGAGATAAAGAGAAAATATTTAAGAGAATACGTAGAAGATACCTCATCTTGCTAATTCTTATTTAACTTTATTTAACTTAGCCTCCTGAATTGCAACTTTGAAGACTTCTCTGCTCACAAGACCTTTTTCATTGTATGATGACAATTTTATTTTTTCCCCTTTACTGTATTATCCATACACTAGGATCTTATGAACACCATGCAATACAATAGTATGCCTAAGAATTAAAATTTTCTGAGTAGGTGTGGCAAAAGTGGATGGCACATCCATCTTTATAAACAGGGAAAAGTGCATTAAGTTTGTTGTTAAGTAATGAAGATCTGCATCTGCTTTGTGGGCAAAGCTGCCATTGTGTTTGATCATGGTGATTGTGACTCTACCAGGACTTTCTATACCAATAGGAAAATGAATGCTATCCAAGAGCAGTAAATCTTGCACATTGTGAGATTTGTCCCTAGATAATTCAGTTGACTGGACAGATTTATCATAAGCAATATCCTTACAGGAACTGGTATTCTTGTCAGTTGTTTTCCATTGAAGAAGTATTACACAAGTTTCTGAATACTGAATATATGTATATAGTCACTCATGAGGATGAGGACATGTATCTGTGATATTTATAAATTGGTATGATGAAGGGTTTTCTCAACATAGTTCAGAATGTCACAAAATGTGTCAGCATTCAACTATTCGTACAGGCACAAATAATGGTGGTGTATACCTCAACACTTTCTTAAGAGAAGCAATAGAAATTTTGACCTGTATGTGTGTATAGTTTAAATAAAGCATATTTAACATGTTTACAAATACTGTCGAGGTTTGTTTTTTCCTTTTTTTCCTTTTCTCAGTAATATCCTTATATTTGGACTTGAAATCTGCAGTGAAAGATTTGTTAGCTCCAGCTAAGCACTAGTTTTCAACTGTAATTTTGAACAAAAATATTCCATGTTCAGTAATGAGGATTAACACATTAAAAGTACCATCTTCAAAGGAAATGTCAGCATATATATTTTAAGATTAACAAAATTGGTTTAAGCTATAATCAGTAGTAGCAATCAGTGGTTCTTTGCTATTCCTAAGAATATTGGCAGGACCAGTGGCAGGTCCTATGTATTTGGAAACCTGATGGTGAAATTATCAATAAAGTAACATTATGACAATATCACTTGTTAATGAACTTCCTAAGGTAGACTTCTGTAATGTCTTCATCTTTGCTAGAAACATAGATGATGCCTCCTCTCCACAGGAACTTTTGTGCGCTTATTCCATGGGAACATGGGCCTTCTCACATCATTTATCATCAAAAAGGATCACTGGTTAAATATCACACCACACAACAACATTATCAAATATAATTCAAAACAAACATCTGATTTTTGAAACACACCACCAATCAATATTGCAGCATAGATTAAGGTAACATAGTTACAGGTTATCAGTGTAATCATTGACAGTTATCTTGATTTTTCCATGCTGAAATGTATCCACATAGGAATAGATGGTGCCAATATCACTGCTAACTGCAGTTATCTCATATATGGTGTCTGAATATAGGTATATCTCATTTCATTGATGAAAGTTGTCATTAGAACTGCAGCTATATTCAGGGAGAACCTTATATTACTTTTCAAAATAAAATGCATGTATCATTTTATTTTGATAGTGAAGATAGTATTTATTGTAAAATATCCATCTCTAGCAAATTATTCAAATTAGCATGAACTTTAAATACTCATGTAAGATTTTTGTTGATATTCCTTCCAGTTATATCCTTCTACATATATATATGGATAAATAGAAGTATAAATAAATACAATTTCACATATATAGAAATATTATTTCAAAATGCTTTTATATGAAATGTGTCATAGAGATATAGGTAAAGGTATGAGAGAAAGAAAATATAGAAGAAAATATAGGTGGTATGCTTCATGACTTGAAAAATCTCTTTGGGGACATGATATTAATGACAAAGAAAAAAAAATTGAAAATAAACAAATAGAGGTACATCATCCCAAAATGCTCTGTACAATGAAACTATCCACCACAAAATGAAAATTCAAGATTTTTAGTGAGAGAAGATATTTGCACATGATACTTCAGATAAGGGATTAATCTCCAAAATGTATTTTTTAAAAAGCTCAGATACTTCCACAACAACAACAAAAACAACCCCATAAAAAGATAGACAAAAGACCTGACTAGACAGTTCTCCAGAGAAGGAATATGGATGGTCTATAGGCAAATAAAAAATGCTTCCCATTACTTTCATTAAAGAAATGAAAATCAAATACACTGTGAAATATAATCACTATAGAATGCACATCTATGAAATTGCCCTGTTTCTAAAAGATTAGAAACAAGCGTTGTGAGAGTGTGGAAGTAAAGAAACTCTTTTATCTGTTAGTAGGAATGTAAATTAGATCATCCTACTGGCAAAACAATATGAAGATGTTTCAAAAATATGGAAGTAACATCTGATGCACTTTTAGGTATGTATCCAAAGAATACAAAAATACTATTTGTAAGATGTATTTGAACTTTTATGTTCATAGTAGCATAGTTCACAATAACTAAGGCAAAGAATACAATAAATGCTTGTCAAAGGATGACTGGATAATTATTTTCTTAATATTGATTCTTCAAATTCATTGTTAACAAAAAATATTTTAAATTTTGGTATTTCCAAAATAACCCATCCCCAAAATATTGTAGTTAACACTCCAAAGAACAGAACATAAAATATATTTTTCCTCATATTTTTTCTCTACTAGATTTTGGCTTTACATTTTACTTTATCAATTTGATAGTTGAAATTATATCTCATTTTAATTTGCCTTTATTTTAATATTACAGATTTTGAAACTATATATATATATATATATATGTATTTTTTGATCATTTGTATGGTCCGTTTTGTGAAATACATCATGTACTTTGAATTTTTTTTTTACTTAGTGGATGAAAAACTTTTCTTAAATGTATAGTTGTTTGAATTCATATTTCCAGTTATTTAATTGCTCTCTCCCATCATGAAATTTGTTTTTTACTAATTCTTGCATTAGGCTTTACCATTTGCTCTTCTTTGACCACAGCATAGGAGTGTATATGAAGGGCGATGCTGCAGAGCAGAAGCTCTGGACTTTGTTGATAGTTTTCTCTTTATCTCTCTGCTACAGGAGTCTTTTCTCCTAGACAGACTTCTGCTGACTTGCAGTGTAACACAAACAAAAAGAAATGTTTGACGTTGTAAGCCACGGAGATTTTGGGAATCACTTTTTAATACAAAATATTATAGTCTAGTTTGATTTTTAAATTCATTTAAAAATATGGTTTATTATTGGCAGTAACTGTGTTACTTGATTCATATTTCGTTTTCCACACAACATTTGTTTCCAATAAACTCAACTCCAGTGTAGAATTAAATACTTAGCAAATGTAAACGTCCAGTATTTCAGTGTTCATTTGTAGACTAGCACAAAATTTAACTTTTTGTGCCAGTAAACATATGCTATCTAGATTAAAAAATATTTGACAAGTTTGTATTTATTATAGATGTTATATGTGATATTACTCTGCATATTTATGTTTTTCTTTAAAAATTGTAAATAAACTAAAGAAAAACAAATAGAAAGTTCATTTCATCTCACTACAAAATTAATTTTTGTAGCAATTTTGCTTTTCTTTCTTCCTCAGCTACCTCATTTGCATCTCTTTAGATATATATTTTAATAATTAAAATTTAAGGTGTGACCCTTAATCTAATTATCATAATCTGATAAGGCCCAATGTAAATATATTGTGCCCTTAGTACATACTTTAACTCTCAAAAAAATCACTGTAGCAGATTTAGATTTAGTTGGCAATCAGTATTTAACTTTATTTTAAGAGAGGAAGGGAAGGAGGAAAACAGGGAGGGAGGAAAGAAGGGAGAGAGTCGGGGAGAGGAGGAAGAAGCATTATTTAGCTAGTTGTTTATTTTCGTCTCCTACCTTAACCCCTGACCTAGGGCCTTGGCCTTTATATGACAAACACTCCAGCTCTCTCAGCCACCTGAGCCACAGCAGTATGCCCAGTATTTATATTTTATTACTATAAATCATTTCATATTCACATTATCTAAGAAAGTGATATCTACGAAGCAAATATAGATTTTAACTGTAAGAATTCAAAATTTCTAGCATAATACTTGATATGATTGAGAAGAGATCATCAATACATTTTAAAAGAAAATATAAATTGTTCATAGATTCAGCCTCATTTTCACTTAAAGTATCAAAACATATATATGATAAATATGAATACAGTCTTACGAATATTTTATCAATAAATATAGTTGATCATTGGATTTAACCATAGGGGTTTATATCAATTGAACTTCATTATTTTTATATGACTGAATTTTATCATAGTATGTATAACACCCCAAACTGTCATGTATTATATAATAAATCTTCATCATTTATCTAAGATGACATTATTGTAAAATGGAAAAATATGAGAACAACTTATTATATTAAAATTAAAGTGAACTTACAATCAAATATATGCCAGAAATGTTAAAATTTAATATTTTCTTCTGAGTCTAAGGAAAGGATAATGAATTATAATGTAAGGGGTAATATCTTAAATTTTTAAATACTTTTAAGTGAATGTCACTTCTTATTACCATGTAAGGAACTCAATCTTATTAAAGCTAAGTTAAAAATTGGAAAATAATTTCAAAATGTTGCCATAATATTATTAGATCTTAATTTCATATAAATTTTGAGATATTTTTACTTTAGTATTACATATAATTGTCACAGTATTGGCTCAGAGAGAAAATAGATGAAAAGGTGTTTGGGGCATTAACTTCTTTTCATTTTAATTGACTCAAAGTCAAAATATTTATGCTTAGGAAGAGAAAGTACCTGCAGTTCCAACTGAGTTTGTTTAAATGGAAACCTCTTACTTATGAATGGGTTGTATTTAAATCGAGATGTGCAAATCAATTATCTGAAATTCAGTGTATTTTCCATTGCTATGTTATAATAAATAGTGATTTTGTTATTTGTATGAATGATTCCACAAACTAATGGGTCATATATAGTTATAGTTGCTTTCTTTACTTTTTTGTTCCTATTAATTAAAAGGACAAAACTCTACTTGTTAAATTTGCATCATTGTAAAAGACTTTATAGAAAGTATGAAAAAAAAGACTACAGACTGGGAGAAAACATATGAAAATATACATTTAACAAAAGTCTTTGTAAAGAACTCTCAAAAGTCAATGTTAAAATCCAATTAGAAAAATGGGCACAAAGACATGTACACACATCTTGCCAAAGAGATATAGATGACAAATACTGCATATAAAGATGTTCCATTTCATTTTCTATTAGAATGCAAATTAAAATTGCTGTGAGATGTCACTCCATACTTATTAGAACATCTGACTTTTTTAATGTTAAAAAAAAGATTGTTAGAATTCAGATAAACTTAATCTTTTATACATTTCAGCCACATTTATAGATAATTTGGCTGTGTCCTGTAATATTATACATGTAGTAACCATACATCTAAACAATCACACTCTTGAGCAATCATCCCAGAGGGTAAATAATACATTCATGTTAAAACCTGTATATAAATATTCATACTAGATGTTTATAGTAGATGAAACTGGAATACCAAATGTTCTTCAATGGATAGATAATATTTAAATAACTGTGCTTTGTACCATGAAATTCTCACTAAACAAAAAAAAAAGAAACACTATTGATATATACAATTATTTATATGAATTTCTAGCACATAATTACTGATAAAAACTCAATTTCTGAAGTTTATTCACTGTATTGTTTCATTTATATAACATTATACATCATTCTTGAAACTTCTGTGGCAGAAAATAGATTAAGAATTGTCAGAGACAACCATGCATGGGCTTGTCAATGTAAAAAGAGAGTATGAGAGAATTCCAGAGAGTTTGATAAAATGATGAAATTTCTTAGAGCTATGTAAACACACATAAGAGTGTAAGAGTATAAAAACCAACTTATTACTGTAATGTACTCGAGAGCATTGTACTGCACCAGTTTCTTTGTATTGACATTGTATTACAGCTGTATATCATCATTGAAGATATTAAGGTAAAGGGTGCACAGAGCTCTATATTACTTCTTTTGAGTCTATAGTTACTTCAGATTAAAAAGTAAAGATAAAAAAGGATATTCAGGATCTAAATGGATTTTTTTTTTTTTTTTTTTTGCCAAACTGTGACTTCTTCAGGAACTCTTTGATTTTGTTCATTTCATGGAGATTATTTACCTAGCTTACACACACAATGGAGCGACTGAGAGACTGTTTGCTAGTTTAGTTAGAATATTGCTGCCTCTGCTTTTTACCAATATAGATTTTTGAAAATTTTTGAAGACTGATCTTATGTAGACTTACAGAATATTTTCCCCCATTGGGTAGGTTATAGGTTCTCAAGATAAAAAAATTAAAAAAGATTGTACTCAATTCAGATAAAAAGCAAGCTACCAGACCATGCTGAGCTGTTTTCCTATCTCACACATGGGAACTCAGTGTTAGCATTCCATAATCCTGAGATCATGAAACGGTTAGCATCCTCTATCACAGACCACAACTACCATCTCACCAATAAATCTATTTTAAAATATTTTTTATAAAAATCTACACAGAATGCCTTATTTTGTATTATTTATCCACCAATGGGGCAGCTTACTCATTTATGTAGAGACTTTAAAAGTGACTAAGGGCAATCCTACATCCAGCCCTATGAGGAGGCCCTAAGAGACTCCCAATTGACAGAAAGATTACACTCAGTTAATTCTAGTGTGAATTTATAAAACATATTGGAGGAGGTAGACAAGAAAGAGACAACCAAAAATTAAAAAAATCTCTTCATTGATTATGTGTCTATAGTTAGATTACAAGTGAGTTGCAAAAAAGCTCTTAAACTTGATTCTCTTGAGAGTATCAAGCAACAATAATATGGAAAAATATGAATTGATTTTATCTCAGTGAAAAGGACTAAATTAAGACAGATAGAACAAAATTTACAGGGGATAGTTTTAAAAAGAAATCTGTAGATTCAACATATATGTATAATAAACAGTTTTGCCAAATAGTTTTTAGGCAAAATTTTTTAGGTAGTAGTTATATATGATTCAAGAATTGCAAAGAGCATAATACTGATAGGTTTTCTCTTTATGTATTCATCTGTGTTTTCTTAGACTTGATATCAAATAAGTTATCTACTTCAATAATTATCTACTTCAATAATGTGGAGGAATATATGTTATAATAGCAAAAATATCCATAAGGGCAAAATATTAAGTTTTCATCTGGACCTCAAGAATTAACTGGAATCAGATTCTCAGATGACATTGCAAATCTCTTTTGTTCAGATTCTCAATTTTATGGCATTTATTTCATTTTCTTTCTCTTTGGAAAGCATTTGCTTCTTATTTAGTCCCTGAGTTGAAGGAATATGAATTATTTTTAGTAGCTCTGTATTAAATTTTCTTTAGCTTTCTCATGAAAGCAGATATTCTACTATGGATCTTTCAGCTGCAGATTTAGGATTAGAGTTTGGACAAAGATAGTAGGGTCCAGAATCTAGGTCAGGTAACTGAGTAGTCTGGATCATGGTCTCTGTGTGATCTTTCAGGCTTGACCATAGGCAATTACTGAAGTTTAACCTGACAGTGTGTCTTGAGGACAATTTGGCTCATACCATACTTAGTGCACCTCTAAATTACCGTGGTTTCTTATGGGAGTTATAGTGACTCACTCAGACCCTTTACAGTTCACACATTTATGCAATCAGTCCTCCTTGCCTAGGTTCCTCTATTGGCAAGCCTTATGAAGAGAAGCTTCAGAACATTTGCTACATTCAGGTACTTTATCACCTCTAGTACTCTCCTTCTCCTCAGTCCCTGGTCACTAGGTCCATAAAATGGCAGATATCTTTGAATTTAAGCAATTACCTGTGGTTCAAAGATCCTCACTTCTGTATTGACCCACCGGAGTCCTACCTAGTGTGGTTCCCTGGGAAAAAATGGAATTATAGAGGAGCTTTTGCTTACTATAGATTTAATCTCTTAATTACACTAAAGCAGTAAGTGATCAAAAGCTTTGCTTTTTGTGAGTAGTCATATAACCTGGAGAGTTTACCTCTCTTTAGCTCAATTCTGTTCCTGACAGTACCTACTTCTAATAATCAAATGTGCTGAGGGAGCAAGCTTGTTGTGTAAGTATGACTGTTGACAGCTTAGGCACATCATTGAATTGGAGGAAAATTAACCCCTAAAAAAGCATATATGCATCCAGCTCTAATATTCTACAACTTTACTGTGCATAGGGAGGAAATTGTTCAGATTGGAAATATAATCATTAGCAAGATGTAATAATACATACCCAGAAAAGGGAATGTAAATTAATAGTCATATAGCATCTAATCTTACTCAGAAGCCTATGTAAGATATTTGTTTCAATATTATTTCTCTATTAAAAGATTGATAATGAACATCAAGTCAGTAACATGATTAACTTAAAAATATACTTCTGAAAAATAAAATAATCCTCTGCTATGCTGTTAAGAATATGTATCTATATATCTATCCATATATATATATATAAAATCTGGGATCACATTGACATATTTAATTTAAATAAATTGGCTGAACTTCCATATATATTTGTGAAAAATTGAATGCTTAATATATGATGTCTAACAGTAGCGTCATTCTCTTTTCTAAGATCCCCTTGTATTGATTTAATATTCCAGTTATAATAATGATTGCACTTCCAAGGATGCCTGTAATATTCTCTATGCCTTAGGCTTAGCCAAAAGTGAAACACATCTTCACTTCGAAGATTTATTAAAAATACTAAACAAATTTTATAGTATATTTTTAGATATGAGAGAAAATATAAATAATAGTATTTCAATAAAAATTCATTATATAGTAGTCTTCATTATCTATAAAAATCCTCAGTCAAATAATTTCTATGGGGTCTGGCTTTTCTCTTTTATTGCGTTGTCTTCAACCACAATTTTTTTCTTTTTGTCCCATTCAAGCCAAGCCTAGAGCTTGCTATTAATAATACTCATATGTATCCATTGGATATTTTTCTAAACAAAAGTAGATTCTCTTCCTGAGAAGAATCAAAAATGACCTTTTGATTGATTTTTCATTTATTTCCTTTCAAGCTATTAGGTATTCTCTAACAAGAGCTATCGCTAAATGATGCAATCCATTTAATAAATGTCACTTTTGAGGTATAGTAGCTTCAGGATGAATAAATTCTCCAATATGTTTAGTAGGAAAATACAAAAAATGTGTATTATAACAACCTGAAATGTTTTAAAGTTAAGTTAAATGGTATATCTGTAATACAGATATCATTACATTCTATTTGCCAGTGAGAGAACATCGCTATTTTATTTCTTTGAATCATTTCAACTGCTCTTTTAACTAATATTACTGTCTCTATAAACGTATTTGTGAAAACTGACACTCAAGGAGATTAAGAAACATCATTATGGTCCTTCACCTAGTAAGACACCAGAGTCAGAATTAATAATAATAATATTAATAACAATAATAACAATAATTGTGATAGCAAAGCCCACACTTAGATCTGAGGATTAGGATTTGAGGCTCTTTTGAGGATGTTTTATTGATAAAAATGGAAAATCTTTTAAAAGTATTTCACTGGAATCTAAAATCACTATTGAAGGTACAAGTTAGCAAGATAACATTTATATTATTTGAAAGTACTATTAATTCTTTATATAAGATGATCTAACTTACAAATAAAGTAAAAAAACATTCTGCTTTATAGCAAAATATGTGATGTTTTCAGTTAGGGGCTAAATTGAGAAATAAATGTTTTTAATTATAAACATATTGGAAATACATAGAATATCTTTCTTTTACGCATTTTATCTCCTCTGTTTGCTCTCTCACACTATTATTACTCCTCTAGCTTTTAAATAAGATTGATCGGTGTGTCAGTTACAACGGTGCCTAAGAACAGACTGTGTGTGGCCCTAGTAAGGTTCGGTATGCCATAAATCAGATAGCAGGCGAATGTTTGGGAAGTGCTTTTCTGACTCAAAATATAATGGTGAAAAAATAGTAAATAAATTTCTTATTTATTAAAAAATAATACCAGTAAAAAATTTGGTTGTATATATAACACAGTCACACACAGATTCCTTTCATTTAAAAATTGTTTAATGTTTATGGTATACTAAGCATTGCAGATGATTTAAGCATAAAGAAAGAAAATAATGTATATCATCATCCAGCAAATGTGTTCAACCAATCACTATTACATAGAATGTATAGAAGAAATTAATAGCAAACATTTATGATTATTCTGGAGAAGACATTTATTTTCCCTGGGGTAATCATTAGAAGAACAGAGGAAGTGTCTCAGAAGGTGTTTCCATGCAAAATTGCAATGATGAAAAATTTTAAAAAAGAGCATTCACAGTAGAAATAGAATTTTGAGCACAGCTCTTTATAATTTTGTACAGATTCTTCAAAGAAAATTAGTTTTCATTTTCTTACTCTCACAGTGTCAGCACTATTTGGACATCCATTGTTGCCAATACTCTTTTTCTATAATCTTGTCTTTTTTTTGTTGTTGTTGTTTGTTTTTATTTTTTAACCCCTCATTATGTTCTAGTCATTACAATAAACACTGAGAATAGGTCGATGTAGTCAGTCTCCATCCTCAAAGATACTTCAGTCTAGAGAATGTTTTTCCTATGTAAGAAATGCCTCTCAGATTTTCTGTCCCATTCATATTGTTCACAAATTTATTACATATTATCATTGCCTGATTATATACCTATTTTTCTTTCTTTTTATTTCGAGAATTTTTTATAGTTTAAAAATCCAGTTAATATATTATACTATATTTTATAATCCCCCCTTCCCAGTTGTGTGGGTTATAATTGTTATAAATACTGCATTAATTTAATTTGTGTAGCATAAGGCTTTGATAAAAGTATCTATTGCAAATGATTACCACAAAATTTAATTTACATTATCTTGCAACAGATACTTTTTTCCTTCGATGAAAACTTTTAAGATCTATTCTCTTTCCAGCTTTTAGAAGTACAGTATATTATGATCTATAATAACCAAGCTGTACATTAATCCTCAGAATTTATCTTACAACTGGAAGCTTGTACATTTTAATCATTTTCACCCCTGTACATCACCTTATCTCCTGTCACACATGTGTTCTATGTTTCTGAGTTTGGTTTTTTAGAGTCCATATGTAAGTGAGATCATACGTTACATTTTTCTGTCTGACTTGTTCAGCTTAGAATATTCTGTTTGTACAATATTCTGACTGAGATGATAACTATTTAACTTTGAACACATTACAAAAGTTTACTTTTTTTACTTCTTCCTCCACATTTTTTTTTTTATTTTGGTTATCCCATTTGGCATCTTTATATTATATGAATATGTTAATTATTATAGTTTTAGGTAATTTTACTGTTGTCTTTTAATCTTCCTTCTTTATATAAATGATTAATCTATTGTATTTACTGTATAATTACCTTTTCCAGTTAGATTTGTCTGTGTTTTCTTGTTGCTAGTTAGTGCCATTTATTTTTTCAAATTAAAGAAGTCTTTCACATTTCTTACAATGCTTGTTTAGTGATAATGGTCTCCTTTAGCTTTTGCTTATCTGGGAAACTCAATCTCCGGTTCTGAACATTAACCTTGTAGGGTAAATAATTATTTTATATAAACTTAGCTTCTCTTGTTTGTAGTTTCAGTGCTTTGAGTATGCCATACCACTTTCTTTTGGCATTGAAATTTTCTTTTGAAAATCATCTGATGGCCTCCTGGGATTTTCTTACGAGTGATAAGCTGCTTTTCTCTTGCTGTTTTTTTAGATCCTCTCTTTAACTTTAACTCTTGCCATTTTAATGGTTTGGATCTTTTTGAGTTCTTATTTGTATTCTCTGGTCTTCCTGTACCTAGATGTCTATCACCTTTCTTAGATTTGGGGAATTTGGGGACATTATTTCCTCGAATAAATTTTCTGGAACTAAAGAAATAATAAATGCTGCTTTCTTCTTTTTCATTTTGATCTTCTATGTGGTGAGTTCTAATGTACGACATTCCAGATTATTTAAATGCTCCTCTGTTCTATCAGTCTGCTATTTGATTTCTCTATTATAATTTTTTCAGCTCTGTCATTGTATCCTTCAGCTCTGTAACCTCTGCTTAGATTTTCTGAATTATTCTAGCTCATCTATCCTTCATGTTTGTCACCATCTTTATAAACATTACTTCGAACTCTTCAGCAGGTAGTCTCTTCTCCATTCTTTAGTCTTTGTTTCAGCAGAATTGTTTCGCTTTTTGGTTTGGTCCTCTATCTCTCAATATTATCTGATTCTCTGTGCGTCTTCCTATGTATTAGTTATCTCTACTACCTATGTTGGTCTCAAAGAGATGCCTTTGTGCTTTTCCATGAAACCCAGAAGCTAGGCAGTCCTGATGCATCCCCTGTGTGAGTTGTTCCCACACTCCACTTATGACAGAGTGTGGCACAGTAGATGGGTCTATTGGCCCATTACAGCTACAGCACAGAGGGCACAGTCAAGGGAACAATTGTGATGTGCTGGGTGGGTGATATTGAGTCTTTGTGAGTCATAGTGGGTTGCCTCTGTGCAGTGGGTAGGTGGAACCCCTAGCTTGTCATAGTCACATATACAGGGGTTGGTGGTGTGGTAGTGACCCATGGTTGTTGTGGGAGCTAGAGAGTGATGCCATACCATGGAGAAATTAGATGATCAATTGGTTGATAAGTATTCAAGAGTAATACTCCCTGACATACATATGAGGAGTTCTATATGATCTTGGAGTGGTCTGGGAAGATACTTTGGCTGCAAGAAAACAGTTCTTTGTTTTGTTTCAAGTACAAAGTGCTCATTTTTCTTGATATAAGGGCATATGTAATTTGCATAATAATGACAAAAACAAGAAAATATGTTCCTCGCTTTTCCGTTGAAATTTTAGGACACTAAATGCTTGAGGGGAGAAGCAGAACAATGTTCATTTGAAACAAAAAAAAAAGTTAATTTCTAACTAAAATAGAACTCAATTATGTGCATAAATATGGTTGGAATAGCATGATTCCTTGTCAAGTGAGGAAAGGGAGGGGCCTCATATTTTCCGAAGTATTCATCATTTGTCTTTTGTTTGTACTTTATTTCTTACTCTTATGGTCCTGACAAAATGCATTAAGGGTATAATTGCCTTTCAGGTGCAACAGTGATGTTAACTTTGCAAATAGAAAGAACAGTGGGTTTTTGTATAAAACAGGTCAAGGATGACCTAGAAATGAGTTTATGTTGTGTTTTCATTTACATCATACTACAAGTTTCTTAAAATAGCCAAGACATCAGCCTTGTTATGCACTCACTATGCCTGTTTTATCATTGGTTGATTTATACTTTAGAAAATTTTAATGCTCAAAAATGTAAAAAAAAATCTATGAAACATTTATGTAATACCTCACACTTTCTGGTTTCATAGCTGCCTCAACTATATTTTTCAGCTTGCATGGTAGAGGCAGTGGGATTTTTACTGTTTTATATAACATCAATGAACTATCATATCTAGTCTTCTTAATTGTGTTTAGGATACAAAGAAACTTTAATCTGCGTTCACATCTCATCTCTAAAAACCTCAGTTTGCATATTAATTATGTTTAAAGACAATTCTTAGAAATTTTAGAAATAAATTACTTTATATGTAGAATACAATATACATTTGCTTTAGCAACTAATTAGTTTACATATGTAAAATAAGTCTACCCTTTTGTATGTATAATTAAGATGCAATGCGAGGATACATAGAATGGTTAATTAAAGCAATTAGTATAGTAGTGGATCAAGGAACAATTTACCTTCAGAGATGTGAGCAGAATATATCACGATAATCATTGAGTTAGATTACTTTCCATAAAAAAAACAAACATATTTGAATGCTTTAATCAAAGTTTTGCTCGTTCTTAGCATTGTAGATGAATCTAGAGAAAATAAATCTTACAGCTTACATGCTTATTAAGATTTGGTACACAGTATATTAACGAAGTTCCATACAAAGTGGCCTATTCAAAGTAACAAAATCTTCAATAGAAAACACTTCTTTACCTGGAATAGCCTCAGATGTACCTGTCCAAGGTACCTTTAGCAGTTGATAGTAATGGACTGAGGGTTCAGGGAAATATACATTGCCAATATCTCTATTTTTCCATTGGAAAGCTAATAATCTCACTTTTTCTGAAAAATTTCTAGAATCGTGGTGGTCTTACCAGCTTTATGATGGTTTGTTTTAGTCTCCAAACTTTTTAGTACTCTGCTTTGAATTTTTAGACCTTGGTCCTTGTGTCCCTGCAGGAATGATATCAGGTGAGGTCAGATATGTGAAAGTTTTGTTGCAAAAGAAGATTTATTGTAAGCAAAAGCAGTGCAGATTTATTAAAGAGCTAGTAAATTTTAAGAGGGGAGAGCCTATCCCAAGTGAATTCAGCCACAGGTGTATTGAAGAAATAGTACCACTCAGAGAGGAGGATGGGCTGGAATCAGGCAGGTACAAAGCCTAGGTGTATTCCTTTCTGGGGTTTATATTCCTCTTATTTTCCCTTAGGCCTTTCCCTGGGGTTGATTCTGCTCCTGTTCTTCATGTTGATTGACAACTAGAGCTATATAAACTGTCACTACATTTTTTCTTTCCCATGGCCTCTTAAGCAAAACTTGTAGGTGGAAGGGAAAGGCAAAACCACAAGCTACTTTTATTATAATTATGGTATAATGAAGATTTTCCAAGGACAGGGTTTTACTCTTTCTGCACATTTATTTCCATCCATTTCTTTTCAAATCAGATTTCGACAGGACTAGCTGACCACTGTCTCCACTCCTAGATTTTTTTATTGGTTGGCCCTCCTGTCCTTGTAGTTAATCAAGAGATACTTCATAGACTCATGTCTAACTGCTACCATAGTTTGCACTGCAGGTATGCGCATACTCAGTACACGGGGAAGTCTCGGAGCTTGAAAGACATCTCTGACGTTGAGAGGTTTTTTCTCAATAGGAGAACCTCTCCTCAGTAGGAGAACTCTGACCCAGTACTCATGTCTAATTGGTGTTTCTTAATAGAACAGCCTTTGCCTGCTAGGGCCTCTCACCCGATGCTTATATCTAGCTAGCTTTCTCCGGTGGTAGTGGCGTGGTCTTTGAGATGACTTCATTTTGGATTCAAATCCAAGTCTCAATATTTCTTTCCTGGGAAATTATAATAGGATATTTAAATTTTTAAATTTTAAATGTTTAAATTCGCTTTCAGTAATGATAGAATTATATATGACTCATAGACTGGGATAGGTCCTCTTTTAATGGGACTTCATGTTACATTTCAGGAATCCTGTCTTAAAAGAAGAATGCAAACTAAGAATGATTATGAACATTTATTTAGAATTAACAAAAATGGAAAGGAAATATAAATCTAAAGAAGATTATTGATTTCACCTATACAACAAAGTGTATGTCCTTTTATTACATGATTGCCTGACACATTCTTTATTGTACATTTTTTGACCTTGATTGTATTCTCTAATCACTTCTTTATAACACTTGCAAAGTACTATTTAGAAAGAATGAAAATATAAATCTGTCTTTCCACTAGTGTGTTGATAAGTTGTAAATTAAAAATTGCAGATTAGAAAAGTTTCTTGCATTATCTCAAGTAAGTATTGATTATGTCATGTAGATTTTGAAGATTATTTTCAGATGAGAAACTTCCATTGAGTGTCTTTTGTAAATAAGATAGTCCAGGTGCATTCTGTGATTACTGCTGCAGCTTTATATTCTATAAGCACAGGTATTTTAATAAATACTATTTAATATAATTCCCATTTTTAAAAATACATGATGTCTTTGTAGTTTCATTCATTTACCTGACATGAAAATTCAATTATGATTAGATATTGATGAGAATTTATTACTGCTTGTACAAATTTATGCTTCTCATCACTTCCAGAACATTACCATAAAACAACTTGAACTTTGTAATTCTTATACCTCCATTATTTATATATTTCTGTTGAGTATCCTGGGGGACATACTCATATACCATCGTTATCTGTGACCCTAAGCCTGTGTGACTTGACTCAGTACAGAGGTGATTAATTCACCATTACTATAAGCAGATTTAAAATGCCTTAGCCATATATAAAAGATATTTAATTTATAAAATAAAATTTTCTGTATCCCTATTTTCAGTTTTTACTAGCCAGATAACAAAATTATCCATGAATAATCCATTGATTCTTAACACAGGAGAGTTATAGTTGTTGCTTATAGAGATATTAATATTAACTAATTATAGTTCAGATATTTTAATTGTATGAACATAATATTATTATAGGGCCTAAGAAACATTTGCTAGGGTTTAACTTTTGGAAGAGGTTGTAGAAGCAAATGGCCCTGAAATTTAAGGTTCATAGTTAACAGAGCAAATATGCAACTGGTTTAATGTTTACTGAATGTAGAAGTTAAAGAGTATATATTTTAATATTATCCCCACAAAGTCTACTAACATATCATTTTTTTATAATGGGCCACCTGATTTTTTATAATTTAATGCTCCTAGCTAATAGTAATGAGGAAATACTATTCAGAAATTAATTTAATGTATGTGTAATCCTGATATTGTGATTAGATAATATGTATCTCATAGCCCAGTCTCAAGTTTTGATGGATAAAGCAGACCTGTGTCTGCAAACAAAAAATCTGAAAGACTTCTGCAAAGTTCCAGTAATTGTCATCATTTGTTTAAATACCTGGTTTTTACAGGGCTACTCATAATATTGAATTTATGTTTAGAAATAGCAAGATCATTCAGGGCTTATTGAGGGCCAAGCATTTTCAGGTTCATCCATATACTCCCATCAATTCCCCCAGGAAATGCACTATGCATTGTTCATACCTCATTCAACTCTTTTATTTGCAGTTTTCTATTTCCATTCTTTCATTCCTTAGTTTTGGTGAGAGCAGTACCAAGTTTTCAAATCAGTCAAATATTTTTGTTCAAACCTCTGCTTGTACTGACACTGGGAGTGCCAGGCAATCACCAATGTGATGAATAGACTGTTTGAATAATCAGTATTGGTACCATAAGAAACTTCCAGCTTTCGTGTCATGTCACTATTGGCATAAGATATATCTTCACTAAATGTTGTGTCTACTGGAAGATTTTGGAGGTTGTCCTGCTTTCCTTAATATAGCAGAAATCAAAGGCATGGTTTTTCATTCTCAAGCAAACAGTAAAACTCACTGTAAGAGAGAATAAAACTGTCTAACTATTCCAAGAGCGATTGCCACTTGGTGACTCCCTAAAAACCCATAAATCCAGAATTATATTGCGTTTGATACAGTTCTCTTCCAGGGGATTCAACACCTTCTGCAGTGTGTTAAGTATTGTATTAACCTTTGCAGATGTACTACTCCTCTGTAGAATTTCACTGAATTTTGGTAAAACCCGTCATACTCATATCTCTTTTTGTTCCAGTGGATAGTCAGAACTTTTTCCTAACATCCACTTCCTCAGAATTTAGTTTCAGTGTGTTTCATCATAACTTGAAGGAGTCATATGTTTAAAATTTTCATCTTCTTATTTTTTTCTCCCAGAAAGCAATACTACTGCTCAAAAAAGAAAAAGAAACAAGTTAAATAAAAATGAAATACTGTATTGTATGTGCAAGAGGGCTGCTTTCCTGCATTTGCTAGCACTGCATGTTAACTGAATCAGATATTTTGACTGAGTAATGAGGCTTTTGTTGTATTTATGTTTATTATTATATGCTATCCTAATTAATGGATTTAAATCAGGTATTTTGTTATAGTTAATGCATAAATCTAAGCACTGCATTTTCCCTGCATATACTATTGATTTCATTAATTCTTGTAGAGGAGACTGGAATTCCTCCAGGACATAAACATCTTAAGTCCTTATCTAGTTAAAAAAGGATTCTTGTATTCTGTAAGTTGACTTATTCTATAGTAGGAAGCAATAGATAGTCCTACAACATCGTTTAAAAATAACACATGTTGATATGGACAAAGGCGGGTAGATTCTATGGGTGGGATTGATTGATGTATTGTTGAAAGAAAGGACAGTGTTATTTCCTGTGAGTGAAGCAACATGTTAGAAGAAACAGAAGAACTCCAGGGAGAACACTTGATTCAAGGCTAGAACTTAAGTGTTAAAAAGGCTTTTGAGCTACCCCAAATGATTACAACAGTTTCTAGAGTCCATCATAAGCTGCTTATCAGTGTGTGTGTGTGCGTGCATGTGTGTGTGCATAAAAATTAAAAGAGCAAGTGTAGGTTGAATTTTTAGTATCTCAATTGATGACCATGGTATTTACACATTATACATTTATCTAAATTTCATGATCTGTATCTGGAGTTATCAACTCATTGTTACTGAATTTACTGGGCATTTGAAAGTCCTTGTAAGAATTCCTTCAAAGCATGTAGAGATGTATATTTTAGAAAAATATATGGAGTATGTGATGTAAAAATGTATTCTCAATCTAAGAGAGAAGACTAGAGCCATTGGAAATTGAAGTTTTAATGCATGTAGCATCTCAGATTTATTCCTGAAGTTATTAAACCAATTTAAACCAGTTGTACTCTGGACATATTTACAGCTATCACCAGAAATGTCATAGAAACAAAAAATGTGCTAAGTATTATAGATGTCATATTTATATTTGTGGTAGCTGACATCTAGTAACATAGAAAATTCATTGGGTGCTTTTTCTTATGCAGGTTAGCTGACATCACTACCATACAAGCAGTGACAGCTGGACAATTAATCATTCTTTTCTTATTAGTGCCTTAAAGTAATTATTTTATTTTTCTATAGATACTATAATAAACAGATAGGTTTATTTATCATCATCCGCTTTGTATTGTCAAGGTATCGGTTTTCACATAAAGATCAAGGAAAGTTGGGTGATTATATTAATATCAGAAAAAAGATTTCATAGCAATAATATAATGGTATAAATATATTTTGTTATCTAATAGAATTTTGACCTAATTGACATACACGATTCATCTAATAATAACAAAATATAAATTGTCTTCAAGTATACTAAAGTAAATTTACCAACATGGATCATCTCTTAGACCATAAAACAAATCTAAATAAAGCTCCATGGAATCAAAGCATAGTATGCATGTTCTTAGACCATAAGGATAATAATTAGAAATGAGTACCAGAATGAATTTTTAAAAATTCTGTAATTCTAAATTCTGTAATTTTAAAATTCCCCATCCTGTAACTAGTTAATATATTTTAAAACCTGTATTTAGAAAAGTAACAGCAATTTAGAAAAGTAATAGCAATGAGTGATAAACATACATGCACACACAATATATCTCCATAAAAATTAAAATAACACATCACAATTTGGGGGGATATAGGCAAAAAAATTTTTTAAGGGAAATTGATAGCATTGAATGCCTGTAGTATAAAAGATAATGGCCTCAAATTAAATATTCTATTTTATGAAACCAAACAGCTTATCTAGTAAGCCTCGTGTATTTCATTAGTTTTGTTTAAGGTTTTCAATCAGAGAAATGCAAACTGTTGGTTTTGATTCAGAACACTTAGAAGTTTCATGAAGATGAGAAAGAAAGAAAGATTCTGGAATTGCTCTAATGTGATGAAGACACAGTGCTAAGGATCATTCAGAAAACCCTTACTTACCCAGGCAGGACAGAATGGCTTCCTGGATATAGAGACCTGAGAGTCTTAGCCAGATAAAGAGACGTGAAGGTGTTTTAGCTTTAAAAAAAATAATCGTCCATCCAAAATGTCTTGGTTCTTCTTTGAAAATGTGTATTTTAGCTACATTCTTCTGCCTTCCTTGCCCAATCAACTCTAGTTGAAATCATAATTTCCCCTACTTAAATATCTTTCTGTTTTCCTCTTTTGTTCTTTGCTCCCCCTTCCTCAAAAGTATTTCCCATTAGCAACTAGAGAGATCCACTTAAAAGAAAAAAGAACATTTCACTCTACTACAGTCAAATCTCACATTAGTTTCTCGTTTCACTTAAAATGTGTTTGTAGGTTAGTCTATATAATATCTAGAAAGTAAAAAGACAACAGATAAAAGAATCAAATTGTGTAGCCAGATATATCCACCCCTTAGAATGAAACCTGAATCATCTGAGTGACAAATATATCAACTGCAGTACACAAACAAAACCCTTTCTTTTACCTTTTGGACAGCTAACATCTTGAGGCAAGACTTAATCTCTTACTCTTTTCTGAAATTTTTCCATGAGAAAACGGAGGGTTGACAAAGAATGAAAACATTTCTGAGACAGTTGCCCTGAATGGTATTGAGATCTCAGTATGTGGTGTGTGAAAATGAATCTGACATAATTTATTAGAGAATCAGTGAAATTGCTTCACGCGGGTTAGAAAAATAAATAAATAAACAGACATAGCTTGTATACCAACACAGCTGAAAGCATTTCTAGGAAGGAAAAGCCAAGCACTCTCTGGGGTCATACACACATCTATCGTTAGAACAAGGAAACTCAGCTATAAATAATTGGGAACATAGAGAACAGAATATTTATCTATAATTTTATGCAGATGCTTTGTTTATGCAAAACTCTTTTTCTTTCACTTTTTTTATCTAGAAAGCTACTAAGGATTTTCCCATAATACAAAATGAGGAGAACAGTACTTGAGAGAAGAATATATACAGTTAGACTAGTCATATAAGCTGGTTTAGCAAAATAATGGTTCTCACTATTTATTGGTTCAACCTGTTTTAAGGGCTTGGGATCGAGAATCATGTTACAAAGTTGTTTTCTTCATTTTCTGAGTAATGAAACGGTGGCAAGTGAGGGTGGGAGGTAGAAATAGAACAGTTGTGAGGACATTAGGAGACACTGAAATTGGATAGCTTACTATGGAATGTCACATATTATCACAAAAAGTTACCAAATTCCTTTAGTTTTATATCACAAAGAATGTGGTATAATTGTAGTGTGCAGTGATATGCATATCTCTTCATCCCATTTTAAGAACAGTGCTCTTTAGTGTGGGATGTAACTCTAGATCTTGGGGGTTTCTTTTGCTTCATAGGACCTGAGTATTCTCCTTAGAAATTTCTTTTGGGGAGAGGACAAACTTTCACTAAGAATGACAATATGTGCTTAACACTCAATGTCTAGGGCTATGATGTATTTGATTGAAGCATGGACTATTTGTTGCTTTCCTTATGGAATCAAGAGCCTTTATGGTAGTGGTGCTATGTGTGACAAATATATTCCAGTTATTGAAATAATTTATCTCCTTGTATATCAAATAATATTAGAGAATACTAAGATAAATAATATTACTATGCATAAAGTCTTTTGGCATTTTATCTTTTCTTCACAATAAATAACTTATTTTATAAATAGCTTTAATTATTGAATAACCTAATCTTCTAAAGCATGCATGCCATATGGTCAATCCAGAGATCATCTAAGTTTGTTTTCATGTCAGAATTGCAATTAATGTATCTTTGAACATTATACATCAAATTTATCTTTCATTTGTTCAGTTAAAATGCAAGTTTAAGAAATTGACAGTTTACTATGTGTCATTTGCATTTTAGTTATATAGTATATATGTAATGATATTGCAATAATTGAATTTTATATTTACCGTACCCTTTCTCACACTGCTCACTAAATGTTTTTATTCTGTTACTGGTCTATTTTTTCTTTCCTCTGCTAAAAACACACTAGAAAATTAGTTATTTGCAATGCTACATACAGATGAATCAATCAAAATAGAAAAATGAAACATAACTTAGTAAAAATGAAATTGTTGCAGAGTTCTATATTACTTATGAATATATTCAGATTTATTCAGTTATAGCTTTGCCTGATAATTTTTTCTAATTTTACAGAGTAAGGTCTGCAACAATGTTGTATATATCTCAGAAGGAGGCAGAATTAATATGGATGGAAATTCGGAATAACCACATTTTGATTCAGGCTCCTAAAATTAGGCAACAGGTGCTGATTGTTTCTTAATTTTACAGCACGGTTACAGAAATAACCAAATATTGTTAAAAAAGCAAAACAAAACAAAACAGAACAAAGCATTCCTTTAATGAAAAACAGCCCTGCAATCACCAGTGAGCACTTTGTTGACACAGGACACAGAAAGTAAACTATCTTTCAGACCTAATCTTTCAATTAAGGAGATGGGAGGAAATCCGTTGTACGAAGCATTCAAAATGAATAGAGTATATTTTAAAATGAAGTAAAGTGGCTGAAAGGCATGGTCACTTGTGTCAAATTCAATCTCTTAACTGCAAATTTGATTGGTGTGTTGTTACAGAATAGTTCTATAGATGAGGTAATGAGGTCTTCAGAGTCCTTACAGAGCTGAGAACTGTTACAAGCGTCTTCATCTAAGTCATGGGCATTACAAGCCTTATTTTTAGGATGGTATACAAGCCTTATTTTTAGGATGGTAAGGTTAAAAGGAGAAAATATATATGAAAGATCTAAAACATAGTAGAGTGCTAAATAAAAAGCAATTTCCTGTCTTTTTTTAGCTCAAGCTTCCTTCCTAGTAATTGGGAACAAATTATTCCTAAGGACTCCACAACAATTCACTAACTTTTGCTTGTTTAATTAAGTAACTATGAAATTACAGAAAGTAAATCCACCATAAATAATTAGGAGAGAACAATGTGATATAATTTCCATCATCCAAACTAATTTCTCATTGATGATAACCAAAACACCAAAAGTTTGCTGTATATGCAATTAAACATAAGCAATCTTTTTTTCAAGTCTCTTAAAAGGTAAAAAAAAAAAAAAATGAGTGAAATTATGGCTCACATTACAGTCCAGTGACTGTTATTGATGCAAAGTGTGCATTTCCATAAGTGGGAAAAGAGAGATACTCTGTAGGGAGGAAAAGAAAAGCCTCTAGTAGTGTTTGATAAAATTAAATAAATTGTTAATAGCTGAGGGAAATTTGTAAAGGAGTAATACTATATGTGATAAGAGGTATCTCTCCAAGTCATTTAAGCAACCAAGGTTAACAGAATAAAATAGTTTGAAGACTTTCGATAGCAGAGAAGCAGAAGGTTTCATTTAATATAATTTAAAAAGCATGCATTCAATATTTATCAAATGGCTAATACTGCACCAAGCACTAGTCATAAGACATTTATAGTCCATGCCTTATAGAGGCAAATATTTCTGTAGGGATCAAAGATAAGGTGGTAGATATTTCCAATGCCATCTCATTTTACAACTTTTCCAAGTAAAGTTCCAAACTCTTAAGTTCCATGCTAGATATTTTATATCTTTTTTTTCTGCCTTAAATGATGAATCTATAACACCTCAAAATATATTATTAGATAAATATTTCATAAAACAGTCATTATTGAGGTCTGTCAGCTTATATTAGGGTATATGTACATCTTTAAGAAACCACGGTGACCAAATAGATACTATGCTCTAAAATTTAATTGTATTTCTATAATTATATATGCCTCCATTATTGTGCAATTATCATACATAAAATGTTAATGGTTCTTAAATTGGATTACTATTGTATGCATTTATTATTTTTCTAATGTTTCCAGAATGGTTGCACATTTACTCTTTAGGGTTGTGTTTCAAACAGGACTTCACGCTTGGAAGGACCACCATTTATGTAAAACATGTACTGACCTTAGGTAGTTTCTAGTTTTGTATTCTGAGTACCTACTTTGGAATATCAGAAAACATTGTTAAAATTACCTGGCAAGATTCATTCCAGTAACACAATATTTATTAGAGAGCAAAAAGCTACGCCACTTGAGTTTTGGTTGCAGAGTAGACGACTGCCTACTGTCTGAAAACTGAGGGAATGAATGCAGATATTGAAGCAGTTTCTTAAATATTGTTAATTTGTGTATGAGTTACAATAAGGAATGTTAAGTGTAATGAAGTTGATAAAAGTTGACAAAATGGATATATATGTATATATACAGAAATAAGTATGTTTCCAAAGATGATTTTAAAATAAAATTACATCATTATTCTCATTTTTAGGAAAAGTATTCTTTTTTCCCTGGTAGATGGTAGAACGATAGAATTCCTTAAACATTGTTGGAAGTGGCAGTGTGTAGTGATGGCTGCTGATGTATTACACTAATACTTTTTAGAGTGACAACACTCTTTGATGATGAATTATACTAATATTATAGTTTATCACATGAGCAGTACTCTGATGATGCATTACAGCAATATATCATCAAAGTGGTTGTATTTATTTTCTTTCTCACTCATCTAAGTCATGTCAGAAATTCAGCTAAAAGGGTAAATCTTTTAACAGCAGTCTGGCTTTCAATTTGTTTGCCAGAAGAATTTTTTTTCAAGAAGAGTATATCACTTGTAGTTACTATAAACACTGAAAATGTCTACAAAAAGTTAAGAAATATTTTGCTTCAGTGCTTATTATTTGTATCTCAAATTTACTTTTAAAAATCATAATGTATATATGATGAAGTTTTGCTTTATATCAAAAGGAAATATTTATATCTACAATAACATTTTTGGATAGAAAACTGAATAAAGCTAAGGAGAGAAAATGTCATATTATGTAATTCTGCAACTGTGATAAATATATTAAGCTGTATATTAAAACTATTAATTGTATTCATTCTGCATTATATATAAATAAGATGACTTGAATGTAGAGAAAAAGCAAATGGTACATATAAGTATATAATTATTTAGTTATAAGGCAAATTTTATATATATATATTTCATATATATATATAAATGTCTCACTAATAACAAAAACATGTATCAGATATAGGTATATGTAACCTATATAACGTATCTGTTGTCTTTGATTTAGTGAATAACAAATTTAAATATTAATATGTGTTTGTCAGATTAAGTTTTTACTCTTTCACCTTTATTTGGCCTTCTTTAAAATCACTATCCCATAAATTACACTACTTAATCATATAATGATATCACTGAGTAGTTTTGAATACAGTGCTGTGTATCTGTTAGGAGAAGTGACAAAATAAAAAGAAAATTAAACATCATAGACCTCGTACTTACAATCTCCATACACTGTGGTAGTATATAAAAGTGATAATAAATACTGAAAATGAATGCTGCTACTTTCCTATATAAAGTGCTCTGAAGTTGACAATGCAATAGAGTATTTGGGATCTCATGTTGTCAACTCTATTTACCCTGGAAAGCAAATGGCTCATGAGTTAAGCCTTTGGATTTTAGATTCCAACAAATCTTGCTTTGAATTTCAGCTTTTTAGTTAATGGTATATGAACAATATATATGTTATATATATATGTATCTATATAATAGTATATTGTCTTAGTTAAGTGTGTAAGTTTTCGGTGTCTCTCACCTTTAATTTTTCTTATCTCAAAAATAAAAAGAGTAAACACCTAGTAGACATTTTATGGAAATGTTTTTATAGACCTCCTGTGGTATTTGGAGCAATGAAAACACTATATATAATATATATATATATAAGTATATATATATATATACACCAATATTACCTGCTTCATCAGCATTTTTAAATTAGAAAACTAAGATAATTTTTTGTCAAGTCATCCAAAAGAGAATGTGAATTCCTAGCTAGATTCCTTGACTTGCACATGACTCTTTCTAATATGCAGTTATATATATTCTACAAACTCACATCAGTCTTGTATCTGGTTAATTTGTCTCAGTTTATTTTGTTTGTTTGTTTTTCTGAAGCAAATAAAGTCCTTTGTCTTTTCTAAGAACTATGGTAGGGCAGTTAATTTAATTACTAAGTAAAGTTTTGCTTCTCTTTTTGTACATAAACCCTGTCTTATTAGTGATCATAAAAAGGAAACACCCACAAAATTTTGTTCTCCCAATTGGAATGGAGCAAAACAATTAGAGTTGATGGAAAGATAATAAGGTAGAGTGAAGGGAAGTAGAGAGTTTCTATATGAAAAAGTTTCTAGAACTTTATAAGATGTAAGCACAGCATACTAGACAGGGATTTCCTTTAGAAGATTCCTGAAGATAGGAAAGAGGTAGGAAGTAAATATCAATCATTATGTGGCCTTGGGTACACTTTTAAAAGACAAAGAAGCACAAGCACAATATGACAAGTCTAGGTGTCTACCTTCCAACACATACATATGAGCATGAAAAATGATCATTGTGAACTGCAGAGCAGAGACTCAATCTGTCTCTAATTCCTCTGAGCCTAATAAATATCTCTATATAATAGATGGGTATATATGCCTATTTTATGAATATATGTATGTATTATATATACTTACATTTTTTTATAAATTACATGTGAATCATATGCACACAATTGTAGAGGAGGAGGAGCATTGATAGTCCTAATAAATACTGAGATTAAGTTTCCTGTGTAGCAGGATTTAAAGCAAATTACATTTGAATTAAAAATGCATATATATTATTTTCTTATAAACAAGAGTTACTAAGCACCTTGATAGAAGGACATAATAAATTGTTAATTTGACAGATGTCAAATTCCTATAAGTTGTGACATACTTGACAAATTATTTAGCTTTCTTGTGCTGTAACTCCTCAACTGTGTGATATTAATACTACAATACAGCTCTATTGTGGGAATAAGTTAATTAATATGAAATACAAAGTTATTAAAATTCAAGTTGAATCAATACATGATTATTTTGGTGAAATATTTATTATTGCTTATAAAAGTAATGTCACCAAGTAATACCAAAGAACGATAAATTACATAAAGCCTACATGAGTGAACCAGGACTCAAGGACACTTTTTAGAATTATTTATAATAAGTTAGTTGTCAGTTACCAGGTATCTCTATATTTATTAAAAACAAAGGTAGCTTCTATAACTTAAAAAATAAAAAGCCTCAAATTAAACTAAAATAAGTCTATTAGTAAAAATAATTATCTATTCTCTCTAGGACCTAGCTTATGTGAAAATAAATAACAATAATTCAATTTTGAAAAATGTTTAATTTGGGAACTTTGCTAGCTAGAGATGCAGAGTCACTGTTGATAACAGTTATAACAGTAGCCTGCCTAGATATTTTGATAATATATATAATCTCAAATTATGAAAGATTTTTGCCATTGGCAATATGCTAAAGCTTAAGATAAAATTTCTTTCTAAGCAATGAACTCTTGTGTATATGTGTGTGAGTATGTGTAGACAATTTCTTAACATTAACTTCACTGTGTAGATCCAAAATGATAATTGTCAGATAATTAGAAATTAAACAGGAAACAGTTACAAAAATTTTTATTGATGAACTGCTTACTACTATGTGGTTTAAAATGCCAGCCTTTGCACATTTTGGTTTTTAGATAAGATTTTGTCTAACAAGAATGTGGGAAGGGGTAACAAAGAAGGAAGAACAAGGTCTTGTTAAAGGGCACTGGGACTCTGGTGGTCGCTGTGGTGTGAAATGCACACAGATTAGGATTGGATTTCAGTATTAAAATTCACATAGCTATGTGAACAGTAATAAACAGTTAAAAAGTTATTTTATGTCTGTATTTCCAGTTGTGCAGGTTAAAAATGTATTTTCATGAGTTAATAATCATTATAAAATATAATCATCAAATTTAAAAACAAATTAAATTGCATTTAAAAGTCTGAGGTCTCTTTTCTCTTTCCTAAGACTGAAATACAGTGCCCATATTTCCCCCTATTCCCTGTATCATTTCTTTTTAGTTACGTCAGAAAGAATACACTTCGGATATAGAGAAGGGCATGTTTTATTGTTCTAAATTGCAAAGGGTCATAGAATATTTGGTCTTGACAGAACTTCTGCAGTCAATTAATCCAAATTCTCCACTTTTCAGAGGAAGTCCCCAAATATGATTTGCAGAGAAGTCAGTCTAGTCATTGGCCAAAATAGAAATGGAAATCCAGTCTGTTTTTCCTCCCCCAGTTTGTGAAAACAACTGCATTCATCTTGTAAGTTTTCTGAAATTGTTTGCTAAATTGTAATCAAATGTGTTTGGAATAGGAGTGTTTGTGAGGAAGGATGTTGGGTATGTGACCAGGAGTTTAATTGTGTTTCCATGAAGAGTGGCGCAAAAAACTAATTGTGGGTTTCTTCAAAGCTATCCTGCCACAGGCTAGAGATAAGGGAATGTCAATGTAACAATATTTTGAGATCCATTAGTTTCTCATGAAATGAGTACCAAATAAGACTTATGGATACTTATAAAAGAAAGAAATGAATAAATAGCTCCATCTTTTAAAGTGAACATTAAACAAGGATGCTACTTTATTTTTTATATATGAATTATTTTTATTTCAAACAATTAAGTTCTATGTAAGCTAGAAGGAAATGATAAATGTAACTATCAGTAAAATGCTATTTAGTGAAATAGGTCTGTGTGTGTCAGTGAGAATGCCTCTCTCTTACATTAAGATTAAATGTTATATTTAAATAAGAGGAATAACAGCTCTAGTGTTATATGTAACACCGACACTGCCGTTTTATAGTTATTTGAGACATCAGATGTGACCTAAATTCTGCGAGATAATCTACATTAGTGCACATTTTGAGACAGCGCACTCCACTTCTCAGAGTTTGAATCAAACAAGTATTAATGAGATCAGATAGAAACAAAAAGGCCTCATCAATTTTTCCTCTGGGGCCTCTTCTTAGTTGTGTGTTTTCCTAGCTTCTCACTTAGTTGTCTCCTATGTCTGATGCCTCCAACTGTGTTACCATGCAGATTTTGGGTCATTCTTATATAGCTCATATATTCTAATCCTATGGCCTACATAGGTCATAATTTATTCAATAGTCAAATAATTCCAACTGAAGCTTTCTTTTTAGGTGCTTTAGGGAGATATTCTAATTTATCAAGTGCTTTTTCTTTAAGGATTTCTGAAAATCTTTGGAAATACTGACATCTTCCCTAAATACCTCCAATTCGTTAACAGTGCTCTACTTGATTTGTCTCTAGTTAAAAAGAGCACTAAAGCAGGGGCCCCAAGTGTCCTGTGCAATTGCTAAGGATTTAGCCACTCATATTTGGTCATATCTCTTTTTATTTTATTTTGTGTGTATGTGTGTTTCATCACCAAAAGAACTAAGATAGCAATTTAAAATTAGCCTGTGATTCTGTTCTTGACTCCTCCCCAAATGAACCCCCAGATTCTGCTAACATTGTTCTTTAAGAATAAGTCTCCAAATTTGTTTTATCACAATAACACAGACATGACTACATTTTGCAGGCAACAAAGCTCAGTTCAAATTGAACTTTGTTGACATTCATATAACCATAGCATGAAAGTAAGCCAATTACAGCTTATTGAACTCTTAAATGATACAGAAAATGAAGTGATCAAAACATTGTTTGGGGTTATTGTTAATCCCACTGCATATTATTGAACTTCCACATAAGAAAGTGCTGCTGCATACACAGAAAGACAAAATGATAACAGAGAATTAGAGTGCAGGCAATTAAACACACCTGGTGGTAATAAATTTGCTCTCAAGTAGCTCTAAGTAACTTTTCTTCCTTTAGTCCCATTAATAGTTGATTTTCTGGTCAGGTGCATTATTGATCGATTTGCACTGAAACCATTTCTTCCTCATTAGCTTTCCAAACTTTTCTTTGCCTCGATTTTCTTCAGATACAAAAGCCTCACAAGATTATAGAAGACTAGTTGCTTAGCAACAATCTCATTCCTCTAACTGTAATGGTTGAGTTCACGATGTCACCTTTTTGGGTGGGAGAAGTCCAATGTTTTCCTATTTCTAATGTCTACACCATTTAATTAAATCAAAGTGAGATAATTATTTTTAATTATGTATTACTTTCATGATTTGTCCATGTCTGTTGAGATTGAAGAATGATTTATATTCTTTACAAATATATCCATAACTTATTCCTAGTTTAAAAACTTGCTAGCAAGAAAAAATGCTCTTTTCTTTATTTTCAAAATCTTACCATCAGAAAGAGAAATTTTGGCACTTAGAGCAAAAATAACTGTCTGGTATTTTGCTCTCAAGGATTAGAAAAGTATAGTGGTATACACATAAATAAATTCCTTGTAGTGAATTCCTATAACAGAAAGTTACTTTTTATAATTTCTGTTTTTAACACCTGCTACTCTATACCAGTTATCCATATATATATATATGTGCTTGATAAAAAGTATCTGATGCATGTTATATATAACTTTTAAATATAATTCATAGTTGTGCATAAACAAAGCCATATTATTATTTTGTGAGAAGTCCTGGGATATAGAAATAAGAACAAGAAAATTAAAATGAGTAAAGTGGAGGCAAGATATATAGCTGTTTCACGGAAATAAAACATGCTAGATTAAAGTATTGTATTTATCACTGGGAACACATCAAAATGACTAGTATATTCTCTTTCAAAATACAAAATATTTTGACATACAAAATATATGTAAAGTTTGTAGAATTCAAATTAGAAGGCACTATATTAATACATTTAATATTATAAACCTCAACACAAGTTACTAGAATATACTATATAGAAAATGTTTTGATTTATGAATTTATTTATGCTTAATGGGGTTAGGAGGGGGCAGTATTTTAATAATTTAGGAGATAAATCAATCATGAAAATATAGTAATATCATACTGATATGTACTTGGTGAGAGTTTCTACATGAAAACATGGAATCTCCCAAAATGTTTTTTTTTCTCCATTTATCAATCATATTAACTGTTATTGAGTGAGTGATTGTGTACTATAGTCACTGAATGAACTGTGGACTGAAACTGTCAGATGACTTCCTTATGTGTTGTGGGATGGAATTCATTTGTATTACTCCTCAGAAGTAACTGCTTAGTAAGACAAAACCCTTCTCATCATCTTACTATTATTTATTAAATTGAGTGACACTTTGGAGGTAAAAAGATTTAAGTTACATGTTGCTTGGTATTGTTTGCTCGAGATCTCATGTTCTTGTAGAAATAATGACTAGAGTTATTTTTATCAACATTAAAATCATTTATAATGACATCTAAAGTTTAACCACATTTACAATTTTTTTTAAAGAGGGAGGAAGAAGAGAGAGAAGGAAGAAGCATTTTTATTTATTTGTTCATTTCAGTTATTCTCCAATTTCAGGTCACTCTCCTGGTCACAAATCTGGGTTCCTGGGTGCCTCATGTTCTATCTCCCAGTCACTGGCACAGAACCATAGCCACCAAGGCATACCAACATTTTTACTTTTCTTTAATGTTCCTGTTACTAGATGACTAAGGAAGTATGCTACGATTGGAAAGGAAGTTCTTGTCAGAAGCACATTAAAGAATTGATTGACAATAAATCAAGCTATAGCTGAGGTCAGATATCTCTCAATCCCACTGAATGCTTATAACCAAGATTTTGAGTATTTGGTAGGAAAATTGTGTTTCTTAGATGATGCATTACTTTTCTAAGGGTGCTGGAACAAAGTGATACAAACTGGATGACTTAAAACAACAGAAATTATCTTTAGCCGTCTGCGGACTAGAAATTCAGGCAAGCTGCCAGTGAGTGGTGTTCTCTCTGAAGATTCTAGGAGCGCACCCTTTCTTGACTATTGAGTTTAGAAGCCTCACATATTCCTGGCATGTAGCAGCATGACTCCAATATCTGCTTCCATTGTCACATATTGTCTTCACATGGTCATCAAACTATAAGGGTTTAAGGTATGTTATGCTAGGACCTTACTCTGTTCCAGTGTGACTTTATCTTTACTAATTAAGTCTGCAAATCATTCTGAAGGGTGCTTAAATTATTTTTTAAATGAACAAAATAAACATAAATATTACTTTAGACCTATACTTATTATTCATAGTTTTATTTAGACCACATTTACAGAACATAAAAGGGCATTCTGGAAAAGAAGAGAAATGAAAAAAAATCATACTTGGTTCTTTCTTGAGTTGGAAATATCTTCTCCCAAACACCAACTAAAATATAATTGCTGGTCTGCATCATAGTTTCCAGAAGTGCTGAGAAAAATCTTAACTTATTGACTTTAAATTTGTTCTCCCTTGACAAATTACACATTTTTGTTTATAAAATATTGTTGACATGTTGTCACTAAAATTATTAATTTCATTATAACATCACTAAAGTTTGTGAAATGCAGCTGAATTTCTCAGATATTATTTAATCTCTTTGATTTAAGTTTTTTTTTTTTAATCACTAAGTAGATGCGGGATCCCTGATGTTCCAACTCTTGTGTTATTTGCATGCAGAAATGAGTTTTTCCATTTTGTATTTACTTGTCAGCATACATATTAATTCAAATGTTTCCAGGTGAATATACTCAACTTGCAGATCTCACTTGGAAGAATATTCTTTGAAAACTGTTAATTATATAATACACATAGTAATAAATTGTATCTTAATCTGTCATCCATAAGCAGAGCTATTAGGGTGAACAAAAACAGACTACTTTGTCTTCATGCAGAAATCATCTACATCCTTTATAATTTTTTTTAGAATCCTGTATGTATTTTAAATAAAGACAGAGAATATTAAGTTCCAGATAATTAAATTAGTCAAATTTATAGAAACTGAATGTTCAACTCAAATAATAGGGACTCTAGGCCACCCTTTCTCTTTCTTTTCATCCTATTTTCCAACTGAGGATGTCCCTTGTTAGTTTACCTTGATAAATAATATAATTTTATAGTAGAATATTTATTATGCATACATAAATCTTATTGTTTAGCATGATTTTACAGAATGCTGACAATTCGTAGGGATAAGTGTTTTCTATCTCTTTTTGTTTTCACTTTTATTCAGTTAAAATATTTATGCAAGAAGAACACATGAAAACTGGTAATAACTAAAGTAAATATGAGTCACAAGTTGACTAATTCATTTTCTTTATAAAATCAGGATGCACATGTTTTTCCTTAATCACATGTCCAAACAGTACCATAAAGCAAATTCATATATTTATATTTCCACAAATAAGTGAATGAATAAATAGATGGATTGATGAATAGATGAATGAGTGGTTAGGTGAATAAATCTTTGGCTTTGTTAAATCTTTTTCAATAAAATATGCACATATTTCAAGTACTACTTTTGAAGCTAACACTTTGAACAGATTTCTGAAATTGGCCTTTATCAGTCTCACTGTACAAGAATTTTATGATAATTTAAAATTATTATACAGCAGATTAAGTTCATATATGGCATAATGTGTCAGCTAGAAAACATTTATTTTTGTGTCAATGGTGCCATAATTTTCACTTACTTTGTCATACTACCTGTGTAGTTCCTGAGGGTATAAAGCCATATAGAAATATCCATAAAAACTTATGAAGTCTGAGGATGTATTAATAATGTATTACTATGCCTAAAAATTAGACATCCTGCCAGTGTACTATGGAGGCATTTAGAATTCCTCTGGGTAAGTGGTTTTTCTAAATTATGTAGCAGAAACATTTAGCCACTAATATATTGAACTTTGCATCATCACTCTTAAATTATAAATTCTCAATATTCATTAAAATTGTGGAAATTTTAAAGTACACTGCTAAAATATTTTCAAAAGCATTATTATATTTTCTCTTTCACATCTTGTAATTATTTTAAATAGTGAATCAGAATAGCAATTATCAAATTCCTTTACATGCACAATGTTATTTCAGGATTGAATAGCTTGATATTTGCACCAAAGGGACTTTGCTTAAATGTCTAGAATTAACCTCCAAAATTCTTGTAGAGAAGAATGTAGTCATATAGTAAGACCCATATATACATTTTAATGTATTAAATCAAAGGAATCTGAAAAGTTTTAAAGTGATGGAACTTTGACTCTAGAAGTGAAAAAATATTAATATAAACAATAGCAAATAAAATCTCAATAGTAAAGGTAAAAAATAAGAATATTCTGCTCTGGTTAGGCTTAGGATAATTGTAATAATCTGCTTCATCAAAGAGAGTAATATGTTTTTTGAAGTTAATGAGAAGTAATTTGGATAAATTTTTTGAAGGGTTCTGAAAGTGAAAACACATTTTGAAATATTTAGAATATATTGGTTTATTAAATGCCCTGGCCTAGAAAAGACATGTAGTATAAATCAATATTAATATATGTCGTACCTTGAATATTAATTTGTATTAATATGTATAATGGTGTACAGTGTATGTAATGTGCAATATATAACAATATAATAGAACTTTAGTTTTCCACAATTTTGAATTCAAACGACCAAATATTTATCCCTCACCTATGGTTGAAATGATTGTAGATATCATAAGATTTACATTGATTTCTTAATCATTAGCAGACTTATTTTAGCCTGTATTACAGTGATCTTGCATTTGCTGATATTTGGTGACTTATTCTAGCATATAGCTGTGTGTGTGTGTGTGTGTGTGTGTGCGCGTGTGTGTGTGCATGTGCATTTGGGATGGTAATTTCACGTTGGGCTGATTCTTTAGCACACCTGATGAATTAGTCAATGGAGGTCTTAAGATCACCACAGTATGAAACCATATGGAGTGGGATGTAAGGATGATTCATGACTAATTTACTTCATAGTTGGTTAAAGGACCTAGTATCTTCCAACCCAGTCCTTTCTGTCCTTGTTTTGGTATTACCAATTACTCTATCCCCAGTTTGAAACTCTTAGGCTTTTATTGCAGGTGTCAATTTCTACATCATACAAAATCCAAAAGATATGTCAGAATCTCCAGCTGGTTCACTTAATGGCATTACTCAGTTTGTCTGGAGCAATCGGAACAGACTCGGCTCCATGAAGAATCTGATTAAAAATTCTTATTACTAACTTCTCCATCTTTAAAAGCTTTTGAGTCACAAAAAGGAGGTGTGTTGTTATTATAATTGTGTTAGGATGTCACCCACATGTATGATGCTTTGTTTTTCAAATTCGGGACTTAGACAAAATTCTAATGTTATACATATTTTACTTTAACTCACACTTACAATAGTAGGGGATAATCAACAATTTCAGAGAAGATTAGAGATAGAAATTTTGGTTTATGGTGTTATGTATATAGATTGAAAGAAAAATATATCTTAATCTGGAATATTCTCTCAGTCCTTTTTGTATTTAATATTATTTCATTTTGCCAATTATAAGGTAATGTTTGTAGAATGTTTCTATATTTGGAATTTGCTATTTCCTCATGATTAGATTCTGATCATGCATTCTTAGAAGAGTATCTTCGAAATCATTTTCTATTCTCAATGTATTATTTAAGGAAGCACATACTTTCTCTTATTACTGGTGATTGTTAAATTTGTCCTTTGGTTGGGTACTTGTCTCTTGAACTTCTCATCAGAAAATTTGATAATTTTAATTTAATAAGTATGGTGGATATGCACTTTGAAAACAAAAAAAAATTCTTTTTCTAACTTCACCATTTCTTATATCTTTATGAGCATCCTTCTGTGAAGAAGTCTCTATTTTTCTTACGTTTTTATTCACTTATATATACATTTTGACTCATGATTTCTAAGTTGATATTCAAATTGTTACATTTTTGTCAAGTGGTTCTAACTCATACTTGGCTCCTGTAATTACTTGAAGTGTGTCTACCATTATTTGAGCATTTTGTACTTCTAGATCTTTCAGTCCCAGAAGCAGTCATTTCTCAATCAATGACTGTTGCATTAATAAAGAATATTTTTTGGGAATTTAGATATGGGCACTAGGTAATACTCATTCTTATGGGATAACATTGCTTCTAAACATTTTCAGAGAAATAGACAGGAAATATACAATAGTCTTCATGTATATGTGGTTTTGCATTCTTTGCTTTTAATTACCTACTTATAGATCAATTGAAAATATTAAATACAATAAGGTATTTTTAGAGAGACCACATCCACATAACTTTTATTACAGTAAATTGTTATAATTACTATATTATTATTCTGTTAATTTCTTAGTATGCCTGTTATAAATTAAACTTTATCATAGGTATATACATATTATTGAAACATGTATGTATATGAATCAAAACTATTTATGATTTTAGGCATATTGGGGGTTTTAGAATGCATGCAGTATGGATAAAAGGAGACTGCTGTTCATATGTAAGTATTAGCATATGTCTGTGTATATTTATGTATTTTAATACACAATCTATCTCTCTGATCTCTTCAGAAAAAAATGCTGCTGTGTACTTAGCACAAATTTGTAAACTCACAATTGTACATACCAAGGACATAAAAATTAGTGCATTAAAAGTAACGTGCTTAGACAAAAATACCATCCGTGCAATGGCTCAAGGAATTTCTACAATGTATTATCAACATGCATGATACTAATGTTCTGTAAAGTCACTCAAATTCTAAACTAGTGATTATTAAAGTGTAGCATGTAGAATACAAATTTTGTTTCCCAAAAGTCTCTGGTCACATTGTCATTAGTTGATCAGTGCATAAGCTTGTTTTACGTATTTTTCTGTTAAAATAGAAAATACACCTTTTAAAATATGCTGTTGATGCATTAATGTTGAACTCACTGCCAAAAAATCTTAACATGCGTTTTCTTTGTAAAGATTATGGTTGCCTTCTTGCACTTTGAGAATATTAGTCAGAACTTTAACAGTTCATTTCGGGGTAATTATAAACAGAGATTCAAGATCAAGGCAAAAAGAAAAAAAATGTCACCAATAGAACATGAAAAGGACACTTTTATATAGGGTTAAGGTTGAAACATGAATTCGTGTCATTGTTTTATTAGATCTCATCTAGAAACATGTACTCATGGGGAATACAATGTTTTGCCATTGTATGTATATCTACAATTGACTGCGAAAACACTATTTGTATTGAGTTGGTATTACAAATAAATTTAAGTAAGTGGGATAATTCTCACAAATAGAATCTGCAAATAACGAGAATCAAATATACATTTACATGTATCTACTTTATATGATTTTCATTTTCAAGGTATAATGATATTATTACAGATAAGAGGTTTATTTATAATATAATTACTATCTTCAGAAAGCACACAAAGTAATAGAATAAGCAGTTGTGATGGTTAATTCTGTGTCAACTTATACAGTCTATGGTGTCTAGGTTTTTGTTCAAACCCAGTCTGGATACGACTAGGATGGTTTTTTTTTTAGCTGTGATCAACATTTAAATAAGTAGGCATTATACAAAGCAGATCATTTTCCAAAACGTGGATGGGCCTCACTGATACAGTTGAAGACCTTAAGAAAAAAGGCTGAGGTCCCCTTGAAAAAATTCTGCCTCCAGATTGCTTCAGACTTAGATTATAACATCAAGTCTTTCCTTCCTTCAGCCTGTAGCTCTGCCCTATGGATTTTAGTTTTACCAGTAGCCACACATTTCACTGCGTGAGCCAATTCCTTAAAAATCTCTTTATGTATATATGCACACTTCTATTTGGTTGATTTTATAGGGAGAGAACCAAGACTAATAGTAGTCTATATTGTCATGTTATTTTAAACCAAATTATATGCAATATGTTCAAGTACTGACAAATTAGTGAACATTTTCCATGGTTAGTACACATATAAAATAGAAAAAAATAAGTTTACAGATAATTCAGTCTAAAAAAATCGACCTTAAGAATTAAACATTTAATTTTAGATATGCACATACATTCTATATTATTTGAAGACTACTTGACCAGAAATAGCATTGTTTAAATTCTCTTTATCCATAATTTAGATCTGAAATGCATTCATATTATGTAATTAAAATCATTGTAGAGCAAAGGTTTCATGATCTATAAAATTATGAAATATTAATGAACTTCTATTTACAATGCTTTTTGGTGAAGGATTTCTAGAAATGTATTTTTATTAAATCCTATACGGGCCATTATGCAAAGGATGGTGGGCTATTGATCATTTGCTTAGAGAAAGACCAAGAAACAAGAAATGATCAAACCCAATTATTTGTACTGTGATTTGTACAAGCAACTGTGGTGTAATTGTGGGAAATTTCCTCCCATGTAACAAAGGGAATAGACAAGTGATATAAATTTTATTGATGCTTCTTTGTTATAGGATGGTGACCTAGTCAATAATTTATAGTCCTTGAATTGACAACTTTATGTCTAAAATTGCTACCACTTACAAGTGGGCTTTTAAAATTCATTGATTTTCTTTAATGTAGAATATACCTTCCTGCTCTCATTTATAGTAGAGTAATGGATTACATGAGCTCACTTGTAATGAATGTGATTACATACATAAGTTGACTGTACCCTCATTATTAATGATAAGCACATTCAGAATGGCACTTCTGGAATTTGAAAACCCCTCTTTTGTTTGTTATTCTGGGTGGAAGCAAGGAATAGCACCAATTGGTAAAGTACACACTTACCATTATGACCAAATACATGCAAGTTAAAAAATAAAATAATTAATTTATGATGAAATGGTATATAAAATAAACCTATATAAAATATAAGCTCTGAAAAATAGATGAGCAATCCTCTCTACATATAAAGAAACTCAAGAAATAATTGTAAACTTTGTTGTCTAAAAAATGTAATGACTTGCACAGTATAAACTTTCAGCTGCAAAAATAAAAAATTAAGATTGTTTAAGAATGTAAGAAAGCATAAATATTGAGTCCATAAGAAGAGCGAGAGCTATGCCTCAGACATTAACGATTCTCAGCTGAGCTGAGACAAGGTAAATGACTTGATAGAAACAAAGTAAGTTCAGGCAGAATTATACAGCAGTAGGAATAACAGAGTACAAAGATTAATAATCAAAATTTAGAATATAATTAAACTAAAATATATAGCATTATATATAAGGAAAACAAGATAAAAAGTTTTTAATAAGAAAGTCTTCAATGCTGGGTTTTCTATCTCTTCTCAAGTGTAATTTACGAAAGGGAAAATACTAGTCTTAATCAAACTCTGCATGAGCTTCCACACAAAGAGGAAGCAACATAAAGTTTAGTTTTGGCTTTGTTTATCATGAGCTCTTGAAATTCATCTTAATTCATTCTGGCTTAGGAAATTTCAATATCCCATGAGAAAAGTTGCTTTAATGTCTCTCTATATATTTAATAAGCTAGACTGTGGTATCTCATTGCTTAAAATAGATTAATATTCATTCTACCCCCTTCTCAGGGGAGTAAAAGCGTTGTTTTTTCTACTTCAATATTTTCCATCACGATTATTATATAAACCTGGTCTCTGCTATTTTCTCTGATAGTGAGAGATGACTAGGCTGCCCTATGTCATTTTAAATGGTACAGTACTGTTTTTTCATGTTTCCCATCTGCTCAATGATTTTGTTATAAATGTTGGTTTTGTCTCATTTTTAATAAAACAGTGCCATCTTTAATACAAGGCAAAAGGGCAGTTGAGTTGTTTGAGATTTAGTCTGTTGAGGGGACCCAAAAGCAACTGCCCCTTTTGTCCTGCATTAAAAATGATCATTGTCAGTGCCAACTGCGGTGAACTGATATCGTTATTGCTGTTCCCGCCCTTTGTGAGAAAACATGAGCGGGAGGAAGAGGATTCCCCACTCAACCTGCTTCCTCGTTCTTCAAAGGGAACAGAACATTGCAGCATAGTTGAGACACAGGTAATTTCTCCGGGGGTTATCTCTGGCACTGTGGGGTTTATTGGGCATTTTTGGCACTGGGCCAATTGTTAGGCATTTCTAGCACTGGGTTGGTTAAAGTGTCATGTGTTTTAGGCAGGACATTTAGAGTGGGGCTTACAGGTGTCAATTTTGGTTTTGTTTAAGGTGCCAAATTTCTTGCACCAGCCCTGGCCATTTGTAAGTGTCCTGGTGGGCCACATGTCAGACTATAAATTTCTAATACTTGCAGCATCCAATTTATGTTATTTTGTTATGACAGTTGAGAAAACTGATACAGGTATACTTAAAACATGTTAATATTATATACAAATTGTTGTCAAAATATATTTAAATATTAAGTATAATAGTTTTAGTTATAGTACCTGACATCCTCAGCAGGAGTCTTCTGTCAATCTTCCATGTGTATTAAATAATGCTGTTATCTTTCCTTGTATAAGGAATGTATAAGACTTGTATAAAGTCTCAAGAAAATATTGTCTTATTTAGGAGAAAAACTGAAAGATTTAGTTCAATGTGAAATTCTGTCTTCTATTTTAGTTTATTTAATCTGGTTATAGCATTCTATTTCAGAACAAGTCTCCAGAAAAAGATTAAAAAAATAAAAATTGTGCTAATGTATCTTCATCTGTTGTTTTCACTAAATTTGTTCCTCAGCTCTTACATAATATAACTCTGCATATGAATTTCTGTTTTTCTTAGGAGATATTTCTGGGACCATGGTCAATTTTGCTTTATATATAATGAGTCAAAATTTTTTCATTATCAGCTATTTATAATTCACATACAGATCCCCCTCCAGTGTTCCATAAATATTTTTGAAATTTATTTTCATCTTTCATAATATTATTAGATTTATTTTTATCAATGACAATAATTATCCATTTTCACAATATTGCTTTCCCTTTATCAATTAATACTAATCATTACACATCTTTCTTCAACAAAATATTTAATCTTCATTGTTTCTGGTCATTATATTCTATTTTTACTAGTGTTTTTGATTTTTACTTTAATTTTCATTTAATTCCCTTAGTGTTTTTCATGAAACACTGACATGTATTTGGTAATTTGATCTTTGATACTTCCCTAGCAACCTCAAACGTAGTAAACAAGCAAGCTTGGTAGGCTAAGTAATAGTTCCTGAAGATATGATAGTAGTCCCCAGATATTAATCTCTGGGACCTTTGAATATTAACAAATATGGTAGTAGTGACTTTCAGATATTAAATAAAAGGTTTTGAGATGAAATTATCCTTGATTATATTAATGAACCCTAAATACAATCTCAGTTTCCTTATAAGTGAGAGACAGAGGCAGATTTGACTATACACAGATGAGAAGGTGATAAGCCAGTGCTGCTGTTGACCTTAAGCACTCAAGAAAGGAGTCAAGCTCCAAGGATTCCATGGAATACAACTCTTGAAGATGAATGGACAAAGAAATGATTCTACTCTAGAGCTTCCAGAGGGAACCTGGCTCTTCCAACACTTTGTTTATTTTTTTGTTTTTGTTGATTTAAGCCATTTTTGACCTCTGACTTACAGAATTGAATCGTGTTTATTTATGACATCAGTGTGTGTTGTTTTGAAATACCATCTGATAATTTGGTACATTGTCTCAGAACATTTATATAGCAAAGTTTTTGGGGAGATAACTGTGACCATAGGGACTTCTTGAAGATCAGACCTTCCATGAACATCTGCTCTTAGGGATATTTGCATTAGGAGAGGAGATTATGAATGGAAATAACTGTGAATTGAAGGGCAGGGTAAGGTAAAGAAAACCGAGAGGACAGAAATAGAATGGTGGGTATATAATTGCTTAGACATTGAAACAGCAATCCACCCCTATTCTTTCCCCCTGCAATCCCCTATGAAACCTGTTTTTATTAGCTCCTATGAGTTCTTTTTAATTAACAGATTTGAATAACTCAGGATATGTCATTTAGATACTCGTGACATGATACAATACAGAATAGAAGCTTTTTTTGATTATCAAAATCAGAAAATTTTAAGTCTAACAAATATCACAATAAAAATGATTTGCCCTATAATCATAAGAAATCTACAATTTGGTACTTTGGAGAATTGGGCATCACTGCTAAATGCTTATGATAGCAGGTTTTATCTCTGACATGGTGAAACATTGCTTCTAAGTGAATTACCAGGCAGTAAATATTGATGGGACCTAGATCCGTAGAATCTGGAAGTCTGTCCAAGTAATAAATCAATTAGATTTGTATGGGAATGTGGAAATCCTGTGTCATCAATATGGTATTAGAGCACATTATTTAGACTCAATCTGAACTATTTAACCCCTTTCCAGGCTTACAACTGAGTCTCATATTCTAATAGACTTAATGGTTGTCTACAGTCTCAAGGAACCATCTTAAAATTTTCTTGGGGTTCCACATTGTCTTTCAATAAGTTCCGTTCCAGATAGTAGTCAGATAAATCATCTTGCTGGCAAAAAATGTTAAATTTGAGATCTTAAAACAACAAAAGACACTTAGTTCCTGGAAATTCTGATGAAGTATGACCAGGCTGGGTTTAAAGAACTTATTTCTAGCTCATGAGGAATTGTTCACTCATAAGAGATTTCAGTAAAGTATGTCAATGAGCAAAATAAATGCCCTCTGTTACCTCATCTTCCTTATCACATCACTGCCAAATAAATTGCTCTGTATTCCAGGGAGCATCTGTAAAAAAACAGCATGCAATGGCAACTGGAAGAGTGCACAAAAGCTGTAGTTATTCATTAGGTTGTGTGCTGGCTACTGGAGAGTAATGCTTTAAAAAGATTAAACTATGAGCTTTTATCATATCACCAAAGCTTCTATTAAATCCATTAATTAGTGAACCAATAAGATGCTATATTCAATTTAAAGGAATAACAAAGGAACTCATGCACATGATGATAGAAAGATGATAGAGATGAGTGATGCATAGATGTATGTATGTATATAGGCAATAGGAATGACAAATGGATTAGTGAGGAGATGCAAATTATTTGAAATCTACAGGACTATACAAAATATTTTTAACCACCTTTCAAGTATCTAGAAAAAAGCTGTATCTCTGCCTAACATTTATATTTGTATGAACAATAAAATCCCACTTGTATTTTATTTAGTTTTCTGTGATGTCCATGGTTATAGTGAAAGAAAATAATTGTTTCAGAAATTGCAGCTATCATAGAATTATGTATCAAAATCATGACAAAGGCTAAAATATCATTAAAATAACCCCAGGAATCTATTTTACCATTTTGAAATTGCTCATATTTTCTTTTTACATGTTTCTATTAGTTATCAAATGTGCGAACATTGTCAAGGCATTCCAAGTCTTTGAAAGGTAAACTCTTGTGCAATAAATCAAAATGATGTCTGTGTTACTGGAGTTTTAAAAAACAATGTGTGGAAAATCACCTTGTTTATAAATATCACCTCATGTAGTTTCATAGGTAAATTTAATGTCAATATACTTTCTACATTTATTTTTAAAATAATTTTTGAGTAAAAGATTGCATTATAACTTGTTTCAGTAAGCATCATTATACATAAACATTTGCATATACTCTAAGTTCACCATATTCTCTCCTTTATCATACAGTTGACCCCTCTAAGATTTACCAATTCCCCTTCCCTTCTGTTCTGGTAACTACTAATTTGGTCGTATAGACTGGATATTTTTTTATTTAGTTAATCTCTTTCTCTATATAACATATGAGTAGAATCACATAAATAAAACATAGATAATGCCTTGAATTTATATATCGATTTAGGTAATATGATTATTTAAAAGTGTTAATTCTTGTCCTAAAGCACAGAATGTCTTTCCATATTTTTGTGTCTTCTATTTCTTCTAAGAATGCCTTTATTGTTTTCATTGTAGAGATTTTTCACTTCTTTGGTTAGATTTATTGCAAGCTATTTCATTTTATTTTTGATGAAGTTGTAAAGCAGATTGTTGTCCTGATTTATTTTTCTTCTAGTTTGTTATTTGTATATAAATGCAATATTTTACATATTAATTTTGTAGCTACAACTATATTCACTTGTTATTTCTAAAAGCTTTTATACTGGAATCTTGGGATTCCCTCTCTCTCTCTCTCTCTCTCTCTCTCTCTCTCTCTCTCTCTCTCTCTCTC
>RJWH01001718.1:0-324364 GCA_004363575.1 Solenodon paradoxus | reverse complement strand
CACCACCTCCACCACCTCCATCACCACCTCTGCCACAACCACCTTCACCACCTCCACCATCTCCATCACCACCGCCACTATAACCACCATATAAAGGTGCCTACCATGGAATCAGCACAGTGTGAGCTCTCAAGCTTGCATTTTAGCTCCATTATGTATTTGCTGATGTTTAGAGTCCTCATATTAGGGAAGCATATTAGAACTTACTTAGTCTGGCTCACCCCAGAAGGCCAAACAAGTCCCAAGGCTTCAGAACCAGACTTGTATGAGTTACTGTATTTTATTTTAGTCTCTGATATTGGTGCTTCAGTCACTGGGATCACAAACCACATTCCAAATGACATGTCTCTAGCATTTCAAAAACTGAAAGACTATTAATTATTTCCAACTGTACCCTTTCTGCAGATCAACTTCTAACATAGATGGAATCCTTTAATCCAACTTCCCTCAATGTCAATTTATCAATTTCCTTAAGTAATTGTTCTGTGCTGTATCAATCTGTCCTTTTTCTGCCCATGGCTAAGTACCCTGACCCCCATCCTGGGGAAGTCATGTCACTTTTGGCTACTGCTTTTGTCAAATATCTTTGTAAAAATCTACATTTTTATATAACTTATATAAGTGAAACAGCAAGAGCTTGGGCTCTGATTTTGGGTCATATTTTCCTATTCTTTGCATGTCTAATAATTTTTATTGGATACTGGATATCAATGATCAGTTATTAAATTCTGAATTTTGTTGGTTTCCTTTAAAGAGAGTTGGTCCTTCCATAACATGCAGTTAAGTTTCTTTTGTTCAGTTTGATCCTTTTGAGATTTATTTTTAGATCTTGTTAGAGTGAGTCTAGATTGCTTAGCCCCACCACTAAGGACTGGCCCTTCTGAGTTTTTCCTATGGAATACTCTGAGTGACCAGTGAGGACTTCTATTTTGGTGGTAGGAATTCAAATGGTTCCTAGCTTTGTGTGAGTCCTGATAACAGCATTTCACAGCTCCCTGCTTGTTTCTTTATGAATTTATAGAGATTCACCCAGGGCTTGCATATCTCAGGGCTGAACAAAGACTCCTGAGGACTCCTTTACAGATTTCTGGAACTCTTTTTCCAGTGAGCTGCTTCTTTTGTGGGCCTTACAGACTTTCCCCACATCACCCCTGCTCTGACTCTGCATTTTAATCTTGATGAGACTTTAATGCTTTGTTCAGGATACCCGTCTCTGTGCTCTTTGGTCTGAAATGAGTTTCTAGGCAAAATGTCAGGGCAATCATAGGTCACACCTCATCGTGGATTAGTCTAGTACTGCCTTTGTCCAATGTCCGAAAGCAGTTGTTTTTATAAAGTTTTGTCTAATTTTCTAGTAGCTTAAAGTAAAAAGGAAATCTGGTCCTTGTTCCTTAATCAAGGTCAGATAGGACTTGGGTTCTAATTTGAACTCCACAGCCATTTATTAGCTATGTAACCTTGAGTTATATAACACCTCAGAGCTTCAGTTTATCTATGAAATGTTCATGTTTCTATAAGGTTTATAACTAGTCTATATGATGTGTCTGTCACAAAATTAAATGACAGCTACAGCATTACTCTTGCTAATAGAAATAGCACCTTTTTTTACTCCGTATGTACACTTGTTTAAGCATCTAAGAAAGCCTACCAAGTAGATACAATTTTCCATGTTTATAGAGTAATACATTTAAACTAAGAATGCACAAGTGGATTTGGGATTCGGCTTTGCTCATATGACTTCTTCAGGTAATCGTGATGTTACCATGATCAGTTGCACCAAGCAGTGGGAATGTGGTCTTTTAAAACTGGGTATTCAGAGATGTAATTGAATTGGTCAGCAATGACTGGGCCTTACTGGTTCTAGCCCAATAGTTTAAGATGTAAAAATGCAAGCACCCAGCACCTTCTCCCTCTCTTCACATACCAACCCTTTGGCACTACTTTCCCTGTCTTCCTTAGAAATCTTCTATTTTATTTTACAGACAACCTTCGGGAAGGGGCAGAGCAGAAGGTAGTATTCATCACAGGACGAGTCCACCCAGGGGAAACACCTTCTTCATTTGTGTGCCAAGGTGAGTGACAGAATCTCCTGAGCATCCTTTGCCTACTGCCACCTCCCTCCCACACCCGACCCCGTACACCAGCTGGATGCTGGATATTGCATTCATGCAATGCTGGAACAGTGTGGTCACAGGCAGAGTCATTATTTTGAAGGAGCACTTACTTCACTTCTTGAAAGAGGTTATACTATATCTCCTTTAGTATTGATTTCAAGAAATATCCATGGACTGTATGTGTGTTACGATGGATAGATGAATACTTAATGAACAGATGGATGGGTGGAGGGATAAATGAATAGTTGGGTTCAATGAAGCTCTCTCACTGTGCTGTGTTGAGGATAGGCTTTAAAGGGCAGTCTAGCCTCCTTAACTTCATTTCACTCGTCTCCAGTGGTTTCCAGCAAGAAGAAATTTGGCCTCAGATTATTGTGCATGTTTGTACAGCGCAGTGAACTAGGGAAGTAAAGACTGAAAATTATATTTACTTATTTATTCAGTCATTCACATAAGTTTTAAAACATAAGTTTTAAAGACTTACCATGAGTAAGGAAACATCCTTGGGATCAGACAACCGGCAGTTAATAAGACATAATTACTCTTCTCAAACATATATCTTTATCATTGCATTTTTAATTTATTATTAAATATTTAGCCCATACAAAATATGTGTTTAGTCAGCAATATATTTGTATGCATGTATGCATATATTCAATTAGTCAGTAATATAAACATTTTAAATAAATAACATGAATAACAATTTAATGAATGCCCAGGTACCCCCACCAGCTTATGAAGTAGAATATTAACCATTTCTTTAAAATCTTGTATCCTCCTTCCTGCCTCCTCTGTGCACAAAAGCTATGAGCTTGGATTTTGTATTTGTCTTTCACCTTTCTTAGCAATTTTACTATACATGCAAGCATTCCTAAGCAATGTTTGTTTTAGTTTTGTATGGTTTTGCATTTTATAAAAATGGTGTCATTCTGTATGCATGGACCCTTGTTTTCAGCAGTTCACTTGTTTCCAAGTCTATACCTCAACTTGCCCAGCTGTTTTGCTGAAGATGGATGATGAAGTTATTTATGGCATTTCTTTCTTACAAATGGTGCTGATTACAAAGGTTCCTATACACGTCATCTTGTGAACATTTTCAAATACTTTCTAGGGTGTCTACCCATGGGATGTAATTGCTGGGTCATGGGGTATATTCATCTTCAACTTTAATAAGAGATTCTCTCAAATATCTCTCCAAAGATACAGCACCATCTGCAATTTGTGATTGCCTGCTGCCCACGTTCTTACCAATGCTTTCACATGGTTACCTACTCAGTAGGTATATTATATATAAAATATACTATGTATGTGTATATATGTTATATATGTGTATATATAATATATATATATATATATATATATATATAACTATGTTTTGACATCGGAGGAATTGTAATTTTGAGGACGTTAACTACTTTGTCTCATGTTAACCTCAAAAGACCCATGAGGTCACAGGGATAGGAAAGACCTATACAGGAGGTCATTTAACTTGAGGGAGGCAGCCTGATGCTGTAGAGCAACTGGGAATTTGCTATCAGTCAATTCTGGGGTCAAGTATTGGCTCTGCCACTTCCAAGCTGTGGGACTTCGGTTCCCTCAATTGTAAAGTGAATTAAGAAAGCAAAAATGTATCTGCAAAGGCTTTTATAAAGCTGGCATGAGATGAATGCAAACAAATACCCGGCCCTGTGCCTGGCACAGAGCCGGCACTCAACAGATGTCACCTCCTTCCTCCTGAGAAATCTAAGAAGATGAGGCAGGTAATCTGCTTTGTAAACTGTAGGCACTAAGCAAATAAACATGGGGTTTCTTTTCCCAGCTCCTATCCTTCCAGGGCTGTGATCAGGCACAACTGCCTTCCCCCTGTGTTTCAGGCAAGGAGACTGGGCTTCTGGGGGTAGCCCACAGAAAAGTCACTCCCAAGGGGCAGGGCTGGCGTGTCCCAACTCCTTGCTGCAGTCACCTTAGCTTACTCATTGGCTTTCTCACTTCCAGCCTCTTTCTTCCTCAGCACTGTCCTTGCAGTCACCTCTCTTTGGTCCCTCCTGGTTGACCAAACGCCTTTACTTGCAGCCATCTGTCAGGCACTAAACTTGGCAGCAGCCCTGTTCTCCCAGCTGATTGGATGCACCTTTTCTGTACTTGTTTGTAAAAAGACAGTAGGCTTCCAAATAAATGCCCTCATCCCTAGGAGTCCACACGCCCCTGTGGGCAGTAGGCAAGGGGCAGGGCTACCATCCCATTTTAAGACGAGGCCTGAGGCTTGAGAAGCTGAGTAGACCTCAGGAGCTATCTCTGTTGATGCTGCTTTCTCAAGAAAGGAATCTGGATGGTACCAAGATGGATAGACTCAGTACTGTTCTTCAGACTTTCATGAAATTCCTTGGCAGGGCCTTTTAATGCCTTCCACTGCCTTTTCAAGATACACTCCAAACTCCTTGGATGGTATAACCCTCCATGAGCTGGCTCTTGCCACGTTCTCTGGTCCCAGCCCCATATAACTTCAGCCCTGAATGTACAGTCTTCTCTCCACCACTGGACCTTTGTACTTGCAGGTCCTCTGCCTGTGGAGGGCAGGGGTGTGCCCACTTCTTGTCACCTGGTAAACACCCCCCATCTCCCAAAGTTTATTTTATGTGCCCCGTGTGGGTCCTCAGGTTCATACCCTCCAGCTTCCTGCTTTGTTCCTGCTTCGTGGGTCACTTGATGTCATCTTCATTGCCTGAATTTGTTAGATATCTGGTTTACATTTGTTTATTCCCCTTTAAACCATGAGCTATTTGATACCTAGGACGGGGTCTTTGAATGTCATTTTCTGTAACTGTGAAGTGGGGTGATCTTGTACCTTGTGAGGGCCAAAGGTTGTGCTGGCTTTAGGGTGCTTACTCTGAATGTGGAAAAAGGGGCCCTGATATCACACCGCCATGAAATGATTGGCAAAAGGAGGCTTCAAACCTGAGTCTGGTTGACTCTCAAGAGTGCACATGCTTTTTCACCCCAGTCAAGGATGGAAAACACTAGAAAGCCAAACTTTATACCTGGAAGAATAGAGTTGTAGCCATCCCATAGCATTTCATAAGCATTTTATAGATGAGGATGAGGAAGCTTAGGGAAGTGAACAGGTTTACCCAAGGTCACCTAGCTGATTCCTGGCAAAGAGGGACCCCCTGCCACAGTTCTGTAATCCTCTTTCCCTCTCTATTGTCCCTTGAGACACAGAATTCATCCTTCTTCGAGGCAACTTAAGGTGGGCATCATTACCCCACTTTACCAATGAGGACTAAGGCACTCCCTCTCCCAAGGGTCTCTCAGCCTCCTGGGACTGCACAGTACTTAGCTGACCTTGCCCCCCAAAAACCATCCCTCAGCCAGATCCCATTCCCCATCTGCCTTCTTCTGGGAGGGCAGGAAGGGCCGAGGCCTGGAAGGACAGTGACCAGTTAACTCTTCTCTATTAACTGGCTCAGTGACCTTGAGGAGGAACAGACATGCTGGGCCTGGTCGTCCCCATCTGGCTGGGACCATGGTTCTCTCAGCCGAGCTGCTGATACACCTGCTGCTGGGAGCAGAGTGAAGTCACGTCATTGCAGGGCTCTCGACGCGGGTGCTGTTAAGTTTGGAAGGGCTTTAATTTTCTCAGACTCTGTTTGGTGGTGGCATGTCTGATTCTTAGTCACCCCTCTGCTGCCCCAAACTCTCATCCTGGATTCTGTGAGGACAAATGTCCTTTTTCTCTAGCTATACTGTGAGAGGTCAAAGGAGATTCTGCATTGCCCTGTGGCAGGCTGTGTGTGAGCTTGGTCTCAGGAGCTAAACTATGACCTTGGGAATGTTCCATAACGTCTCTATGCCTCGGGTCCTTTGTCTCAAAAAAATGAAAAATAGGAATCTTGCCTCATGGAGTTGTTGTGGAGATTAAATGAGTAAATGTAAGATATTTAGGATGGTGTCTGGAATACAGTAAGCACTCATTAAGTGTTATTAGTAGGTATGGCAGCACTGACCAAGCACTTTGCAGGTGCCAGGTATGGTTTCTCTAATCCGTGAACCCAAGCCCTGGTGCGTGGTTTCCATACTGTGTCACCTCCTCTTCGTTGCCGCCTTCCCTAGAGAACCTTCAGTTGAGCCCTCCTCATTCACGTGCTGGGAAGACCAGACTACATGTCAGAAATTTGATCAGTTCGAATCCTCCTGCCTCTGTGTCCTAACCAGGAGACTTAGCCAGTCCCTCACTCTCAGAGCCTCTGTTTCTTGGCCTGCACATGTGAGCAGTATGTCCTCAAGGAGCTGCTGGGAAGATTCAATGAACCTGGCTGCTGTGTGCCAGGTGCCCACCAGGGCCAAGACTGTGGCAACAGAATTGGCCTCCTCTCAGGGAGCTCAGTCCTCAGGCTTGTCCCATGGAGGTAAGAGAAGGAGGGAGGGGAATACATACACACACACACACACACACACACACACACACGCGCACACACACACATGCACACACACACCCACACACACCGTGAACCAGGACCAACCACAATCTATATTTCAGGCGGTGGTGTCGTGACTTTGCACCTTCCTCCCCTCTCCTCTTATGCTCTCCTCCTATTCCCTTTCTGCTCTCACCTATTCTTCTCTAGAGCAAGCCCTCTCTCTACCTCAGACAGCCTCCCATTACAAGCACAACACTGGATCCACTGAGGGGTTTGTGATGAGGATGTTCATTTCCCTAATCTTCTGTATTTTCAGTTGTGAAATGGGCAGAGCTGGGCATGGGTGAAAACTTAGACTCTGAACTCAGACTCTTCAGGGCCAGACTTCTGGTGATTCCATAATTTGGGGCCCTTAGACTTGATTTGAGGACTAACATGGGTCTGATGCCAGGTCGGGGAAGGGTCTGGAGTGACTGTTACGGTGTGACCCACACTCTGAACCCAGCAGAGATCCCAACTGTTTTGCTTCAAAGCTGGGCTCTTCCCACTACAGTAATACTGCCACTTGGCAGAGAACAGCGGTAATAAACCTTACACAGAACTCTCTAGAGAGAAAATAATGTAGGCATATATGCAAATCATTCTGCAAATCATATGCAGTTAGACTCCTGGCTCTTCCCATCTCACCCTAATGGCAAGAGCACTACTTCCAAGTCAATAGAACTGGGTCTGAATCCCATCTAGAACCCCGTGAGACCCTCAGCACGGCTGTCACCAACCTGACTCTGCTTCTCTCTCTGAAAAATGAAGCCAATAGAATTGGAGCTCAAACTAGCTGATAGACAGTGTCCACCACTGGTTCATCTTTATTTCTGAATGAATCTTCACTTCACACATATCTATAGAGGATTTTCCCTGTGCCCAACACTGAGCTAGGTACCGAGAAAGTAGTAGCCCAGAGATAGACCTGTCCCTGCCTCCCAGAGCTCATGCTTGGAGGGAAGACTTCTACAACAGACCCATGCCTCTCCCCAAAATGCAGAGATACAGAAAACATAACTTTCCATATTTTTCTGGAACTGAACTCAGTTTCCACTTTGAGGCCCATTTTGCCAGGACCCAGAAACTTAACCTCAGTCATTTTGGGGGTTCCCTTTCCCCAGACTTCATAGAAGAGTTCTGGTGATCTTGAAGTTCGTAGACAAATAATCTCGTCATTGGTGTCACCGTCTATCCACACTGCTTCCCTCTACCTGCTGCATTTTTATGTCTCTCTGGCCTGTGGAGGAGCCACCATGCAGGAGCCTGGTTTCTGACTGCAAACTCTTTACACTGCTGGTTCTCTATGTTTGTCCCCCAGCTCTACCCTGTCCTGCCTGTAAGGCATCCTGTCCTCCAATATTATTCCTTAGTCCAAATGCCAAGCATGTCACAGCCAGAGGGCGCTCTCCAAATCCCAGACCTGACCCTGTTCTTTGTCTTTGTTTCATGTCTTCATAGTCTGGAACTGGACCAGCGATCCCCATTTGTCTGTATTGCTTCTCTCTAAGCATCCTCCCTTCCCAACAGGAGCCATGATTCATAAGAAATTTCAGGTCTACACTTTTCTGTGCCCAACACTTTGCTTATATTAACTCACAATAACTCGCAAGATACATTTTCTTTTCTTCTTAACTGATGAGGAAACCAAGGAACTAAGAAGGGAAGGTCTGTGGTGTGACCATGGGGCTCTGCTTCCTGAATTGAACAGTTCTCCCTTCCCAATTAGACTGTCTTCTTCCTTGCCTCCAAACCCCTGTGTCAGAATTTCCCTGCCTGGACCATCTTCCAGGACCCTTTCAAATGGTTCGCTCTACTCATTCTTTAAGTCTCTGTAGTCCACAGACCCTTCCTGTCCCCCCACGTCAGATCAGGAGTGCCCCCTGAGTCCTCGTAGCTCCCAGTGCTGTTCATCAGAGCCTTCTACGGTCAGTAGAGTGGGGAGCGCTTTTCTTCCCACGCAGCCCCCTGAGGCAGGGATATTGTGTTCACCTTCAATGCCAAGCTTGTGCCTAGACAGGGTTCTGGGAATGTTTGTGGACTAAGTAATTATCAGTTCAACAAAACCCTCTGCTCAACCTACTTTGTCAAAGTCAAATGAATTCCTAGGACCCCCGGGCATTGAAAAGACACCTGCTCTGTTCCTGCGCTGAACAAGTACACTGGGAGAAGTAACAGTATCCAGCCATGGTTTGCCTGGCTCAGGTCAGCACCGAGAATGATCTCTGCCACCCACCTTAATAGCGAAGCCTCGAAGCCACGGCCACTTTTTCTTTTTCTCTTCCAGCCTCTCTAGCCTTCAGCCTTCCTGTTGTCCTACTTTCTATCACCTTCCTGTTAAATCAGCTGAAGGAAGGGACCCCCACAGGCTTGTTTACTGAGGGGCTGGAGACTGATCTTAAGGGGGTTGATTGTGTCTCCCAGCAGGAGGGGGATTATTCTCCTCACTTTGACAGATGAAGAGCCTTCTACTTTGGGGAAGAGAAATAAAACAGAATCATAGACTGTCAGTGTGGAATGTGTTCTTGGAAAATAGTCTTCTAATTTTTGAGATGAGAGTAGGTCCAGGGGCTTTCTAAAGGTCACCCAGTATCTGAGCCCAAGCCAAAACTCAGGTTCACCAACTGCTGGTCCATTGGCTTCTCCAATTCAGTGCCCTGGTCTCCGAGCCCCATGGTTAGTGGGGTTGACAGAGCAGGACCCCTACTTCCAAAATCGGTTCTGTTTTCACTACCCCCATCACCTTTCAACCTTCCAATAAAAAGTTTATAAAAAAATCTCACAACTTTCAGGTGCTGTGTTAGGAATTCTTATCCAGGCACACAGCAGTCTTTCAGGTCAGGGTTTATTATTCTTAGGTCAATATGAGGACACTAATCAGAGAACATAGTAACTTCTCTAGGGACTAGCCTATCAGGATTTGAATGCAGGTCTCCCATTCCATGCTCTTTCTGCTTTTGGCCCTTGGTTAGGAAAGACATTTCCTCTGCACTTCATTTTACCACTATTTCTCCTCACACAACTTTACACTTACTTCCCTCTAGTCCCCCACACTCTCTCTCCCAACAAAAGTGAAAGAATCTCCTCCCAATTTCCTCATGAATGGGTATGGTCCTGACTGAACTATATCTGACCTCAAACTAAGAGACAAAACTGAAATCTCTCTTCTTCTTGTCCCACACTCATTCTGGGAGAGGGAGCTCTGTGTGGCTGCAGCCTCTGGTCTGGCTTTGCTTTCTCTCATCCTTTTATTAGCTACCTAATTGGCAGCCCAATTAATCTGCTCATCTGTGAAGGAGGATGGATCACAACAAGCTACTCCATTTCCAGAAGCCATTCTCTGAGGCAGTGTGGCCAGGCCCTGAGCGCAGGTTGGCTCCTTGATGGAGGGCTGCCCTGGGAGCCGGGGTCAATTAGTGGACAGATTAAGCAATTATTAGCCCCTAAGAAGGGTGTCTGGCATCATTACCCTGCCTGTTTACTGGCAAACTGAAGCTTTAATATGAAGACCAACAAAATAAATTAAGACATCTGGTCAACTGCCACATCGGCCTAGAAGTAAACGATGTCCAACTGGCTTTCAGCTGCTGGTACATTCTCAACTCTGGTCTAATGAAAAGCCCAAGATGTCCATACTAATCACAGTTGCTTTGGAATGTTCTCTTGAGCGATTGATGGCTCTCTGCCACTAAGGAAGTAGATTGTACCTAGTTACCCTGCTGTCTTCTTTCTGTCTTTCTATCAAAACCTACTTAGGTTTCAAGGCCCAGTTCAAAAGCTTTTTCCTTGATGCTGGTTCTCCAGCAGAAAAGGCAATTCCTTTCTGCAAATGGGAGGGCTTGGTATTCTTCTATCACTTTCCACCATTACAGTCATTTCTAGACCACCAGAGCACCATTTTGCTCATTTCTTTTTCAGATCTCTGATAAATAAAGTAGAAAAGTAGAGCAAAAAGAGGGAATGAGTAAGTGCTCAGAATTGTTTGTTTGCACATCCTCTCTCCTGTACATATGCACAGCTCATCACCATGTCAGTGAGGTGATGACAGGACCAGATTTGCACTTTGGGAAGAACCCTCTGGCTGTAGTGATAAGGGTTTACTGCAGAGGTAGTTTCTGTCATCCAAGCCAGATGTGACGGTGGCTTCGAGGAGAAGAGAGGCAGGGGTGTGGAGATGGAGGGCAGATTTGCTAGATTCATGAAGAATGTAATTTTTCTAAATTTGGTCACCTGAAGAGAAGGTAGTGTTGGTGTCAATCAGAAACAAAGAGCCCTAGAGTCTGGGAACAGAGCATCCTCATCATTGGGAAAGGAGCCAAGTCTTTCCTCATAAGACTAATGAGATTCCTTCTCTGCTTCCTGATGTGTGCATCAACGACAGGAGGACTGGGATTCCTAATGTCCCTAATTCCTTAGGCATCCAATCCAGTGCCAGCATTTAGCCAACACTGTGTCCACTGGGGAGAATTTCCTAACCTGTTGCTCAGAGCTGTCCCGCTGCTCCTCCCCCATCTCTGGCCAAAACCAGTGGGCATTCCAAGGCGTGGTTCAAATGCCACCGATTCTCAAAACTCTTCCTGTCTCTCCAGCAGGAAATGCTTTCTCCCTCTTGCTCATGGGCTTCAAAATCGTCTTGAGCAGTCCCTCAGAAATGGAGGTATATTTGTAAAGCTTATTGAGAACACCTAATCCATGGCCACACGCATAGTCGTTAACAACATAGACCCCCAAGTCACCTATTGAGCTCTTACTGTATTCCAGGGCGAGGAAAATGTGTTCCTTTTTCTGCAAGCGCTTTGAGGTTAACCCAGATGCTTCTCTTTCCCTAGGGATCATTGACTTCCTGGTAAGCCCGCACCCTATCGCCCGGGCTCTACGGGAACACCTGGTCTTCAAGATCGCCCCGATGCTCAACCCCGATGGCGTCTACCTTGGTAACTACAGGTGAGAGGCAGGGAAAAGTGTGGGTCTGGTCGCCAGAGGACAGAGGAAGAAAAGGGGGAGATATTTTGGAGGAAGAATTTTCTGACCACTGATGAGTTCATTAGAACTTTGAGCCTGGCTCTTGCGAATGCGGCAAATGAGACATGTACAGCCACCTGAGGCCACTCACTGGGGCTTTCTGGGCCATTTGATGGTTGAGGAATCAGGAGACCTAGTATGAATTTCAGTACCTACTTCCCATGGACACTTGAGAAGTTTACTTTCCCTCTCTGATTCATAATGGAGACAGTAAGTACTATCTGATGAGGCAGTCGTGAGCATCAAAAGAAGTGGTGGGTGAATGTGCTTTGCTGATACCAGTTACATACCAGTTATAATGATCACAGTTTCATTTCTGTGTCTCTCCTTGGAGATCATTAATGAAGGAGAGTGGCTTCCCACATCATCTGAATGGCATTTCTCTTTGGGGTGGCTACACCCCTTAGTCCCACACTCACTCATGTACTCATGTCTTGAACTCTTTCTCCCAGCTTAGCCACAATTTACAACTGAAAATTCCACTGCCCGGGAGACCATCTGCTGAACAAACATTAAGTCCTCTGAAATGGTGTTAATACCCTTAATTCCAAGTTGAGGCAAATGGCTTGCTTAAAATCACACAGCCAGTAAATCATTGGCAATCTAACTTCACTGCCCAAATTATTCAACTGTAATGCTGATTAATCCCACAACTTTTGAGATATATTTTAACTCCTCAGCTTAGTGTTCAAGGCTCTGTTTGACCCAGTTCCTATCTATTCACCATTCTACCTCACATCTTATATTCATCTCTTAGAACTGTTTCTCTAGCCATCCTATGCAAAGCTTACTTCCTTCACAGTGTGTTGGTTCCTGACACCTTCATAAGGTTGCCCTCTCTCTGCTTAGAACCTCCTCATGCCTCCTTCTCATGAATCCTTCTTCACAATTCAGTCAGTGTTGCTTATTCTGGAAAATATTTCCTAAATCCCAAAACAGAATTGGCTACCCCCTTTTCTGAACTTCCACTGACTTCCGTATTGAACTAATCTTATCCCATTGCCTGGATCTTAAGTCACTGGAGGGCAGGATGATCTGTGCGTCCCTGGTGTCTGGTAACAGAGATTAGCATGTGCTCCAAAAGTGCATGAGTGAAGGAGAGGGGTGCCTTTACTGTTGAAGAAACTGAGGCCCAGAGATGAGAGATGAGACTCCCCCAAGTTGAGTAGCAGAACTCAGGCCAGAACACAGCTTTCCTGACACCCTGTCAGACCCACTTTAGAGTTGGCTGACTGCTTTATGAGCATGGCAATTCGATCCAGAGGGGCCTTCCTAGTACCCCTGGGTATGAGAACCCATGGGATATACGGCACCTTAATTAAAGACAGTTTTGCTTCTTCTCTTAATTGGCTTAAGTAATGGTTCATTAGCATTGGCAGGTTTTATGACTTGCTGCAGGCCTGAGAGCAATGCCTTTCTACCTTACCTGGACAGAATGTACTGTTAGTGATAATGGTGGTAGAAAGACCATTTGATTTATGTTAACATTTCTGTTTAATTACAAGAGCAGCCATGGTCAGAGAGAGGTCAGCACTGTCTACTGCACAAACCTATTTATGTCATCATCTGCTGGCCAGGGAAAAAGGGTTGAAAAGAGGTCTGTGACCTTGGCCAAAATGCCTACCCTCTCTGGGTTCCATTTGGCCAGCGGGGTGGTGATCGGGAACTAGATGCTTTATGAATGTCTTTAAGCTTAAGATTATGTGACTTGGGGATTCCAGAATAAAAGAATTATAACCTGCAAAAATGGTTCTGTCCTGTCGTTTAAACCCCCAAAGTTCTCCTAGTGATTCTCATTATGAGAGTTGGAGAAAATCTCTAACCACAGGCATTAATCCTGTTGCAAAAACAGCTCTGAGTAGCAGCAAAGCTCCTGTCAGTCACGAGAATTCACTACTAAAGCTTTGGAGAAAAAAGATGAAAAATAAGAATAAAGACTCAGGTGTGAGAGCTTCAAGGTACTTCATAAGTCATCTAGGCCAGCCCCCAGCCCCACCCAGCCCCGCTCCCTGCTGACCACAGCTGTGTGTCCCACAGATGGGGGGAACTTGCCTAGACATTCTGGGGGGTGGATGGGGGAGAATTTGGAGTTCAAATAAGTTTGGGAACACAGAGTTAAACACATTTTATCATAATATTTTTCAGAGTTTTGAATATGCTAATAAACTGGACATTTACTGTTCTCCAAAGATTAAGTGTCAAGAAAGCCCTTGCCTGGAGAGCTTGCCTCCCTGCCCCCTGCTCCCAGGCCCCCAGGAGTGTAGAGGTTTGTAAGACACCTTTTGGGAAATGTCACTCAAGTCCACTTGCCCACCCAATACTATCTCAAGTGCTCACATACTTCATTTAATCCTCACCACAAACCCATGAAGGAAAGTGTCTTTGTTATGGTTTCTCTGCTCAAAAATGGTGAAAATCTACTCCCTAAATTGAATGCAAGAGTAAAGGTGTGAGGAAGGAGGAAAGGGAAGGGAAAGGGATGAGGAAAGGGAAGGGAAAGGGATGAGGAAAGGGAAGGGAAAGGGATGAGGAAGGGGAAGGGAATTTGTCAGAATATGGGGCGGTAAATAGAGCTGGAACCCACAGGAACTGACCACAGGGCTGGGAATAGTCTGGAGCATCATCGCCATGTTGCTGCCTCTCTCCTAAGAGATCTTTCACTCAGTATCCCCTCTGGATGTGCAGTCTCTCAAACCTCAGCGAAGGTGAAGAGTTTGCTTCAGGTCATGTGGCCTGTGAGTGCAGGCAGAGATGCAGGTGTCAGAACCCAAGCCTGTGTCCCCCCTAACCCCGTGTTCCACACGCGCCCTGTGGCCTGCACCAGAGATGCCAGACCCTGTGTGAAGAGAGGAAACACAGCTTCCCTCAAGGCACCTCTTCTACTTCTTCTCCTGCTTCTTCTCCTCCTCTTCCTCCTCCTTTTTCTCCTCCTACATTAAAGAAACCTTCCATCCAATCCAGGGTAGTCAGATTTCCCAGATTTGATGATGCAAAGCTTGTATTTCATAATAAGAGAACTTATACTCTGGTAAAATAAAATAGGTAAGCTACACTCAAGCACTTAATTGCAAATTATGGCAGCTACACCGTGATCGATAATACTCTGCGTGTCGAAAAGCAGGCTCATTGACTGACCAGACACTGTGCATGCTAGTAGACTGGGATTTCAGGAGGCCTGCAGAGGCCCAGCCTGAAGCTTAGAGCAACTAGAGCACACTCTGCAGGAGCCATGAGGCGTAGTCATGAGGCGACACAGCCGTAGATGACTCTTATGGCAGATCATAAAGACACAGGGCAGCTTTGCGCTCCGACTGGCTTTCTGCCCTCCAATTACACTGGCCTTTTTGTTGTTTTTTTCCCAATATGGTCTGAAGTTGCCACTGCCCAGAAAGAGTTTCCCCAAACCTTTCAGAACACTCTGCTGTCCTTGTGTAGACCTTGTCTCTATTTGGAATCATGTTTTCTTTATGTGACTCTTTGTTTGATGGCTGTCTCCACACTAGACTTCAAACGCCGCGAGGGCAGGACTGTGTCCACCAAAGCCTGACCCAGTGCCTGGAACCAAATGGGCCTTTGGAATATATTTCCTGAATAAATAAGCCAGCAGCCGCGTCTTGTGGTTGTGCTGGGGCCCAAAGCTCCGACCCCTGTGCAGCACAGCGCTCACCAGGCGCCATCAGCCCCCAGCACTGCACCTTCACCTGCACGGCCTCCTCGCCCCAGCTGTGCCCATCTTACACGTCTGTGACATGCATGCAATGGCAGGTGCCGTTACAGTTAGCGAATTCTGGATTCATGGCCACACTTTGTTATTGTACAAGGTGTTATACTTTGAAAAGCACAAAAAAAAATCACATTTGATTATCTTGGCAATTCTTTGAGAAAGGAAAGTCAGCTTTTATTATATATTGTGAGTGAAGGAAGTTTCTTCATAAGGTGAAGAACCATGGTGAAGGGCATGTGGTGTATCCAAGCCCCTCCTCACTCGCAAGCACGGCCTTTGGGCTGTGGGAGGTGAAAGCGAGAACGTGTGATCTAACCTTCCCAGCTCTTGACCCTTTCCCTTGGGTGTGACACTTATGTCTTCTGACATCAGCTTCCTTCCTTTCCTCTTGAAAGAGGAAACTGATGTGAAGTCACTTTCTGTCACTCAGTAGAAGCGTGGAGGAAAGCTCTGTCAAGAACAGTACACTGGCCCCATGGATGGATCTTGAGTCCAATGAGCTAAGTGAAGTCAACCAGTCACAAAACGGCCAATACTCTATGGTTCCATGTCTAGGAGGGGCTGAGAGTAGTCAGAATCCTAGGGACAAAGATGACCATTTTCAAAGGCTGTGGAATATAGGGGGTTATTGTTGTATTAGGACAGTTTCAATTTTCCAAGATGAAGAGAGTTTTGGAGAGAGATGTTGGTGATGGCTGGACAATATTAAGAATGTACTTAATACCACTGAACATTACACTTAAAATGGTTGTGATGGTAAATTATATGCTATGTGTATTTCACCATAGTGAAAAGAATAGAGAGCATGAAAACTGACTTTGTAAGCATCTTCAGAGAGTCTGGGGGCCTGGGAGGTTGGGGCCCAGGGGTCTTGAGGAATGGACGCTTTAGCTGCAGTGTTGCAGAGTCAAGAAGCTGCCAGGTAACTCCTGGTTGGCAGACCACTGAGGCAGAGACAGGGTGGCCGCCTCTCTCTGTAATACCTGCACTTCTCCCAACACCTGGCTGCCTGCACCCGATACAGCATTTATATGCTCTCTGCCACGCTCCCCCATCACTTCCTTTGCAGAGAAGGCAGCCCCTGCCCCGACCTGTACCCCCCACGCTCTTCTGAGCAAGTGTGATGCATTAGTTGCTGTGTGTTTGAAAAACAGACTCTCCATCTCCATATGATGATATGAAGCTCTATGTAGGGTTTGCATTTCTTAATTAGGTGCTTGTCATTGTGTATTCCATAGAGTCACGTATAAGTAAACAGTCATAGACCTTTGAATAAATTTATTGGTTTTATTTATGTTTCTGGGCATAAAAATCTATAATTACCAGGTACAGCCTCAGTATAACTGGTATTTAATGACAATTACTTTTTGTTACCATAGAAATGAGTCCAAAGTAGTTACCCATAATTTCTCATTTCCCAAACCTCACACATGTGAATCGCAATATTACCATAGTAATTGCCTATTAGTCATCATAAAATACGCAGTTACCCAAAAGATAGCAGGATGCTGTGAAATTCCTCATCTTCAGAAAACCTCAGTGCTTCTTGGGCGAGTGGAGGGGGGAGGGAAATAGTGCTCCCTGGGTGTGCAGAGCCCATCTGCCTTGCAGCGTGGCGCAGACCCAGGCGGTGTGGAGGGGGTGCATGCTGCTCCACCTCAGGCTCCTGCCACGTTTTATCCCTTCGCCGTGGTGATCGCATGGAGCAAAGGATGCTCCAGTGTAGTAAATCTCATATAACTAAGTTTTGTCAAGGCCCACTGAGTGTCAGGCCCTGTGCTGGGTCTCAGGGAAGGAGATGGAAAAAGAGGCCCTGTCTAGTAAGAAGCCCAGTGTTTATAGAGACATGCATGGTGCTGATAGAAGAAATACTAATGTTTAAATGCCTGCTAGCTATGCATTATCTTGATCATTTCATTTAACTCTCACAACAACCTTGTGATGGGAGTAGTATTCTAACTGTCCCCTTTTGTAGAGGAGGGAAGCACGCAAGAGCGAAGGCGAGTGGCAGGCAGGCAAGCCGAGAGAGGAGGAAGATTTGATTAGTTAGTTGTCATTTTGGTCATGAACTCAGGTCCTTGGGCTTTATGTGGATTACACTGCCGCAGCCATAAGCTTAACACCTGAGCCACAAGGGCATACATCTAGCTCTGTTTTAAATAAAGAAGGAAACTGCGACACAGAGACACCGAGGAGCTTTCCACAAGTCCCCAGATAGAAGGATCAGAGCCCAGGTAGGCCGGCCCTAGACCACTTCAGACTTCCCCTCCCTTCTGTCTCCTAAACACAGGTAGGACTTCCTTCTGACAGGAGGCGATGAGGGTGGGTTTTTGAATGATGGTGATATATAGGAATTCACAGGATATTAAAAGGAGATAGAAATTTGCATAAAAAAACATTAAGTATGGCAAAGAAGGTGTTTCCAAAGCACAGGCACACACACGCACACGCACACGCACACGCACACGCACATATGCACAGACATTATAACTAGCCAATTTTGCCTACCTCAGTGTTCAAAGGAGAAAAGATTTCAAACTGACAAAATAGAGTGGAACATAAAATCAGCTGTGTGACTGTAAAATACATGTCAATATGCTATTTATTCTTTGACAGCATAAAAATTACACATTTTTCTTCAAGCTAGAAATGGAAAACAAAGATCCACTGTGAGTATCACCTCATGGAGAGATCTGCCAGCCCCTCTCACTATGCCTCCTGCTCCTCCCTGGCTACTTCCACCCCTTGGCGCTTCTGTTGTAGCATCAGAAGACTGGTGGGGAAGGGGGCTCAGAGACATCTAACCCAGTGCCCCAACCAACACAAGGATCCCCTCATCAGCCTCCCTGAGTGACAGCCAAGCCCTCTCTGCTTGTCTATCCAAGCCCTCTCTGCTTGTCTATCTCCATATCTGTGTCGCTCTCTTCCTTCCAAAGCAACATGCTATCCTGGTGCCAGCTCTGACTTATATAGAGTATTTATGTTCAAGCTAAGTCTTCCAGCCCATCCCTTCTGTTTCTGCCCTTTGAAGGATCTTCCAGGTGGAACCTGTCTTTCCCACATTAGCCTTCAACTGTGTGACTGCTGTGTGGACCCACTCCTCTCCACTTCCCACTCACTTTGACTGCTGCCATCTCCTGTGCTCCCAGTTGAACATCCCCCAAGACTTCCAGCTTTTATACCTAAAATCCATTTCTCCCCACCATCCTTCCTGCTGTCAACTGAACATGCTCAAGGTTTGTCATCTGTCTTTGAGGCGTGGTGTCTAGGACTAAACTGTCATGATGACAGTGATGATGACGACGATGATGATGATGATGACGACGATGATGCTGATGACAATGGTGATACTGATGACGATGACAATGATGATGATGATGATGATGACAATGATGATGTTAACAGTGATGATGATGGTGAAGAAGAATAGCTAATATCTACTGACGCTTCTGGGTTTGGCACTAGTCTAGTCATTCTGCATGCATTGTTTCATTTAATTCTTAAAATAACTATCATTATTCTCATCTGACAGATGAGGAAACTGAGGTCCAAGTAGATTTGGTAAATCTATTAAGTTCCAAGAGCAGCTGCCTGAGCAGGAGTAGGAAGGGACCATCACAAGCCCAGTTCTGGGACCATCTCGTCCAGATGCTGCCGACATACACACTGCTGTCTGACGTGGAGCTCTCCTCAGCCTGAATTTCTCCACTGGCATTTCTGCTAAATCACAGCTACCCCACATTTTCATAGAGCCTCATAAGAAGCCTTTGATGCAGGGAGGGCAGGAATCACTCCCCCTCTTTGAGCAAGAAGAAACCAAGCTACAGAGAGGCTAAGTAACTTGCTGAAGGTCACACAGTGACTAGTCCAGGTGAAGTGCAAGTGACAGCAGAGCCTTGCCTCGCGGAGACTCTCATGTGTTATGTAACCTGAGTGATGTTCCTCTGGAGGCTGAAAGGACATCGGGGCTGTCAGGGTAATCAGGTGTCTAACCCACAAGTGCACACCGCCAAAACCAATTATTCAAATGAGCTTCCCAACCAGGTTCCCCGGGAAAGGCCAGATGGCTCCATGTCCGGGAAGGCAGCTCTGGTCTCTGTCCCTGCAAACAGCTGAATAGCATTTCAGAGTTAGAGTTGATAGCAAGTTGATTTTAATAATTTATTCCACTGTGAAGACAGACCTCTGAGGAGACAGTCACCCAGCATTAGTGACTGGGAAGTCCACAGGAGCACATCAGTGTGATGGAATCAAGAACTTCATCATTGCTGCTCTTGGCTCCTCTATCACTGCTTGAGTAGTTTCCGCTATCTGACATTCCACGACTCCCCCTGGACAGCCAGAAGGCGACTGCCCCCTCGAGCCTGGTAGCCAGGCACACGTGGTGTCCCCGACCTCTCCTCTCAGCTCCCACTCTCAGTCCACCTTGCCTCTCCGGCACTAACCCCCTATCCTCCTGCCTTCCTGGAACATTTCCAGTGCCCCCAGACAGGTCAGATTTTGCTCACCCTGCACCTGGGTGGGCCCTCTGCCTCTGCTTAAGGATGCTATCACCTAAGTTCTTCTTTCCCCTCTTTCTGTTGGTCTCTCCTCCATTTCCCTCAAAGGTCCGCCCAGCATATACTTTGCTCTTATCACTGGGAATCTGAAGTGGGCCCTGCCCAGTGCTTGCACTTAATAAGGAGGTATTGTGTAAGATGAATCTTGAGAGGTAAGTGGGAATAAGCCAGAGGAAGATAATGGCAGCATGTTCTAAACCAAAGGAACAATAACATCAGGTGACAGCAGTGATAATAACAAGTCTGAACATTTATGAATTTTTGCAAGTTTCCAGATACTGTTATAAGTGTCTGATGTGTATGATTTCCACCAGAGATGTAGGGGTGATCATTCATCATAGTCATGCTCTCATTCTCATTCTTCCTCCTCCAACTGAGGAGACACAGGGAAGAGAAAGACAGAGGTCAAAATACTAACTTTTTTATTGATGGAAGCTAGATTTGAAAGATAGACTTTTATCTGTGGCTAAAATTGTCCTTTTTACTTCACCCCAAAATTCAACCTTCCCAACAGCCACAAGTAGAGAAAGAAATGAGAGGCCTCCCTGGAAGTCACACTGTATGGCAGAAAGGAGGCCAGAAGGCACCTCCCTGTGGGGTTGCAGTCCAAACAAGCCTGCCAGCAGGGCTGAGGCCCAACAGATTCTGCTCCTGTTCTCCAGCTAACCAAGCAAAGAATCTCCCTCCTCCTGGAGAGGAAGAGCCATTCCCTTTACTCCTAGGTACTAAAAAGTCCCCATTGGGATTGAAAGCATTGGGGGCTTCCTCCTAACCACCCCATGAATCTTTGGGATAGATCCTTGTATTACCCCATGCTAGAGATAAGGAAACCAAAGCACAAAGAGAGACAAAATCACTTGCCCAAACTTCCATGATAGTAAGAGATCCAGGCCTCAGAAATCAGAGAGCTGACTTGCCGCCCAAGGGCTCAGTCCTTGGCTCAGCCCTAAGTGGTCAGTGCACTTTGGAGAGTGTCCAGGGATCTGCTGTGGCTGGAGCACATGGTCAGAGCATTAGTCTGTAGCCTAGATTCACAAAGGCATCAGTTAGCAGGGCAGGCGGAGGCTGACCAGCCTTGAGACTCGGAGGAACTGCATCAGCCCATGCGTGTGTGCCTGCTTGCAGTTAGCGTGTCGTCTGTATAGTGGCAGCCTTCTCTGTTGTACGAACTGGGGACATGGTGCAAAAAGATGCAGGAATAAGTAGGGACTGGATTTTGTAGGACCCCAAACATAATACCAAGATCAAACCTTAAGCCCAGTCAATGCATGTGCAGCATTTGTCTTAGGCCTGTCCCTGTCCCCAGCATGTACAAGGATGATTGCATTTAACCCTGAAAATAACCCTCTTGGGTAGGCAAAGGCCACATCCTGCAGATCAGGGCCAAGGCACAGGGAAGGTTAAGCCACACAGGGAATATGTGACCAAGTCCTCTCTGACCCCGGCAGTGTGGTTCCAGAGTCCACACTCGAAGCCATTTCTCAGTCTCAGACCAGGAGCACCAGGGGCTCGCCAGCACCAGCTCCCACATCTAGTGAAGACCAGTAGAACTTTTCTTCCTCTTTGTCTTTCCTCTGATCTTTCTCACTTGAGAAATTAAAATAGCCAATTCCTAGCCTCATAGGCCAATGCATTCCTTTAGGAAAACATTCCCTAGAGGGGATTCTACTTAGTAAAATCTGTCAGAAAGGGAAAGACAAATCTTGTATAATTTTACTCCTATGTGGCATATAGAGAAACCAAACAAAAAACGAAGCCAAACAAAGAGACTTTAGCCTATTGAGTCAACTTAATGGTTACCAGAAGGGAAGGGGAGAGAATTGGGCAAACTGAGTGAAGGATGGAGTTGGACTCTTGGTGGTAAACTTAATGTATTATATACAAATGTTACTTTAGGATAATATGCACCTTGAACCAATGTTATGATGCAATGTTTCTTCAATACAATTAAAAAAAAAAGAAAGAAAACATCCCCTCTCAGGCCTTTTAACACAGTTCTTTTTTACTGCTTGTCAGTCTTCATATAAAGAGAAAGATAATCCATTGGTCCTGGAATTGACTTCCAGCTGTTCCCTACATAGCCGTATGACCTTGACCTCTGTTCCCCGATCTTTGAAATGTGGAGATTGGGTTTTATGAAGTGGTGGGTCCTTTCAGTTGCTAACTGGCTCTCAGAATTGTTTGAAGTCACCATGTGGACATAGCCTGAGCCTGATGGTCACTGCTGTTGAGCTGGAGGGAGGTGGAAGCGTGAGTCTCCAAAGCATTTGCTCTCCAAAAGGAGGGAAAAGGCGCCCCAACAAGGCTGCTCCTGATCCACTAGGACTAAGAGCTCAGAGAAAGGACCCCAGAAAGTTTAGAGTTGGAGGTGATCCCTTTGCCAAGTGTGATCTGAGTACTCCCTTGCCCTCGTCCTGCCATCTTGCAGAAAGGCCTGTGCTCTAGGAGAAAGGCCTTACTAACTCTTGGAGGTAAGAAGCCTGAACACTCATCCCGATTCTGCATGAGCTGTGGCCCATCCGAGGTCACCTCCCATAGACTTACAGCTTGTGAGGGGCACAGATTTCCCTTTGTGAAGGGGGCCTTAACTCTGCTCCCAGCCCCATTCTGACCAGAGCAAGTGGCATCATTTTAGACTCAGAAAGGAAAACTGTTTGTAAGCTGTCAGTCTGGAGAGAGGCACCTTCTTTCCATTTGCGTAAAGGAAGCCTTCATGCTGATCTCCTGCTTGAGACTCAGTCTCTTCATATAAAAAAATAAGTGTGTTGCATCCACCTCTTATCTTACATGAGTCCTGACTTCCAGGACAGCTAAGAGAATAGAACGATAGCTAAGAACAATTTTTAGAGCTGGGCAGACTGAGTTCAAGTCCTGCCTCTCTGTCCATTGTCCTGGTCTGGCTATTGACAAATGACTTAACATTTCTGGGCCTCTTTTTGTACAGTTTAGCTAAGAGTTGCCTGTGTACCTGACACTGTATTAACACTGAAGACTCAGAGCAATGTGATTGAACCAGTGTCTGCCCCCTTCCAGGCTTCAGGTCTTTGAACAAAACAGATGCATGTGCTCATGCTCACAAAACTACCCTGTGGAACTCAAACCCAGGTCCGTCTAATTTGGAGCTTATTTTTAATCCATCCTCCTTTCTGCCTTCACAGCCCTGGTCCCAGATACCTCCTTGTTAAGATGCTCTAAGAAGGGATGTGAGGGAAATGCTTTAAATATCTTGTTGGTGGTGATGAGGAGGAATGTGTTATAATTATTCCTTGTGCTTGGAACAAAGAGTATTGCCCACTACCCCTACAGCAGAGCTCACCCCATTTGATAAGCATTTTGCTAGAGCCGTTGATGACAGATTGTCTGGCATTCTGACACTGGCCAATCAATACTGATTGAGAAGGTGCCCCAGGCCAAGGGCAATTGTATCCCAACCTTTTAGAGACATTAAATAAAGCCTTATTTATTTTACTTTTGGTGCAAATATACTTAATCCAATCCAACTCATTGGTGAAGCTGAAAAACTGCTACGTTTGAGGGACAATTGCATGCATGCCCCATACATCTCTGCTTGTCATTGCCACACTTTCAGGAACACACAGCCCCACAAAGCTCAGGATAAGATTGATCTGGAGCCATCAAGTTACCCTTTTCTCTCCCCTTTAGAAGAGATGAAAAGGAACTCGTAAGGAGGGGAATTAAGATCATTGCTCTCATTCTAGCTGCCATTATTGCTACTGGGATGTATCATAATGCTTTTCAGCAGATGGAGCTATTTATTTGCCATTTGAATCATGGTCTCTGGAACTGTTGTCTCTCTGCCATTGGGCACATGAGGATGAGAGCATGACAGGAAGAATAAACAAAGGAGTAGCTTAGTCTCTTTCACAGATCACATAGCCTCACTGAGAGCAGGGAGGACATCAAAGAGTTACTATAGATATATCCTTGCATCATTAAAGACCTGGGTTCAAATCTCTATATTCTAGTAGTTGTTAAGTGACTTTCTCAAAGTGAAATCTCACTTGGATTTTATTTTCTTATCTATAAAATAAGGATAAATAATTATGTAGCTTGCATGGTTATTGTGAAAGTGTCTAGAACATAGCAGATGTTTAAATACCTTTCAAAATTTGTCTTCAAATAACTACCTGTCTTGTTTGCACACCTGCGGTATATTTGTTCATGCATTTGTGCCCTGATTCATTTGCCCATCCTTTCAGTAGACATACTGAGCCTTACCTACACCTGGATCTATAGCAGATAAGTTGAAGTGGAGGAGAATATTATGTTCCGGACATACAGCCTGCCCTCACTGAGCTTGCAGTTTGGAAGGAGAAAGAAAAGATACTCAGAGTAACACCAACTCCACAAATAAATGATATATCATTATATGTACAGTTATATCCCGTAAGTTTAGATTTGCTAGCATGGTCCTAAATTATGTCAAATATTTTATTTCATTGATGCTATAAATAGCTCCATTCCTGTCAGAATTTGAGCTCATGCAGAAATGTAGTCTTAAAAATAAGTAACAAACTAGGAAAGCATCAAAAAGCTAGAAACCTAGGCTTTCACACTCAGTGACTCTAAACTTGCAATCATAAGTGTGAGAGCCTAGCTTGGGAGGTCATATTACCATCCCTCTGTCTAAAGGCAGCTTATTTGGGTCCTGAAACCTCTGAAGAGAATGAGCTCCTGGTGCTTACAGCCCAGTTAGGGACGTAACATAACACACTCAGAACCTGTTAGAAATATGTATAATTTCAAATCATTTTTCCTTCCTTTACTGTGCACATGCCACACATTCCCCACCCCCACCTGGAATGTTCTCTCCTGCCTTCATGCTGGGCAAACTCCCACCCTTTCTTTAAAGCTCCTTCATGCCAGGATTGGGTCCCATGAAAATCCCCAGAATTGAAAATGCATGCAATTAATGTTAAGATATTGGTACCCCTTGATGAGTGAGTGTTTCTCTCAAAAACTGGATCAACTTTTTTCCTAGAGTATTTTGTATTCTTTATATTTTAAATTATCTTTATTGGAAATATATTCTTCCTCCAAGTCCTTACCTCTGGAAGTTAAGCCCAGTTAGTGATGCTTTAGAATCATATAATGAGTTAAAAGTGGTTTTTGTGAAATACAGCCCACTTTGTGAAATACAGCCCCCTCTTTTACAAAGAGCATGGATCCCAAGGAAGAGAGAGGACTTTTTCCAAGATGATTGTAGATATTAGAGGTGAGGATTATCCCCTGAACTGGTCAGGGCTTCTATGTCTTCACTAAGCTATTTTGTTCACAAAATACTATTCACCCACCTAGTGACAGACTGGTTGCCATTAGAAACGGTCTTTAAAATCAATGAAAAAAGTACCTAGCAGAGGTACTACACCCTGAAGAGTTTCATAAATACTTTCAATTCTAAAGAACTGTCTATTTCTTTGAGGATCGACTTTGCTTTTGAATCATCAGTCATGCTCTGTTTTCATTAGCAGGATGGATCGGGGAGTTGATCTTTCAAGATCTCTTGCCTGTAACATTTTTCCTTCAGTGTTGAGTCTCACTTGTGTTAATAAAAAGACTTCCTGGAAGCGGCATGGCCAGTTGGGAAGATTATGGGGTCCAGGGCCAGAATCTGGATTCCTTTTTGAGCCTATGTTGTGCTGGGTAGGTGACCTTGAAGGAATGGCTTGTCACCCTGGCCCTCAACACTCCCACTTTAAAAATGGAATCCACCCATGTGGCTGGAGGTGGTGAGCATGGTATCATGAGAGAGAGGGAAATGCTTGGGAAAGAAGGAAATTTTCATCCCACTACTATTTCCATAATGTTTATCATTATCTAGTCTCTTTGTCAGACATAGGAATACAAACACAAATAAGACCTTGTTGTTGCCTTTGAGGAATTCATGGTCGAGAGGGGAAGACACCACTGACAACTGGTGGATTATGTACTTGGACCCTTTGATAGGGGAGCAGCAGCGGCTATGGTTGCTGAGGAAAAGCACCTATCCTTCAATTGCAGAGATCAAGTCCACACATGTTCTCAGAGGAGATGACATTTAGGTTTAATATCATAGCCACTCTCACTGGCCATAATGCCACTGTCATCACTGACTACTGTTACTCAACACACACTCTGTTCTGAGGATTCTGCTGGGTCATTTACAGACATGAGTTTACATATACAATCCAAAAGGTCGAGACTGTTAATCCTCATTATACATATGATAAACAAGCCCAGAGGGTTTTTTATACTTAAGATTAATATTTATTAAAGTAACTTTGCTCTACAAAAAAGAATAGCCTTTATGTGCAGGTTCTCCATTCCTCAGATATATGTCCACATAGCCTGCTCACCACCAGATCACTAAGAGTGCTTCACCCTTGTCCATTGGACCAGCCACCACTTACCCCTACCCCCAGCCCTGCTCCCTACTGGTAACTTTAGTTCTATTGCCAGTGTCCAAGAGTTGGTTTTGTTTAGCTTGTTCCTTTGCTCTTAATCTTCATGTTCCACCTGAGCGAGGTCATCTGGTATGTCTTTCCTCTTTTGACTTATTTTACTTAGAATAATCCCCTCTAGGTCTATCCATGTTAATTCAAATGACAGGGTTTCATCTCTTCTCAGGGCTGTGTGGTGTTCCATTATATATATAGACCACATCTTTTTTATCCATTCATCTAACGATGGACACTTGAGTAGTTTCCAGTTCTTGACTATTGTAAATAATGCTGTAAGAAACATGGGGGTGCATATGTCTCTGTGAATTAGTGTTTTGTATCTTTTTGGTAAAGAGGTGTTTTATAAAAAGAATTATTTAAAAGATTACACAGATTTTAGGGAATGTAGTCAAAATTTAAAACTAGTGGTGATTTGCCAAGCCCCTGATCTTCACAACAGAGCCTCATTGTTCAATATGACTACATGGGGCAAGGCAGATAATGATGGAGAAAGTCACTGGAAGAAAAACTTCAACTAAAGAGAAGGAAGAACTTCCTAGAGCAGCTGTCCAAACATGAGATAATCTGTCTGGGGAGTAGCTCTTCTGTGGTAGGAGAAAAGCACAGTCTCCTCATGTTGTATAGTTGGATGAGCACAAGCCCTCACCCCCACATCCCATCTGATCACAAGAGAAGATTCTAGGCATTCTCCTAAGAAAACAGACATGTGCAAACTACACAATGAGGGAACAGACCATGGATATGAACTCAGATCTCCCTGATAACCCCACTGGAGGAAAAGATAGGTCATGCCTGACCATTGCTGTCTGCTGTCTTCTCCAAATCCCTATAGACTGAAAATGTATTACTATATGCCATTCACATAGGCTATAGCATAAAATAACATATGCTAAAACACATATATGATAAGACAACAATCTAGCATTTTTGAGCTGCTATTAGGCACCAGAACCTGTGCTAAGTTTGTCACATGTATTATCTAATTGACTTCTCACAACGTTGTCCTAAATTATAAATGGACATAGGCATGTGAGCATGCCTTCTTTCTCCTGTTAGTTGTATGTTTCTTGGAATCAGAGAACACCTCTTATCCATCACCATATGCCAGCAGCGCCTACCGTGAACTTAGAGTAGAGAAGGTTCTCGATAAAATCTTGATTAATTGCTGCTCAGTAGTCCCAACCTTCCTTTAGTTTAACTTTGCATAATTTTAATTATTTGTGGTCAACCAAGTTCAGAAAATATTATACACAATTAGATATTTTGAGAGAGTACATTCACATTAGTGTTATTATAATATACTATTTTTATTATTTGTTATTTTCTAATCCCTTACTATACTTCATTTATAAATTAAAATTTTTCATAAGTATATAAGTACAGGAAATATATAGTACATATAGAGTTTAGTACTCTTCGAGGTTTGAGGCATCCACTGGGTTGGGGGCGGGTCTTGAATGTATCACATGCAAAAAGGGAGGGATTGATTCCTGTCTGACTTTTGCCTCATCCTTGTTTCCTCCTCACTTAGTTACACATGCTCAATGGCAGAGAGCTTGTCTTAAACTCTTTATTTCCAGGATAGCATGGGTATTACAGCTGAACAGACCTGGGTCTGAAGCTTGTGCCATCATATGCTAGATGAGTGGCCCTTGGCCAGTTTCCGATGAGAATATCTCTGTGACTCTCTGGCCTCGATAACTCTCAAGAGTAGGAGCACTGCAGACCAGAATGGATAGGAACTGTATGTATAGGCCTGTAGATTAAGAAATTAACCACAGTGTTCAATGTTTGCTTTTTAAAAGACAATTTAGCGTAATCAGTAGAAAGGGAACAATTGTTAAGATTCTAGACTCTGATTATTAGGCTGAACTGAAATCAAATTCTAACTCAGTCACAGAGTAGCTCTGAGACCTCAGAGGGAGTTTATAACTTTTCTAAACCTTTGCTTTCTCATCTATAAAATGGTAATACGGAGTTTTTATCAGGTAAGTATGAAAATTAAATGAGATGACCCCTATAAGGATCACACAGTAAATGTTCATTAGATGCTAGCAATTGCTATGCTAACGGTTATAAGTTTGGAAAGAAAAGACGGCAAGAATTGCATCCAAAGGCTAATAGTGTTTTATATTTGGGTGACAGAAAGGTAATGTTACAGTGTTTTGTTTTTTTCTTTTCTACTTTCTGTACTGAGGAATATTTTTCACTGACAGCCAATCAACCCTCCTACCTAAACTTCTACTTCTGGGAGACTGTTTTAAGGAAAAATTCTGAAATGTGGAAGCAACTTTAGGGATGGGCTATTCAACTGGGCATTTTGGAAATAGCATAGCATTGAAAATAATGCAACTGTGCCACAGAGAATAAAGTTTAAGTGAATCATGGGGGAACATACAAATGGATATTAGGTCATATTGCAGTGTTGTTAAAAAGTTATTGCTCTCATACATTTATGATAATTAATTTATGACAAGGGAGTCAAGCATATGCAGTGGAGAAAGGAAAGTCTTTTCAACAAAGGGTGTGAGAAAAATTGGACAGCTACATGCAAAAGAATGAAACTAGATTACTCTCTAATACCCCACACAAAAATTAATTCAAAATAAATTAGAGACATGGGTGTAAGACTGGAAACCATAAAGTACACAGAAGAAAACATAGGCAATACAGTCTATTACACCAGCCTTAGAGATATCTTTGGGTTGATTCAAGAGGCAAAGAAAACAAAAATAAACAAATGAGACAACATCAGTCTAAAAAGCCTCTGCATAATGAAATAGATTATCATCAAGGCAAAAACACTCTCTATCCAATAGAAGATAATTTCACATCATACATCTGACAAGGGATTGATATCCAAAATATATAAAGCACTCATAAAACTCAGCAACAGAAAAAGAAACAATCTGATAAAAAAAAAAATTGGCAAATGATCTGAATAGATATTTATCTGAAGAAGATATACAGATGGTCAGCTAGCACATGAAACTATATATTCCTCCTCTCTTGTTATTAGGAAAATGCAAATCAAAACAATGAGTTATCACCTCACACCTGTAAAAATAACTCTTCTCCAAAAGATAGTAAACAATAAGTGTTGACAAGAATGCCAAGAAAAGAGAATCTGTTTACACTGTTGGAGGAAGTGTATGTTGGTACAACCATTATGAAAAGCAGTATAAAGATTTTAAAAAAATTGAGAATGGAATCCCTTTGGGTATTTACACACAAAAAGATATGTAAGGCCTAATTTATTATAGCATTCATAGTAGTCAAGAATGGAAACAGTCTCAGTGCCCATTAAAAGATGAATGAATAAAGAAGATGAAATACTACACAGCTCTAAAAAAAGATGAAATTCTGCCATTTGCAAAAACATGGGTGAAACTGTAGAGGATTAAAAGTGAAGTCAGAAGGAGAAAGACAAATTCTGGATTACCTCACTCATATGTGGAACATAAAGAAACCAAGCAAACAAACAGATAAAATAAAAGCTAACACCTGGACACTGAAAAACAGAAGTGTGATTACCAGAAGGGAAGGGGTTTGAAGGTGAAAGGCAGGTTCAGTGGACAGTGGTAGAAGACTATTAGAAACTTGGTGGTGGGCTATATATTTAGCATAGAGTGAACCTGTACATGTAAACGTATCATTATTCTTTAAATCTAAGTTACCTCAATTAAAAAAAAAATGGTTGTTACAGAGTCTGGTAATAAAGGAAAATCCATGGGCAGGAGGATGGTCATCAATGACTCCTCTCTTTTGAGTTGAATAAATGACAGGTATCCAGGCATCACTGCTCTCATGGAAATCCTGGAACAGGGGTACTTTGATAAGTTTCACTCCACTGGGTAAAAAGGGTTGAAGGAAAGTAGAATATACTGGAAGAGATTCTTTATGCACTTATGGCCCAACTCCCTTTCTCCATTTGTATCTGGGGACACTTAGGCTTTGAGAGAACAAGGGACTTACCCAAGGTTACACAGTAAGCCACTAGCAGAACAGAGGGCCTAAACTCAGTGGCCTTGGCTCTACATGTCATGGGACATGATTTACACACTCACCAGGAAAGACTTGTCCAGTCATCCTGGAAGGTGGAGAGACCAGGTAGGACTCTAGTGAGAAACTGAATGTGGAACCAAAGGATGTTTGTAGAAATTTCCACATTTTTCTTCCCTGACTCTTACTGAGAGCAAAGCAGTACTGTGATGAGGAAATATCATTTCTACCAGTCCCCACCCTGGCAGGACTGAGAAAGAAACATCTATATGGAGGACAGCATTCAGGAGCTCCATAAATACATGTGTATTTGGTGTTGAGAGAAGAGGGGAGAAGAACATAAACACAGTAGACTGGATTCAAGTCTGAGATAGACTTACGGGAGTCTCAGCATTGTCTTTTGTCTTCTGCTGTGTCTCTTTTCCTGTACTGTGGGGAGCCAGAAGGATCCTGATCAAGAAATCAAGTAGATTTATGTGGGAGATATTCTGGTGATAGGTGGAGGATGGACTGGAGGGAAGGAGGGAAGGAGGATAGTACTTTGAGTACTTACAGTGAGCACAGACCCAGAATATGGAGGCATGGGGATGCTGACATGGAGGAGTTATCTCTTCTCAAGCACAGCCAGGACTCTGAGTAAGATCTAGAGTTAGAAAAGAAGGGGCTGAGGAGGAAAACCGGAGGTCATGACTGCATTTGCCCTGGTGCGGCTTTTTACAGTGCCCACAGGACAGTGTGAGGAAGGTGGTTATGGCAGACTTCACCAAGCAGGAGACATCCGAGCAAAGATTTGAAATAAGTGAGAGTGTGTTACTCATGTATCTGGAAAAAGAGGATTCCAGGCACAGGGAGCAACTTTTATGAAAGTCCTGAGGCAAGCAGCACTTGGTGTGCTGGAGGGACAGTGAAGAGGTCAGTCTCTGGCACAGTGGAAGCAAGAGGGACGGTGGTAGGAGCTGAGGTCAGAGAGGTTAGCAGGTATGGAGCACATGGGGGGTTGTAGCTTGTTTTAAGGACATTGAATTTAACTCTGCGTCTTCAGGGAATCATCTGAGCAGAGAGGAACATGATCTGACTTATGCTGAAGAGAATCACTCTGACTGTTGTTTGGAAAGTGGGGGGTAGAGGGTGGAGTGGGAATGTGGTGAGATGAGGCAAGGATGGAAGCAAGATGAGAGATTATTACAATATTCTGGATCTTGATCCAAGCTCATGGTTATAAAAATAAAGTTGTCAGTTCCTGAATATATTTTGAAGGCAAAGACCAGGAATTTGCTGTGAGTGAGAGACAAAGAGGAAAATGGACACCAGTGGCTCAGCCTGTGTAGAGTCCTGTGTAGGACATGTTTATGTGTCTGTGGGTCTCACACACTGAAGCAGGCTGACCACATTTCCTTGAGACAGAAACGGGACACTGGGATGGCAAAAACCAGATGTATGCGCTAGTGACTAAGGGGAGGGGAGGAGGTGGAGCAATCTGAGCAGAAGCAGAGCAGCCAGGCTAGCAACAAGCCAGTATGACGTGATGCTAATCAGCAATTGCACAGTAATAGCGTGTGGTCCTGCAGGACTTCATATAAATGACCAGGACCAGTGCAAGGCGTTTGGCACCTTAGGCGAGAAGCAAATTTGGCACCCCATAAGCCCTGCTCTAAATGTCCTGCCTCAGACACATGCCACTTAAACCACTCCAGTGCCAGAAATGCCCAGTAACCCCCACAATGACAGAAATAACCCCCATAGTGCTTACTCAACCTCGTGTGGTGTTCTGCTCCCTTTGAAGAAATAGGCATACACAGGGTGGCGGGACTGAGTGGTGGGTGGGGAGAACCTTTTCCTGCATGGCTCCTGTCCCCTCACAGGGGCAGGGACAGCAGCAGTGGCCAGGGCTGCCCCAGTCAGCACCTACAAAGGCCGTCTTCAGTGTGGGCCAAAGGGGCAGCAGCTGCTTTTTGGGCCCCAGCAGCCTGCACCTGGGGTAACTCAACTGCCCACTTTGTCCCACATTAATGATGACCCTGGTTTATTAAAAATGGGTCAGAATTGATATTTATATTAAAATCATCAGACAGTTGGAAAATATGAAAAAAAAAGTACTGTCCCATTTAAAGCTATGTATGATCAGTCTATACTGAAGTGAAAGTACTCCATCCACAGAAATATCTTTAACCTCTCTGTAACTCAGTTTCTTATGTAAAGTAAGAATTAGAACAGCAGTGGGATCACAGGAATGTTGAAAGCATTGCATGAATGAATGCATGTAAAATGCTCAAAATTATCTCCAGAAAAAAATCAATGGTAGGTAAATGTCATAATGACTGTTCTACGCCTAACTGTGTTTTACCAAGTGAGAAGGTTGACGTGTCTATTTATATTGACTCTGAATTTCGGTATTACCTAGGTGCTCTCTGATGGGGTTTGACCTGAACCGTCACTGGCTGGATCCCTCTCCATGGGCTCACCCTACCCTACATGGGATAAAACAGCTCATCGTCCAGATGTACAATGACCCAGTAAGTAAATGAGCCCCTGCAGCCGTTGTTGGTCTTATGGCTTGAGCTGGCAAAGGGAAGTGTTGTGCTAGGAAAAACCCCTAAGAACTGCTAATTAGGAATACAGAATCAAAATCAGGAAAGGACTAGGCCTGCTGGTCTTCTCTCTGAATTGAATTGACCCAAGTATCTTCCCCTCACTCTCAGGAATATAGGGTTCAGTTGTGGAGTTCTCTTGGGAGGAAGGAAATATGCTGCTGCAGATCCATATTTGCCAGGATTATTTGGTTATAGGCAAAAGAAATACAGCTTAAACTAGTATAAACAAAACAGAGAATCTCTTAGAAGAGTGCTGGAGTATATATCCATAATCGAAGACGATAGACAAGACTCCTCCATATGTAGTAAAGATGACTGCCGAGAGTCACATCCATTGTCTCTCACCTCTAGGGAGTGACTTATTCTCAATTTCTAGTTCTAGCTTAGAGGACATGTCCATATTTGAGCAAATCAACTCTGGCCCACAACACAACGACGTAAAAGGATAGTACCTCTTCACTGATAGCATGTGGTTGGATTTGAGGGGTGTGGTGGTAGTGGAAAACCTATCTCCAGAGAAGAGGGATTGATATTTAGCTTGTTTGCTAAACAAGGGGAATAATGGGTGTCCACATCTGCCCACAGGAGCACATCTTTGTAAGAAATTGGAAAAGACCTTGTGATTTTATAGCTTAGAAATAGGAGGTAAATCATGAGAATTATATCTTTGAATGCTCTCAGGAGACAGGACAGACATCTTCCAAGTGGAAAGACAATAGAAAAGTAGGGGCTTATAAACTTACTTTAACACTTAGAACTGCTTGGGCATGAAGCAGTTATGTGAGCTATGAACTTTGCCTTACTGAAAATGTTCAACTTGAAGCTAAATGACACTCTGTTAAAGAAGAGACTTAATTGTTTGGAAGACATTGTAGTGAGATTACATGTGAGTCTCTTCCAACTTTGATGACTGTCATCAGGTGACAGATAATGATCACTAAGACAGTCAAGTTTCCAGAATCAGGGTATTTCAGTGATGCACCAATGTAACTCATTCTTCTTGCCTTCTTTGAAGAAGTCAATAAGAATATACTGAACTATATATATTATATATATTGACCAGTCAGAAATGTGAACTTAAAAGCACATGAATACATTATAGTGAGGATTGATGAAAAAAGATCAATCCTCAGGTGTGATGTAGTTATCTCAACTCGCCTTGACTGTTATCTTGATCCTCCCATGTGAATGTGGCTTTCCTTTTTCTCCCACCTGCTGTGACAATGCTTCAGTAGTCTTAACTTTAGTATATTTCCTTCTTTCTCCAGCTTATCTTTCCTTGTCTACAAAGAAACGTTGTTAGCTATGTTCACCAAATCCCTTTATTTTTTGAGTTCTTCATACTACCCTGATCAGATTTTCTGACAGAGAGAAGTTACTTCTTATTTTTCTCCAGAAGTACCTGATGTCCACTGAGTTCTGCCCCACCCAGGACTCTGCTTGACCACAGTTTTCCTAATAGAATCACACTGCCTTTCTTCTGCCATCTTCTTCTGAAAGAAAATAGTCCCTGCACTTTTTCTGATCTGACTGATAATGAATATTCCATAGCTATTTGATGAACTGAATTGGGTTAACATGGAAAATCCTATTATGCAAAATACAATATAGTTTATAGATGCAAAACAATTATTCACAGAGAGGACTATGAAGCATAATAAAAGAAAAGATATGGGGCCATATGAGAAGTGATAGCATAGGAGTCATTCGACAAAGTGGTGTTTTAGATGAATCCCCACAGAGTGAACTGGGAGATGAGGGGGTGGGAAAAGAACCAAAGGGAAGGATTGCTAGTTGCTACAGAAGAGAATTTAGCCTGCATTGCCATCATCAGTCAGAAGTCTTTGATTTGCTCACCAACAACTGGGCATTGAGTCATGTTATTAAACATAGATAAACAAGACAATATACAAAATTATTAAGACACTTTTTGTGCTGTGGATAGGTTGGTCATCAGCTGATTGGATCTTGATAAACACAGTTAAATGCTGAGTAGGGAAGTCATTTTCTTCCTGGAAGCCCACTCCCTAGTCCCAAGCAAATCATGCAACACCCATATAGACGTCAAGCTGACAGAGGCAGCTCCCTCTGTCTCTTACTCACTTCCCCTCCTTCTCCCCTTTCCCAGCCTTTCACTCCATTCTTTCTTTCCTTCTTCCTACAAATATTCATCAAGTAGCTTCTATTACCAGGCATTGCAGTTGTAATAGTGAGTAAATCTCTAATCCTTGAAATCTAGTGGAATAATAGACATCAAACAAGTAAATACTGGTAGATATTTATAAATAGTTTCAGGGTTTACCAAATAAAAAGGGGGGCTGGGGAAGCCTACAGGTAGATTTATCATACGTCTCAGCTTGCCTGGGGCAATTCTGATACATACCTGTTGTCCTGAGATATTTACTGCTAACTCTTTCACTCTTTAAAATGTCCAAGTTTGGATGAGAATTTATATGGTGTTTCTGCTTAAAAGTTAGTGAAGACAGCTAGCATAGTACCTGGCATGCAGTAAATCCTCAGAAACTTAAGTTGACTCCCATTCAAATTCACATCTGACTTCCTGAGTCATGGTGTCCAGTTGCAAACACTACTGGGCCCCAAGGCATCTGCCCTCATAGTTTTCAAATATGCTTTCAACTCCAGACCTTGACTGTGCTTGCATTAACATAATCACTCACCCCCAGCTATCTGTACTTCCAGAGCAGCTCTGGGCTTTCTAAATTTGCACAGCTTCTTTCCTTCCATCCTGGTGGCCTTCTGTTTACACAATCAACCAACAGATAATCTGCAAGACCCTGTAAGATCTGAGCATCATTCCTCACTGAACTCCTTGGGCCAAGAGCTGGGTGTGAAGAATAATCAGAGCTGGTGCCACCCCTGAGGAGTCTTTGGCCTGGTGGAGACAGGCATTCACTAGCAATTATTCTGGGTGTATTTGTGGAAGGAAGCACAGGGTTGTGAGAGCCTGTAGTAGGATCCCAGCCCAGGAAGTCCCACCTGAGCTGATTCATGACAGATGTCCAGGGTGGGGAGTTTCCTGCAGGGCAAGTCGCATGTGTTCCAGCCTTCAGAAGGAGGCACACTCTGGAGACCCTAAGTCATTCCATGTGTCCGGCACTGAGGGGTGACAGAGACCAAGGGTGACTATAGGGGGCAATTTGGACTTTATCTCATGGGAATGGGAAGCCACTGCAGGCCTTGCAGCAGGGAAGTGATGGGTCAGGCTTCATTTCAGAAAGGCCCAGGGGGGTCAATTAGGAGGATGGATTTGGAGGCTGCCAGGGCTAAAGGTTGGAGACCAGGCTGCTGTGGGGCTGGGAGGGAGGAAGAGTTTGCAGATATGATGGAAGGAGACCTGGGCAAACTGGTGTCTGTGAGTGATGAGAGAGGAGCAGTCGTGCCTGATGCCCACAGATTAGCTGGAACAGCAGTCTATCTGGTGCCCTTCCCGAGATGGGCACCCAGGAGAAGCAGTCAGTGTCCGGACGAGCATTAGCCATGCTGGGTTTGAAGTTGAACAGGGGGATGTGTCCCACTTGTACTGCGAATCTCCTGGGATGAGCCTGCAGTCCTTGCACTCATGATGCCTTACCTTCAAAGACTGCTGTCCCAGCTCTGTGCCCACTAAACATTTCACCCCTTTCAGGGACATAGGAAATTAAATGATGTTCCTGACAGAGGAGTGTTTGACCTCAGGGACTGCACTGGATCTCAAATAAAAAGGATTTTGTGTCCCACTCCCTGTGGGCAGCATGGCCCTCATTTACCAGTTGTGACTGATTGTCCCCCAGGCAGAGTCTGGCTGATTCATCTCAGAGTCCTCAGAGCCCAGCAGGGACGTGACTCCAAGCAGGTATGCTGCATAATGCTCAGCAAATGATGACTCAAGCCCAGAGCCCCTCCGACTTGTTTTATTTGTTTATGAGTCCCCTGATGTAAAAGAGCAGCTGAACCACAGACCCCTCTCCAGTCCTACTCCCACTCCCCCAGAGTATCCTGGATTCTGCTGCCACCATGGCTATAGCTGTGCCCTCCTCTACTAAGCTCTGGTCTGTGGACGCACCCTCTCCTGAGTTCCCTTTTACCCTGCTGAGATTGTCCTAAACTCCCAAGGGGAGAGCCTGAGGTTCCACTGTTGCTCCCATGCCAGATTCTGGTCCTCTTCACCCACTGGGTCCACCGCTGGCCTCAGTGTCCTCCTCGTTCTGCCCATGATTGGTATTTGTTCTCTCTGGCCACCAAAAGGCACCCAGATCCCAGGTTCCTGTCTTGCCACCATCCAACCAGGTCTTATTTAAGGGCAGCTCCGACATTTCAGCGGTAAAGAAGACGCGCTCTCCATTGGCTCACTCTTTCCTGTTGTACTGAGTGCTCTGCCTCTTCCCCAAGTCTTTATGCCTGAAATGACATCCCCTTTCAGGTGAGAGCTTCCCCGCTGCCCACTGGAGTTTGGCTGTATCCTGTGGACACACCACAGAGGATGCGGCAGTGTCTCATCACACCATCAACTATACAACTACACATATGCAAGATCATACCCAGAGCTCCTCTCATACCTACATTCAGCTGCAATGTTGAAAAACGAAGCCCATTTGTGGATGGGCTTCCTAGCATCACTCATCTCCACCTCTACTGGCATCTATGTACTTGTGAGGTGCACCCAGAGAAATATTTGCTAGAAATAATAAAAAAGCAGATACTCATTAAAATGCTCCGTTAATTGAATGCAAAGCACATTTCTCAACGTTGCCATGGGGAAACCCTTGAGTAACCTCTGGGTTTACAGAGATTAATTGGGCAAGGTCTCAGGCCAGAAGGAGCTCAGAATCTGGTAGGAAGGCCAGGTCCTTAGGAACAAATTTAATCCAAGGCAGACAGCTAGAAGAGTGTGTGATAATAAAGAAAAGCTGTGCTTTAGAAATATGGAACTGGGGAAGATTAATCCAGAGTGTGTGTGCTCCTGTGTGTGGGGGTCTCCCAGGAAGTTATGGGAATTTGAGTTTGATGAATAATGAATACTTTGTGAGGTGGCTATGTTTAGGGAGGAGGGAGCTGCAGGAAGTGGGGAGAAGGCACCCCAGGAGAAGATGAGCTGCGGGTGGGGGTAGACTCCCACTGCTCTGGTTGGTGTGCACCATTCGTGACAGGGAGCTGTGGGGGAGCAGGCCAAGGGACAGGTGTGAGGAAACTTGCAGGTGAGTTTTAACAATGGCACAAGGAATTGGCTGCTTCTTCTGAACCATTATGCTCTTATCACTAAATCACAATCTGAGCCCCTACTTTAAATTGATTTTAATTGAATCAATATCATGAAAGTAAGGAAAAAATCAAGATAATGGAAGGTAATGCCACTTTTCAGGATTATTCCAGCACATGCCATCTCTCAGTCTGGAGAATCTGTAGAGTCAATGGAGAGTCATCAAAGATGTTTGAATGAGAGAGAGTTGAATGAATATTACTGCCATCCCTCAGCCCCCCAATCTAGAAACCGTAGTCGTTCTAAAATTTAAACCGAACTGAAGCTCTCTTCTCTGTTTAAAACCTGTACTGACTCCCTTGCTTGTGGGACCAAGGTCAGTGTTCCTTGTGTGCCATTCAAGGGTGTGCCCTATTCCCATCCGGGACCTCGCACAGAACCTGGCACCGTAGAGAATAGTATGCTGCTGATGAATGAATAGATGAATAAAGTATGAGTGCTTTAGAAAATTGCTGAGGCTGCAGTGTGCAGAGTGGCTCAGACGACATGAGATTAAGTAGAAAGAAGAGAGACTCAATTGGCACTTATTGTAGTCATCCAGGGAAGGACGAAAAGTCCTGAACCTAGGGCTTCTGCTAAGAAGAATGTCCAGAACTGCCCCAGGCAGGCGAACGTGTGGTTCCTGCCCTTCCCTTTGGCCCTGCGCCTGCCCTTCAGTGACTTAGGACTGGTTGCTTTTTAGAAAGAAGTAGCTCTGGAGTGATTTCCCCCTTTTTCTTGGAGGAGAAAGGCCCTCCTCAGCCACTGCCTGTGTTGCTATAACAACGTGGCTGTAGATCTTTTAGACAGATCCGTTTCTTTAAATCATTTAAGGAAAATTAGCTGCCATAACAACATGAAGCAGGTTTTAAGTACAGAGAAACACAGAACTGGGTTTTTTTTTTCCTTGCTTGCTTCCTGTAGTCAAGACAGGCTGCTCTCTTTCTGTCAGATAAAAAAAATTATAACACACTTACTTGGCAAACAGAGCAGTCAGTGACATGGTCAAATAACACACAAAGGATTAGCACCCATTCAACTCTCACACAAAATACACACAGCAGAGAAACAAGTAGGAAAATTCGTGTATTCACATACATCAAACAGAGAGCACACCTGTACATAAGAACATAAACCCATAAATAAAAGATGGACAATGGCGAGTGTCTGGTGATACGTAATCATACAACAGGCACGTGCATAGACATACACCCGGGTCAGTTTCTCCTTCAGTTGCAATGGAAGGAAGTGACCCATGGAGACTGCTCTGGGTCACCAGGTGGGAATGCCAGAGAAGGCAGTTCTTCACCAGAAAGCAAGGAACACCAGTGCCTTCATATTTTGACATCCTGGGAGATGGCAGAGAGGAGCCCCTGGAGAAGACAGAGGTACAAGGTAGAAAACTGGGACCACCTCCAACCCCACTCCACATACACATTTAGAGGTAAGGCAGGAGAGCAGGAGGCCCAGCCATGACATTCTGGGGGTGTTATTCTTGCCCCCCATAGAAGGATGTCTGTCATCCCCAAGGAGAAGGGGGTGCCACCCCTGGTGAAAGCTATACCCCTAGGGCATTTGCAGACAGTTTCACTTAGGACACAAGAAATCTAGAAGCTGGACTGAGGGTCCCAGACCTTTCTTCTGTCCCCATCTCTGACTTTGTTATCCTGGAGCTTCCCTGCGAGGAGCAGCTAAAGCTGCGGGTTTGTCTTCGTAGCAGATTTGTCTTTGTGGCAGCAGGAGGCACTGGGAAGATAACTCCTCTGCCCCACCACAGAGTGGCTGAGCTGCTCATTGGCTGGTGGCTCTTAGACAAGCCTCGTCCACTGTCTGCACCTTTCATGTCCCCTGTCTATTCATTGCTGGGGTGGAAGGAGGACATCCAAAGGGCTCTTCTTGGTTTCAACACTCATTGTCAAGTTGAAGTTATATGTTGTCATAGTGTATGACCCTATGAGTAACAGGATTTAAGACAGACACAGAAGTCCTTTCTGGCTGTCAGCAAGGAAGGCCAGCCCGGAGTGAATATCCGAGAAGGCCTTGGCATACGCAGATGCTCCATAAATGCTAGTTCCCTAAGCATCTGCTAAAAATGAAGGCCAATCCCTGACCTGCCCACCTCACAAGATGGAGAGGAAACCCTTGCAGATGTGAATGTAAAACACTGTTTAAAGGTGAGGAAGGATTAGTGCCCAGGGGTAGGGTGGAGAGGAAAGCCCTATTGGAAAGCTCAGATGGCAGCTAGTTCCTGGAGGTCTCAGGAAGGCTGAATACAATGCACCCACCCCGCCCCCTTGGATCACATCCTTACATCTAACTCAAATATGCTTCTGCTCCTGCCAACATGACCCAGGAAATCCGTGAATAGTCACCCTGGGAAAGATTCAATACGGGGAGAAAGACTGAAGTCCGTGTGATAGTGGAGAGGGCTCTAGAACGTGGGGCGCCGGCGTTTGTGAAATGTTTGCAGTTTTTCCTACACTCATTTGAGAAGGCTTGTGATTTTTAAGGGATTTTAGGAGAAATTATTATTTTTCTGAAGGACGGCTTTTCCCAGCAGTGATAAAAGGCACAGTTTTTCCGAGTCTCAAGATGGTAACTTTGACAGCAAAGCGGAGAGGTGGAGCGATGGCTCTTCCGCTTCAGAGTCGTATTCCTGTCATTTTGGTTGCTTCCTTCCATTTCTCTAACATCGTCTCATCTTGAAAAGACAATGGACACCTCTCGGCCACTGACTAGATAGATGTTGGTTTAACTGCGTGGGGATCCGTAAAACTCCTAAGATGTTCCCTTTGAAGTCACATCAGTGAAACTTTCTGTGCCTCATTTTCCCTACCTGTCAACTGGGAATTCACAGTGCCCATCTCAGGAGATTGCTGTCTGGATTGGATGATGTGAATGTAAATAACTGCCCCTCCCCCCGCCCCCATGCCCCACCACAGACTGTGACCCCATTGAGCGCGTGGACTACACCTTAGTCATATCAGTGCCCTCCACACTCTGCACAGGGCACCTGGCCTCCAGGAATGTGTTGGGAGAGAGAGAGAAAAGGCTGTCAGTAAAAAAGAAACCTGCTCACAAAGGCCATCTGAATTACCACCTGAACCAGGTTCTGAAGACTAGAAAGGAATTTGCTGAATAAAGGAGGAGGAAAAGAGCATTCCAAGTCATGAGACACACTAAGTAACTCTCAAAATTCTATTTATTATTCAGTCTCCCCCTCCCCTACGATTTCCCTGAATGCTCTGACCCATGGTGAGCTCTTATTTCTTTGTTCTTCTCTATTAATAGACTTTACTTCTTTCCTCTAGTGATTTATTCCAAAGACATTATTTATAGAGTGTATTCCATGGACGGATGTGATGCTAGAGTAGCATCTCCTCTGGCTCATTTTCTCAGTGAAAAGCGAGGGCTCTGCGTTCACTTCTCTGTTGTCCTGAACGAGGCTGACCACTCACTGGAAGTTCAATGAGAATATCTCGAGCCTGATTAAAATAGAGTCTCTCCAGAAGGATAATTACCTGGGTTTCTCTAGGCATTCCATAGAGATGGGTACATCCCTCCATGAAAGCACACATCATGCTGTGTTTCAGTAATAGTCTTCCTGCCTCCATTAGACTGAGCTTCTAAGGACAGAAGTTCTTACTTTTTCAGCCTACATCTCCATCACCTGGTAGTACCCGACACTTAGTAGGCACTCAGTGATTACTTGGGGAAAATCTTTCTAGTTCTAATCCATTGTTCCCCATCAAGATAACACTGGAATACTCCAGAAAGATCTATTTGCCTTCCTGACTTTGAAACCTCTGCAGTTCTCTTTCACTTTACATGTTTCCATTAACTAGTCTTCTTTGTTTCTTGCCCCTTCTGATCTCTTGTCACAAAGAGTTCCCACATTTGGACTCTTTTCTCAAGCTCAGAAATTTGGAAATTCTAGAATCCAGCCATATGGGATCTGCATTACAGACCCACAGATCCTCGAGTCCTTCTCTCCATTTCCTCTTTACCACCACTATCTACGTACCCTGGCTTCTAGTATAGGCCAAACTTAACTACCCCATGTTCCAAGTCCCATGGTCACCCAATTATCTGGGTTAGTATGAACTAAGAAGGTGTCTCTGTTAGCACCTGACAATCCTGGAATGGCCTCTTTTTATCTAAACATCCACTTATTCCATTTGACCTTCAAGTGATCTTTTCCAAGAGCTTTTCCAATTAATCTACCCTGTCCATTTCTCACCCTCCAACAGACCCCACCCCTTCTGTCCCTGGTCTCATTAGGTTAGGATCTGTAGTCTGCCATCCCACTAGTTTCTCAATCCTATGACAGAGAACTGGTTACATTTTAGAGTATTTTGTGTTCAACGTGTGTGGAAGTTTTCTGAGAATTATTTTTAGTTGTTGCTGTTAGGTTCTCAAGCCCAGGATAAATTCATGCTGGTACATCAAATAGCATATTGCATTTCAGAAATTGGCCTTAGCCATGGGAAATCAAGTAAGCCAGATGCCTAATTAGTCCATTATTTACTGTGGTGGAAAGAGCTGAATTCTGATGAAAGAGAACAGACTAATCATTGCTTCTAGCAAGAACTGAACTGTTTAACCTTTCATCAAAAAACTTCCCCATCTTCCTTGAGTACTAAATGCCCACCTCTCAAGCCCTACACTGGCCCCATGTATCTAACTGTGAGGACTCTTTTCAGGCTGGACACAGTCTGAACTTCTGGCCAAAAATCCTGGTACTCTCCCACTCAGCAAATCATCCCAGGTTCATATTGCTTACTATCACTTCAAGGCTAGTAAAATGTATAGACAAAAGGAGCTTCCTTATATCTTAGGAGAAAAATATATTCACTTACCTATTCAATGAACACTTCCTAACCCAGGCACTAAATACTGAGATGCCAGGACAGTCCTCAAGGAGCTGATCATCTGGAATATAGCAGTGGTTTTCACATTTGCAGGTGGAGGTGGGGGGATTGCAAGAGATCCTGTTACAGAACAGACCAGTTCATTATGCCCACCATGCAGCAAGGCCAAGAAGCAATGCTGGCTGTGTGAAGCAGGGAAAAGTATATTCTCAAGAGGCACCAATGGAGGAAACGGGAGACCTGCTCTGTCTCAGACCCACTTACTCTATTGGAGGGGTTGCAGAGACATACTGACAAGGCAAACAAGGGGGCCATGGGGGGAAAGGTGAAGTATTGGGGGAAAGTCTGCAAGCTTTGGTGATGGCACATACCAGGGGGTGTGTGGCACCGATAGGGGGTCTACTAGCTTATCAGTTCAATCACAAGTCTCTGATTGCTCAGTGGAAGAAAATAAAGAAAACAGTTCCATCCATTTTCTGTGTTTCTCCTGGCCAAGTTTATCCTAACTAGATAAAATGTTAATTAAATGTCATAGATTCCTCAGTTTATGATGAACTGATTTTGCTGGTTGCCTCGGCTTATTGGACACCACTTTACTGCCCAGACTCTGAGAGGACCCTCAAATACAGTCCTCTCCATTTTAAGCAGACTGGCATACTTTTGTGATAGAGTTCAGGCTCATGCCTGGGTTGAAATCTCAGCTCAGCAGTAAATAGCTTTACTGTTTGGGGTAGTTTCCTTAACTGTGCTAAGCTGAAGTTTCCTCTTTTGGAAGACATTGTTGTAAGGATTTACTGAACTGACTCTTGTGACAGGCACATATATTTTCAAAAGACATTATTTTTATTCTGAAAAAAAAAAAAAAAAGTGTTTGAATAAAGGGTTTTGTGGCCATAAGAAGTTTTTAAGTCCCTGTTCTGGAGCTGCAGACTCAGTCAACCAATGATTGCAAGACAGGGTGGTCAGGGTTACAAGAGATGAGAAATCTGGGAGCTATGCAGGGAAACAGTGGGTAAGCTGAACTGGACTTGGGGTCAGGCATGGCTTGATGGGGAAGGTGACCTCTGAGATGAGATGAATTCTGAAGGAAGAGGAAGAGTTATTTAAATGAAGCCAGGAGAGACATGACAGGCAGCAGGAACAGTATATGTGGGGACACATGTTTCCGGTGAATGTACAGTAAGTCTTTGCTTAATATCACCAATAGATTCTTGGAAACTGACTTTAAGCAAAAAGACTAAAACTAAATTAGATCCTTTATGTCATTTCCTTCCATGTTAATCAGCATTCTTTGTGTTTCATCAACTTTCTATTGAAACAATGTCGACTGACATGATGTTATTTGAGGACCTGCTAAACTTGGAGAATTCCAAGGAGTTTGCTCCACCAGACATGGGGGAGCTCTGGGGACAGGGCAGGTGGGGAGACTAGGTGGCAGGCGGGGGCCAGGCATCGAGCCCCTGTGGAAAGTCCCAGGAAACTTGGACTGGGTCTGGAAGCCTTGGGAGCTCCCCTCAGGAAGCAGGGAAGACAAAGAATTCGATACAGAGAGAAAAATGCTACTACGACTTTCTAGGGTTTAAAATACATTGTTGTGTTTTTCTGCTTTGAGCTAGCATGCAGTACGAACAGCCTAGACCAAAATAATCTGAAGTATAAATAAGAATTTATACAAAGAAAGAAAAAGTCTACAGAATTATTATTTATAAATAGCGGAAAACCAAGAAAAATCTAAATGCCTAGCAGTGGGAAACTGATTAAGTGGATCAAGATACATTCATATAATGGATGTTTATGAAGAGTTTATAATACCGTGAAAATGCTTATGCTATAATTTTCAGTGACAAAAGAAGAATACAAAGTTTCATACACATTGTATGTTACCACATATATAACAACTAGGTTTAAAATACACATAAAAAGAATAGATGTAAATTAGATGTTAACAGTGGTATTTCTGAGTACTGGTGTTGGTTTTCTTTCCCTCTGCTTTTTTAAAATAGTTCCAAACAAATTTCCTGCAGTATATTTTAACTTTAAAACTGAAAAGAACATTATGGGTGGAAGAGGGGACCTGGTCACCCAGCTATGAAGAGGGGCCTGAGTTTTATAAATGAACCAAACTCATCAGAGTAAACTCCTTGGTTCTGGGCCAGTGACTAGAAGAAGAGCTTCATGAAGTCAACCCAGTCGTACTATAATAGAAAAGTGTAGAAGGGGCTCATCGATGCCCATCTCTCCATCTATCTTCTAACTGCCATCCTCCTATCTTTTCATTCAGCCATCTACCCATTGTACTGCTACATTCTCATTTCAAAGCTCCTAACCCTAAAACATCATATTCAAGTTCCTAATATTCTAGGGAGTCTTCCAACAGCTAGCCCTCTTTGTGAGCATCAAAGAGACTCCTCACCGCATCCCCAGAGCAAATCTTACATTGTACCCTTTCTTCCCACTTTGGTCCCTTCTAAGTCTTTGACCTTTAGATACTACCTTATACCAGAGGACTGGAGACAGGCCCTTTACTCTCCTAGAGATTAAGAGCAAGGATTATAGTGTCAAAAATGGCCTCCAACCTCCAATTCTGACTCTCCCTGCAACCTCACCTCTCTGAGACTCTGTGATCTAATCTGTGAAATGGGTTAGGAGCATCTCCTTAGATATTGTTGTGAAGATTAGAAAACACTATTGTAAGTGCTTAGTACTTAGTTATGTATATAATATTTATGTATGTATATATAGAAAATATGTGTATATATTAATATTTTTCCTTAGCCCTGGCCTGGCTCCTGGTCTTGAACCTGGGTCCCTGGGCTTTATGAGACCTGTGCCACAGTTGTCTGAACCACAAGGGTGCCCTTGTGGTTTATTTTGAGGCTGGTAAATTGTAAGCATTCAATAAGCATTAGTATTTATTCTTATTATAAGACCAAATATAGTAATAGTTGAGTTAATATTTCATAAAGGCATCTTCAGAACATTACGTTATCACCAGCTTTAAAGTAGCATTTAAAAAATAGCTATAGCTCTGTTGACTATAACAGCGTTATAAACAAGTCTTCAAGGATATACTAGGCGCAGGTCCTTGCCTTTATCTCCGCTTCCCTGGTCATTATCCACAGGCCGTCTAACCATTTTCCTTCCATTGAGTTAGTACCTTTAGTTGGAGGACAGCTCACTTTCAGACTTGGGAGCCTTTCTCTCAGAGGGTTCACTACAGCAATCTGTTCTAGTCCATTCTGCGTGAACTTTATAGTTTAATCTTCAGAGGCTAGTGGGTTTCCATCATTCCTAGGGTTGGGGTTGGGTGTGTGTGCACATACGTGTTGGGACAGTGTAATTGTGATCCCTCAGAGCTACAGCAAGGAGAGTTCTAAAGTGAATACTAGTGAGAGTAACCCTCCAGACCCCAGCTGTGGTCGGGGGCAGGCTTTGGTTGCAAGGTGCGCTGGAAGGAGAGTTTCTAAGTTGTTGGCCACTAAGGCAGCTTGATGGATATGGCCTCTCCCTGGCTGTGCCTAAGGGCATGTCAAGGTCAAGGCTTTTCTTTAAACTCCTGGCACCACTTGTGTAGGCTCAACACTTGGCAAAGTTGACTTACTCAGCAGGTTCTCGGTTGCCAGAGAACAGCTTATTTCCTGTTAGAATTTAGCTCTTGGCTGTGACCTTGAAAAATCCTCCCATTGCTAAGGCATGTTCTGGAATAGACATCTTTTCTATGTGACGTGACCTCCTAGCAGGGATGGGGCAAAGGAAAGCAGCACTTCAGGACCCTGGAAGGGGAACAGGGCATTGGTACTTACTGAGCTCCTGTGAAATGCTCAGTGCTGTCTCATTTAACCCGTGTAAGCTACCTATGAAATAAATGTCATTTTCCTTTGTCCTCAGGTGAGGAAACTAAGACTCAGAGTGTGTAACCCCCACTGTCACTTACTCTCTCCAGCCGCACACATTTACCACTTTATGTCACGATGATTGGTTTGTGTGCTTGTTTTCTCTACTCAGCTGTGAACTCCTTGAAGGATAAAACGCCTTTGCATTCTCTTGCCTACAGCAGAGCGCCTAACACATCAGTAAAATGTCAGTGGAATGAAGGAACAAATAAAAAGCGATTAGAACTCACAAGGTCACAGGACTCAAGGAAGCAGAGCTGGAAAAGGAAGCCAGAGCTGCCTGATCCCAGCCCATCTCCCCAGTGTCCGCATGTCCGAAGTCAGCAGGAGGCTGCCATTTCCCAGAGAGTCTCCCCTGCTATTTCTAAATGACTTGTAAAAGGCCAACCTCAAAAGCGGTGATTGTGTGGCTCTCCCTTTTCTTCGAGTATGCTGACACTAAGAGTACATGTCCAGAACTCCCCCGTTACTTTAGGTTCAGTTGGCATTAGAAAAGATGTGCCAGGTTGGTCCCCTTACCACCCCCACCACTGTGAGGCGTGCTTTGCTTAGAGAAGTCCAGAGTGACTTCCACAGAGTAAACATGCTGGGTAAGTTAGGAACTGGGGTCTTAAGTGGGGCAGTTCAACACCAATGCCATCCACCATGCATCCCTAACTTCTCCTGATTTGGCCACTTTTGACCTTGAAGTAATAACTTAATTCTGGCTTCTAGGGTCTCAGAGCTCACTCTGTCCTACATGGAACCAGAGCACATTGGAGCTGGAAACACTGAAGAGGTGCTCCAAACTCATCTTTCATAGAAAGAGGACAGATGGAGGAAACACTTAGGCCCAGGCCAGGAGCTGGCTTACCCAAGGTCGCACAGTGAGACTGTATGGCAGAGCTGGGTCTCACACTCGGGACTTCTGTTGGTCTTGGAGCATATACACTCTAGGTCCATTCACTAGTATATGGGCCTTGTCATAACTATTTTTACTAATTTGTCACAGACACTTATAGTGTGCAGAGCATATTGGTGTGCGAGCTTTCCTTTGACCCTTACTGCAACATTATGAGGTAGAGATTATTGTTTACTTCAGCAGGTGGGGAAATAAGTCAGCATTAAGTAACTTTCCCAGAAGACAGACTCAGGGTTCAGTCCTCCTTCTGATGCCACTTGGCCCCCGTCCAGCCCAGGGTCGAGCTCACAGATGGATGATTCAAATGAAAGGAGGAGCAGAGCAGAGGACCATCACTATTTTCCTTTTTTTTTTTTTTCTCCTTTGACAAGGCATCCAAATTCAGGGTCCCCTCGCTGACCACCAAGCACATATCTGAGAGAATAAGTGGTGAGGCAGAGCAAACTGTGTAGAAAGCAGAAGGTACTTAGGGTCCAAGCATGACTGGAGCCAATACAAGGCTAAAAGCACAGATGAGTCAGACTCCAGGCCAGTATAAGAAAAAACCTTGAAAATACCCAACCCCTGCCCACTGCCCCCTGCATTGGATGGACAGAACAGAGAAAGAGTAGTGATAATTAAGACAGGAGGTGTCACATGAGCAAAGGCATGTAACAAAATAGCAAGAAGGAGGTAGGTTTGACTGGTCTAGAATGTTCCTTTGGGGAAGGAATAGATTTTTTTGCTTTTAAAGAAATGATCAAATTCTAAAGGGCCTCAGAATACCACACTGAAAGTTTTTATCATTTTGACCCAAGGAAACTGTTGCAGGTCTATGAGTAGGAAAAGGGCAGAGCGACAAGCATTAGCTCTGATTATGTAATCAGCACCAGTGTTTAGACCTTAAAACGGTGACCCCTTTAATCTGACAGTCTGCTTTGGTATAATTTGTTAAAAATGACAAAATGTCTCATTTTTGCAGCAGTTCATTTTGACCTTTCTTAATATTAGAAAGCTAATTTCAGAAGGGAAAAAAATGTATTAGTGTTGTCATAGTCATAAAAAGATAAATTCTGTGCTGTCAAGCTTTTTTGTTGAATGAATCCATCATGCTATAAAATGGTTGCCTTCCAGTACCCAGCATCTCCCTTCCCTCTCCCTCCCTTCCAACCACCCTCCTCCTTTCTTTCCTCCTTTTTATCCTCCATCCATCTGCCAGCAGACATGCATTAGGGATACAGGGAGAAAAGATGATGTCCCTGCCCTAAGGCAAAACCCAGTCTAGTGGTAAAGATGGAAAAGAAAACCAGCCGTTGCAGGCGTGTCTAAGGGCCATGGCGGAAGAGCCCAGTGCTGGGGAAGCACAGAGGCGCTGTTCATCCTGTGGAGGAAATGCCTCCTGTTGGACTCAGACGCACACCATGCTCTATGGCAGGACTTGGAATAAAGAGAATAAAGATAATAGTTAGGATTCTGAAGGGTTGGGTTCTGGTCACATCTCTGAAATATAGTGGTTTGGACACCCAGACCATGGAAAATATTCCACACATTGTTTCACTTAATTTTCACGTCTTTGTCAATTGTACCCATTTTTTTTCAGAAGAGCAAAAGGAGGATCAGAGAGATGAAGTAATTTGGGTAGCAAATGTTGCATAGAGTTAACTGTGAATGGAGTAGTTTGCAGTATACTGTGCTTTACCTCCAGGCAGCTATAGGGAACGATTTTTTAAATTATACTACCTGATACATTGTTACTAGCTTTGCTATATAATTGCTACCTGGATGATCTTGAAAAACCCAGTTCTTTTCTCTCTGGATCTCAGTACCTCATTAGTTCATTAATAGAGTTGGACCAGCTCTGACTGTACCTGGCTGTGGAGAATTCCTGAGATCCTAGGATGTGGTGTAACCCAGTCGTTCTCAAACCTCCATGTTCTGGAAAAACCTGGGTATCTTATTAAAATTCAAATTCTGATCAGTAGGCCTTGCGTGGGCTCTGAGCATCTGCATTTCTAACAAGCTCCTGATGTTGTAAGTTCAGGGGCCCCATTTTAAGTAACCAGGGAATAACCAGTAGTAGGAGCAGACTTTTCGGTTTTAACCTACTGAAAATATGGGCTTAAGAGTGCAGAAAGAAAACCCAGCAATAAAAGCAATCTTATTCAGATCTAGACAGCAAATGGAGTTCTGGGTTCATTTTATTACCCGAGATTTTCATTGTTTTTGGTTTAAAACCAATGATTCTCTTAAGAGATTAAAAGGAAAAAAATTGAACTTTCAAGAGTTTTAAAGAAAATTTTTCTGCCTTAATAACATCTGTTTTAATTTCAGGAGCAGTCCGATGTTTCCCACAGCTCAGATTTCTATCTCACACTAATATGGCAATAGCTCTCCTGTGGAAAGCTGACCTCTCTTTTCTCTCCCCATGGTGTGGTGTGGGTGGGGCATAGAACTTCCCCCCCAGATGCATCAGCGCCTCCCAACTTCTGAAATCACTGTTTCTTAAAGGCCTTTAGAGCTCTCCATTGCCAATTGGGTTACAACCCTCCAGCTTGATATTCAAAGCATTAGACTCATTTCTCTATATTCTCTCGCATGAAACTTGTACTCTTATCCTGACTGCATGCTCCTCTTTTCCCAAAGAAACATTTGGTCAACTTTCACATTCATCCCCAAACCTGCACATTGACACTCACCTACTCCCCTCTAAATGGACCACCGACCTCCTCTTATTTTCCAACCCTCAAAATTCTATAGAGAAATAAGATTTTTCTTCATGCCACCACTTCTAGGAAGCCTTCCGTCATTGTCCCAGCTGTAAATGACCACCTACTGCTGGTCCATAAGCTTTTCAACATCACTTAATAATCCTGAGAACAACCGTGTTAGGTAACATCTCCATTTTCTGTATGAACATAAAGGGACTTGAGGAGTCTTCCCTATCTCTGTGTAACTCTGAGGTCTTGGTCTCTTTTCTCCTTCCTGTGCTCTCCCCCACCACATGCTTCTTTATTTTAGCACTATTTTTGCCCTTTGAATGATAGGAGAAAGCCATTTGGTTGGGTTAAGAGGGTGACGTAGAAGAATGACCTGGAAAATCACTAGAGGAGTGCAAGTTGGGAGAGCAGGGCCTATGTGCTCACTTCTCTTTCCATGAAGAGCACACAGTGCAGCCCTTGGCATGTGCCAAGCACTTTCCCTGCTTGGTCTCATTTGAATCCGAAGATTACCCTCTGGGGCTCAATCGTGATGGATTCCTCTGATCATCCTCAATACTACTGGGTCCCATTTAAGCCAGTTGGGACTAATGACTTGGAGGCAATCAAATCATGGACTATTGAAGCCAGAAGGAAAGTGAGAGGTTCTCATTCAGCTTCTTCATTTCGCAAATAAGCACGCTGATGCCAGAAGGAAAATGACCTCCCCAAAGTCAACAGTGGTTTGGAGGCGTAGATTTATGTGGTGTGGGTGACATCTGTTTTCTTAGCATCTCCCATTGCGGAACTAGGTACATCTGGATGCATGTGACTTCCAGTTCATGGCAATAGCCTTTTAAGTAGCATAAGTACAAGAAGAACCTGCAATTCTCCAAGTCCTCCGGGTTTCTCTGCCAGCAGAATGGGCTTCTACCACACTTTTCTTTCATCGGGGGAGACCGATGAAAGAAATCTAGACCTTTGACACCTGGTTTTCCCTCCTGTGACTTATTCTTTTCTCATATTCCTCTAATTATTTCTTATCTGTTTAGTACTTAAAATACTCACAAATGCAGCCATTATTTCCATGACTGAAATTAATAATTACTGCACAATTGGAGGTTTAAAAAAAAAACCAAAAATACATTTATGCAAGAAATTGTTGTATTAGTCAGCTATGGCTGTGGTAACAAATAATCTGAATAGGCCGGTAGCATTTTACAGCAAATTTTTCTTTTATTCCCCTGGTCCATGAGGGCTGTGAGTGAATCAGCCACGGCTCTTTGGGGCCTGTGCATCTCCGTGTATCTTCTCATCTCGGGCCCAGGCTGAAAGTGACCCCCGTGCGCCTGGGACCTGCTGCTTTCCTGGCAGGAGGCAGGAACACAATCCCGCTGAAAGCTTCCACACAGAAATGGCAAAAGTCATGATGGATCATGTTTTACTGGACAAAGAGTGTCCTCAGGTCAAGGCCGAAGTCAGTGCAGTGGGGATATATATACTCCTTTGGAATTCTTGAGCAAATGAAATGAAGATAGGGGTTCTCTCATTATGGGGAATTCACTCATAGCAGGTTGCTAAATTAAAATATGATTTTACAGAAGTCACTTGCTCCCATTCAACTTCAGTTTATAGTCATCTACATGAGAGAGTTGGTGTAGGGGAGCAGATGAATAGAAAGAATCAGCTAAATCTGAGCTCATATTCCAGTTATCGGGAGTGGGATGCTTCCCTATCTCTGCTCTTTCTAAATTTCAGCCATGTAATTTAAGAGAGAAACAGAATGACTTCAACCTCTTAATATTTCTCCCATCTTTTTCTTTAACCTTAGACGTATCTTTTAGGTAATCATGTCTCTTGCGAGGGAGCAGTTTTAAAGACTGATTTCTTTTCAGTTCTATTAAATGTAAGAAAATCTGAACTCGACACTTGTTAAATAGAAATATTTATAGTATATTCTGTTTTCAGAAAAGCATTTTTATTTAAACATCTATTTGGCCAGTCACTATATTTCAATGTGTCCATTGTGCAAACAGTTAATGAAAATCATCCTTTGTAGGTTGTAGGATTTTAAGTGACTTGTTTCATTTTCATGTTTGTACAGAGACAGTGTCCCGGCCTGGACTCTGAGCTTCCATACGGTTGGACAGCTCGGCTTCCCCACACTTCATCCCCACAACTGCAGGGGGTCCTGGGTTCTCCACGTGGCCCCTCTTTTCAGGGGTCCTCGGCCTCAGCCCTCTCAGGGGTTAGATTTCCCTGAACTCTCCCAAGCCTGCTTGCTGGTCCTTCTCAGCACTAATCACTCTGCAGGAGGAGTACTGATTTCTGCCTGTGTCCCAGTGAGCAGAGACCTTTAAACACCTCCTGCTGCAGGAATGGGAGTAATGCATCTCTTTAATCCCAACCTGCAGCACAGGGCTGACACATGGTGGATGCTCAGTGAGTATTTGTTGAATGAGTTAAGAAGTGTGGCTGTGTTCTGTCCAGGCAGACTATTGGTGCCCACAAAGCGGGAGCCCAGCCCTGCAACAGGCCTCAGACCCTCTGCCAGGTGCTGAAGTCAATGGCCATTCCTCAAGCCTGTTTTTGCGTGTTTGCATTCTCTGGCCCAATTCTCTGGGCCCTCTCAGGGCCAAGAAAGCCGCCTATCTCTCAGTCTACTGTTTATTTTTCTCTTCCCCATTATGGAATGACGCAATACTTAAACAGAAAAATAAAGGGATTGATTGTTATCTTGAGTTTTTTGTTTGTTTCTAACTAGGGAGTTAGAAAAAAATTATACTTCTTTAAACCAATAGATGGTCTTACCAGACGCGACAAGCACGCAGAGTGCTCGTGTGCAGTGCAGCCTAGTAGTTAAGAGCCATGTTTTTGCAGTTAGACACATTAACTTAAAAATCCTTTCCTTCTCTCAGCAGCCATGTGACCTTGGGCAAGTGAGATACCCTCTCTGAAAATTCCTCTTTTAAAAGAGGACAATATCTAAAGCTCTTGCTTATGTGACAATTGAACGAGATTATACAGATGAAAATATGGCATTTGCATTAAAGCTGGAGAATTTCTGGGTTCTAAGAACAAGCTATAACACTTGTCAGCGCCAGGCACTATGTTTGAAAGTACATTATTTGTGTTAACTCTAGTTCATACCACTCTAAGGTTGGTATTTTTATCATCCCCATTTTGGGGATGAGCAAAAAAATGAAATAGATCGTCCCTAGACTTCTACAGGTAGCCCTTACCCCCAGAGAGTGAGCTCCTAGTCCCAGCCACACTCTACTCTCAGGTAAAAAGAGCATCAGCTTAGTCAGGGGCCCTCCCTCAGTCCTGTCCCCCTCCCATGCACTCCTGCTCCCAGCCTTGGATGTCTAACTACTGGACAGGAGACTCCCTTCTCTCCCACCCTTCAGGAAGCTCTGGACATGCCCTGGGCCTTTGCCAGGGAGCTTCAGGCCTGCTTCTAAGCCATTCATCAGGCTGCCCAAGGGCTAGGCAGCCTGTCTTGTTTGTTTGTTTGTTTGTTTGTTTCCCCACACACAGATATCAGGGCAGCTGACAGAGCTGAGCAGGCTTGGCAATGGCTTTAGCTGTGAGTAGAATCTCAATGAAGGCTCTTACCCAACCTATAGAGGGTGTTTATGACCTGGACCCCTGCCTTGGCAGTCAGGAAGGGAGTAAATATTTCCGGCCCAGGGCCCAGCCCAGCCCCTTCCCCTCCATCTAGGGGATGGTGTTTTGTCCTTTGAGAACTGTTGTATTTAATACCTGCTTTCTTCCAGATTGTGTGTGTGTGTGTGTGTGTGTGTGTGTGTGTGTGTGTGTGTGTGTGTGTGAAGGGAGAGTAGAGACTTCTTATTCACCTAGAGCTGATTTTCTGGGAAAGAGGATGGGTCCAGCAGTGAGGGAGTGTAGAGGAAGAAGAAGGAGTCAGGAAGAGAAGTAGAAGGAAAATGTGAATCCACTGGGAAAATAAAAGCCAGAGGAAATGACGGAAACTTGGAAGATAAAAGAAAAGTGCATAGTATATCTTAGGCCGCCTAATCTGATACTTCTCTACCTACATATGCATAATGACCACTTACGCTACACAGGAGTCTCCAGCTTTTGAGGTGAGGGACAAAGCAGCCCCTTACAAAACGCATTTAAACATTATCTTGTATCTTCACAATTCACATACTCTAAACTTAAACATGGAACACAAACCTAAGAAAGATTTCTGTGATCTGTGTCTTCATTCTCACCTTCAGACGTGCGCCCTCTGCTCTACTTCTCCACCCTCCTCCCCTCTAGCTCTTCTGTGGGTGGCTCTTGGTTGTCTCCTGGTGCCTGGTAACCAATGGCCTTGGTGTGGGGAGGAATTCTAAATCACACCAACATTCAGCAAGCCCAGTAATGTGTTTGGCACCGATAATGGGGATGCAGAGATGAGTTAGACTCAGCCTCCACCCTCCGACATTTCACAGTCCAATGAGGGAGGCAGACCCAATGGCAGATAGTTATGTGCAGCACAGTCACGTTAGAGCAGCAGGAGCTTCCACCTGTAGGGCACATACTCTACCCTAGGCATCCTGTGCATTGTCTCCAATCCCAACAGAATCCTGGGATAGATAGTATCGGGTTTGTTGAAGACATGAGGAAACCAAGCCTAAAGGGTACATGACTTAACCCCAAGTCATACAGTTAATGGGCGGGGAGAACAGGATTTAAATTCAGGTCTCCTTTGTTTCAAAGTGTGTGTTCTTTCTACTCTGTTGACTCCTTTCATAAAGAGGATGATTTAGGAGGACAACAGTGAACTTAGCTTGCCAGAGTGGTCAGCAAAGGCTTTCCTAAAGGAAGCAATGCTAATGTTGAATCTTAAAGAAGGAGTTGACCAGGCATCCTTGAGTAGGGGGAAGAGAGTTTTAGGTGTGGAGAAGATCATGTGATAAGCAGGGAGTAGTGAAAATGACACAACTTCCTTGTTTGTTGAAGAAAGTTCTATGATTGCAGTGAATGATGCTATAGAGAAGCAATAAGATATAAAGCCAGGGAAGTAGGTAAGGTCAGCTCATGAAAGATTTTCAGGGTAGAACATTACCTTTGAGTCTTCAGGGAAGCAATAGAGGTTTATTAAATAGAGGAGTGACATGGACAGATTTGTGCCTAGGAAAGTTATCTCCAGCCCTGTGTAGAGGACAAATTGAAAGAAGAGAAACTGGAGGCTCACTTAACTTCTATCCATCTATCTCCATTTGTCTCCATCATTTATTCATGTCTTGGTCTCCTCTGTCTTGTCTCTGTCTGTTTGCCTGTATCTGTCTAGTTATCAGTCTCCATCCTATCAGATCCTGCCTATTTATCTGTCCCCTCAGCCTTCCTGTATAATCCTAGGCAAGTCACTTCACCACGCTGAGCCAAGGGTCCCTCATCAATAAATTGAGATCACAATGTCAGCCTCAGCAGGTTATATTAGGGATTAAGTGTGATATTGCATGTGAAATCTTTTTATATAATACAAAGTACCATACAAATGTAAAGGATTATTGTTATATAGCTATTGCTCTCTTTGGTGCCATGTTTTTTTTCCCAACAAATATTCATTGAGTACCTAGTGTAGACTGAGCACCTAGCTATGTATCTGGTGAGAGAGGGAGTTTATAATGACTCAGAAACAATAACAGCTACCCAGAGGATCTGCGTATAGCAATACACAAAATTCAGACTAGAAACTTCTGTTGTATGTTTCTAACTAGCTGTCTATCTGCTGGTTGTGCATCCAGCTATCCATCCATCCATCCATCCATCCATCCATCCATCCATCCTTCCTTCCATCCCTATGCACACACATGCACACATACATACAAACATACATTTCCCTCTAACTCTCGTCGTGTTTACGTCTGTATTCACAGGTATTCACTGACTCAGAGCTATCCAAGTAATGCATCCATCACCACTGTGGATCACCTTTCACATGCAATTTTTGAGCATCCATGTCTTTAAAAAAGACCATTGTTTTAGATGACTAGGCAGGTTCCTTTCTTCTCAACAGTTTCATTACTCCACCTTTTCCCATTCAGGTGGCTCCCAGGATTTTCCTGAGGATTTAAACTGATCCCACATAGATCTTCCATTAGTCAAGGTTGAAGCCTTGAGAGCTTGATTTCATTGAATGCTACAGTCTCTATGACTAACCCCAGGACTTCCAGAGAGTCCCTAAGTTGTTCCAACTCTCTAAATCTGTAATCAAGACTGTCAAGAGTTCATGGAGACTTTGTCCTGTAAGCCCACTGTCTCTGAAATGCCCTTTATCAAGTAACGTACAATGGAGACCAAGTCCCCTTCTGCTGCTTATAAGCTCTGTGACTCCACTCAAGTTACTCAGTCACCCTGGGCCTCAGTGTTATGTCACCGAGATGAGGATAATTCTTCCTACAAGAGTTTTTTTAAGAATTGAGTGATGTCACATTCAATGTGAAAAATTCAGGACCTGATTTTCTTGTATTGATTCAGAGTCAGGACTCAGATTTGTTTTTTCTTAGTAATGAATATGAGCTTAAAATACCTTATTTATATGCCTTTGTATGTGTGGATGTGTTTGTGTGTATGAAAACAGCTGTGTTTGTGCAAGCGTAGTTGGACATATGTTTAGATTTCAGTACACCAGTTATGACTGTGAAGATGCTAGAATAGTGCCACTCAGTGGCTCTTTCTGTGACGATGAAGCTTCTTCCACACTGCCCGTCAACAGTAGCTCCCAGCCACACATGGCTATTAAGCCCTGGAAACGTGGCTAGTACAGGAAGAAAGGAAATCTGTTTTTAAGCTAAGTTTAATTGATTTAAATTTGAACAGTCACTAATGACTACTGTATGCCACAGTGCAACCTAGAATGTGATCTTGTTTTTAATTATAACTGAAATAATGATTATGGAATGAAAATAAACTAATGAGCACCTAGCTCATGTAACCCACGTCAGTCCTGCGAGAGGAATGGTCTTATTACCATTTCCTGTTTGCTGACAGTGAGATCAAGGCTTAGAGAAGCCAGGGACTACACTGTCCCACAGTCAGCTCAGGCTTTGAGCCCAGAGCCCCAATTCCAAAGCCCTTCTGTTTTTGTGCCCTGTGCTCAGGCTGCTTGAGAGCACACTTAGAGATGCTCCCCTCTGGAGGTACCAGGGGAGGCCCCTGGGGGAAGCAAAACCCTTCCCTGGCCTGATCAGGTGGCGGAGCTCCGTGTGTGTGTGTGTGTGTGTGTGTGTGTGTGTGTGTGTGTGTGTGTGTGTGTTGTTTCATCTTGTTAGTCACTGGTCATTTAGGCTGCAGGATGGAGCGTGGATCTGGGTGGTGGGGAGGGAAGCCGGTGTCGTGAGTAAGACAGAGAGGTCCACTGGGTGGCTGCTGCAAGAGACCAGAAGCACCACAGCCAGGGTCAAGAGTCAAGCCGTGGACTGCTCAGGATCAGAGCTGGGTGACCCTTAGAGACCATGTGGTGCAGACCCTTATTTGAAGAATGAAGAGACAGGCGCAGAGGAAAGAGGGTCATTTGATATCATCATTCACCTGCTATGATCTTTTAACCGCTTCACTAGACCATATAAAGAGAGAGAGAGATATTACTCTTCCAACCTTCTCACCTCCATCCCAATTCTTCTCTCATTTTTAGAGACAACCTCTGTTTTTTAAAGGCCACCGAGTCATCTAAAAGTCAGAAATCCAGTTCTGCCTACACAAATCAATTTCTACAAAGAATAAGCAAATCTTCCCCCAGAAGTCTGAGCACGTCCCCCAGAGAATACAGAGATTCACACAAGAGGTCTTGGAAGATAGAAAAACCTTACTCTGTTTTTTAGAAACAAAGGAAAAAAACAACCGCCCCCTCCCTCCCCACAAAAGCCCAAGCATAACTTTCCTGGTGCCTGATAATATTCTTCTCACAGCTCTCATTTCTCCACAACTATTTTGTCTTAAGGCTCTGGGAGCCTGTGGGAAGCTGCTGTGTGGTTTTTATCTCTATGATTAAAGTGTTACACTTTATTGAGTTCTTTACATCAGCAGCAAAATCTGCAATGCAGGATTTTACATAACACCTCATTTTCTTCTCGCGCCGTTACTGTTATTAACCTGGTGGCAATAAACAGAAAATACAGTTTTGCTCATGATTTATTCTTTATTTTTGTTCTACCAGAAAGGAAAAGAAGAATTTAAAAAGGGAAAGAACTCAGAGAATAGGGAAGAATTTCTGACCCTTTTCGGTCTGCCCTTCTCTTACCCTATTCCAGACAAGGTTGTCCTCATGGAAGAAGAGCAAGGATGGGTGTCGTCTCTGCCCAGGAGTTTTTTCCATCATCAACTCATTCATTGATCCATTCAGGAAGGATTTCCTCAGCGCCTGCTATGTGGCAGGCATTCTGCTCGGGTTTGGAGAGAGAAAGATTTCAAGTCTTGACCAGTGCTTGGTCCACCAGGGGAAAGAGGCACACAAAACTCAGACAATGAAACAGTGAGATGAGTATAGCAAAAGGAAGACTTGTGTGACGATTTAAGGGAAAAAGGATAGTCGACCATTTGAAGACTGGTTAAGGAAGCCTTTACAGAGGAAGTTTGCTTATATTGGGCCCTGGAGGATGGTCAGGAAGAGCAGGGCTTGGGGCTGAGGGCAGAGCCTACCCTAGGCCTTGGAAGACGCAGTAGAACTTCTGTCTGGAAGTTCTGGAAGCTGTTGACTTGGCATGATGAAAGTGCTGGATGCCTGTTAGCAGACAACAGGAAAGGAGTTTGAAGATGGAATCAGGACATGATATTCATTTGTGGGAAATATCTTCTATGCTCTGTTAATCCATATTCCCTAAGACTAGGCCAAAGTCAGAGGACCAAGGCAGATGATAAAGTGGAAAGAACGTGTACTGAGGATAAAAGATCTAGGTTTACTCTCAACACGTCCACTACCTAGCTGTGTAATCTTGAGCAGTGTACTTATCTGTAAAATGGGTTTAATGAGAATGAGATAATGATGGAGAATTAGTCATGTAAGTTGTTGATATAAAGGATGTGGGAGAACAAAATTCCAGGCAATTCAAAGACCACAGAAACCACAAACTCATCTTAGGTGCTTATTTCATAAAGTTTTTACACAGAAGTGGATGGTGACTGTGCTGTACTGAGATTCCCTCCTGACCAACATCTGAAGCCTGTTTGTTCCCCACACCTCCTTGTCTGGTCCTCATTCAACTCACACAGCTGTCTCCTCGTTCCTTGCCATTTCTGACTGTGTGGTACAGTCTTTTCTTCAGAGGGGGTAAAAGCCTGTAGCTAAGTAGTAGAGTAGGACAATTTCTGCTCTTTTCCTATTTACACTTCAGTAGGGGGCCCAGGTGTTTAAGCATGAGTATTTGTTTTCAATCAAAAAAAAAAATCTTCTTTGGATCCTATAGCCTATCTAAAAATTGCTTAAAATCTTATATTCTAAACAAAACCTGTGCTTAGCTATGTTAATACAGGACTCTATCCTACGGAAAATGCATGGTTACAGGAGGAAGCATGTTTCATTCAGATAAACATCTTAGGACAATCAACTTGTTTGAATCAAAATGTCATACCTTAAGTCTATAGATCAACTGATATCATCTTACTCTAAACAGGACAAGTACCTAGAAGGCAAACATTTAACTCAAATTTAGAAGATGATGATAAGCCCAATCTTTGAATGGTTTCACCAGCCTCCCAGTCATCCAAGTCAGAAAACTGGGAATCAGTCCAAATTTAGGTCCCATATACAGCACCGTCGATCATACTTTAAATAGGTGTCAAACCTGTACCCTTCTTCTCTTCCTTTCTGTCCCTGTTTTAATTCAAAACCTTCTCATTTATCCGTGGGTATTAGACCATTGTCCCTTCTAATGATCCTACATCTTTGACTCTTACAACATCCAATTCTTCCTCATCACAGCCTTCATAGCCATCTTTCCACAATAGAAATATAATCATGTTATACTTCCATGAAATATTTCTCTGATGCTCTACTTTTCTTTTCCTTTCCTTTTTTTTTTTTGTTTGAGGGACTATTCCACCATCATAACACTAAGCATATATCATCATACATCAGCATCTGTATATAATACCACCAGCAGTCCCATTCAAATTCAAAATCCTGACCCCATGGTGGCCTGCAAGCCCTTCTATAAATGGGTCCACAGAAGCCTCTTCCACCCCTTTGCTCACTCTGCCCCCTTCTTGCCCTTCAGTCATGCCAGACACCTTAGATGTCCCTTAATGGGCCGACTGGTCCTTTGGTCTTAGAGGTTTTGCTCACACAGCTACTTTCACCTAGAATGTGTTTCTCCCCCCTGAGGGCTTTTTCTCATCTTCTTGGTGAGTACCTTTTCATAGTTTGACATCTTGATCAATAGTCATCTCTTCCACAGTCTTTCCTGACCTCCCTGTGAATCAGTGGCTCCTTCAGCTGTCCCCCCACCTAGTCATCACAGACCTCTCTGATCGCCTGCAGGTCTCGTGCACAGACTGGTTTCCTTGTGTGTCATCCGCACCACACTGAAAAGAGAGGCATGAGAGGAAACCGAGGCGAGAAGGATGGAGAGAAAGTGAGAAGGGTCGAGACAAGAGGGCTAGAGAGAAAGGGGAAGAAAGAGTAAAGGAACAGGTATCATTCCTGTATGCTCTTTTCTGCTCCCTTCTCCCAACCGCCTATACAAAATAAAGCAAAGAGGAACCATTCGATTTTTCTCAAGGAGAAAACACCTAACTTCATCTCGAATGTTGGCACCCCTGAATGTCTTGGAAAAGCTGTGATATATACTCTGCCAAGTGGGAAACTGTATTGTCATCAAATTGCCACCCAACCCCTGGCTCTGCCCCCAGGGCCATGCCGTGGAAAAGGATCCTGCCCTGAGGCTTTAAAGGAAATAGGGTGGGAAAACCTGGCAGGACCTGTCCTCAGAGACCAAAGGAGAAAACAACTGTGTAAGTAGTAGAAGGTGACAACTGAAAGACACAAGACTTAGTGTATAAGTGGCCCGGAGGAGTCACCAAATCTGGGGAAATTGTAGAGAGCGAGAGAAACTTCCGCTAGGCACAGAGTTTTGTAGAAGAGCCAAGCTAGGTTTCCAGGAAAGAGAAGAAGCAACATTTAAGAACCTACTGCATACCCAGCTCAGTGGTCAGACATTTATTGTTACTTCTCTGCGTCAACTAACAACCCCTACAGGAGGTGTCTCCAAACATTCAGGTCACACATATTTATTGAGTCCCTAATATGTTCCTGGGGGTGCCCTAGTTTCATCAGCCTTTGATTTATAATAGAGCAACATTAACTTTTAATTATGAAATTAAAATGTCCCTCGGCTCTCACAGGCTTAAATATTATATCTCTGTCCTCGTCTTCGTTTGTCTCATCTTCCTGCTCAGACTCAGGCTCCCCGGCAGGAAGGTCTGGCTTTTCCACTTGTGTCTATGCCTACACAGGGTTGGACACCCGGGGTGACCCCCACAGTAAGAGTCAAGCAGAGGATTAGGAGGTGGTAAGACGTAAATTAGAATCCCAGTTCTCACTATGAGATCCTGACAAGCCAGTCTCTGAGATACTAAGGTGATGATCCTATTTACTTCAGTGGATTGTTGAGAGAATCAAATGAGTCGACTGGTGTGAGAATGGTCTATAGATTCCACACATGTTCCAGATGATGGTTATTGTCAATAGATGTCCTGCCGAACAAGGAAGAAATATATATTTATGTCAGCTGGGCCCCCACACCCCTCTCGACTCTATGCTCCGATAGCCCCTAGACCTCTCTTCAAAGCTTTCATTGTATGTGACATTAGGGTCATCAGCCACTGTAGTGGGGAGCAGAAGGTCAGAGGTCAGGAGTTCTTCCTGTACCTGGGAAGGTCTGTGATCAATGCAAACCTCCTAGAATGAGCCTCTGGTCTCCCCTTTTTTCCATGCAGAGATGGAGGAGTAGGTGGAAGCAAAGGAAGGCTCCTTCCTGCCTGGCCCTCCCCAGGTCCTCAGAAGAGAAGGTGCAAAAATGCATCCATTCATTTTTCCTTCTAAGTGGAGTAGCCTTATAAGAAGCAAACTGGAAGTAGAAAGATGTTTTTCTTCCTCAATGTGCAGCTGCTGATGTTTTCCCCTACACCCAGACATTACTCTCACAAGTCACCTGTGTCACAAAGTTCATTTTCTGAGATTAAGGAGGCCATAGACACAGGGTCTGGGCCCTTCTGCCCAGAGATCTTAAGAGATGACGAGCTTAGCCCTACTTCAGAAAGACTTGGGTTTGAATCTCAGCTCTGCCACTTGCAAGCTGTTTGCTTCAGGTTTCTCACATGATGATACCAGTAGCTACTTCATAAGACTGTTTTGAGAACTATTGTCAGGCCATACAAGGGAAACATTTAATCAGTGTCAATAGTCTTGGGTGTGTCATGGTTAAGAGTGTGGACTACAGAGCCAGACTACTTGAGTTCAATCAGCTAACACTCTTGCCACCTAGAGTTTACCTGGCAAGTTATTTAACTTCACTATTCCTCAGTTTCCTTATTTGTGATGGATGCTTCTGAAAGGGCTATGAGAAAATTGATGAATGTTGTCATTCATTGTGTAGCAGTGAGTACTATTTGTTGTCATTATTATCCTTCCTCCGTAGCTCCTCGGGGTAGAATGTTGATGCAGAGTCTCCTACTGCCAGAACCCTCACCGCCCTGTCAGTGAGGCCAGAGTATCTGATTCATTCACTATCTGTTAGCCCCTCAGAAGATGCTTCCCGAGCCCTTACCGTGTGCTGGTCCTTTGATATACTCCAGCAGTGCTGAGGTGACACAGCATGGTCCCAAACCTCACAGGCTTCACAGGCTGCTCTCTCCTTAAAACCTTTATTTTTTCTTTCTTCCTCTTGGTTCTCATGGATCCACGCTGTCCTTGTTTTTTCCCTTTTTTTTTTTCTAGTCTCTTTTGCTTCTTACTCCACCTAAATTCCCACCTTTAAAGGACCCATCTCATTCCTAAAACCTCTTCTTGATCTACACACATCTAGTGGCATTAAATTGTCCCTCTCTGCTCTAATGTCTACATTCATATCTCCAGTCCAGGCCCCTACCTGACACTTCCTATGTGGCATTCAGTAGTCACTTCACACTGCAGAGATGCGTTTCGGGACTCAGTTTCCTCCTGTCCCAACTGGCCTTCGTGCCGGTCTTCTCCACCTCTCTGCATGCACTGTTTTCTACCCAGTTGCTCAAGTCACAAACCCTTGAGCATCTTTGATTCTTCTTCCCCATAATCTATGTGCAGTTTCTATGAAGACTTAGCCAAAATATTTACCAAAAATATTTTTGTTTCACCTTTACTGCCACCACTCTAACTCAAGCTACTATGATCTCTCTGGGGAATTGTTCAACAGCTTCCACTCTTGCCCCAACAAAGTTCATCATCTACACAAAAAGGCAAGGTAATCCTTTTATAGTATTAAAGAGCTTCGCATGCTACTTAAGAGAGACTCCAAGCTCTAACCCTGCTCTGCAAGGCTTTGCTGGAACTGGACCCTCTGAACCCCCCCAGGCCCTCCTCCGGAGATCATCACAGCCCAACCACTGGCCTTCCCTTTGGTCTTTGAAAATGCTGCAGCTGTCCTTGCCACAGCACCTTTCGTTTCCCGGAGTTCCCTTACCAATGTATTTGAATGGCTCATCATTATTATCCTTCAAGACTTAGCTCAAATGTTGGAGACCTTTCCTATCACAATACCTACAGTAGACCCTTTCCCACCCTATTATTCCCCATCCCGTGACTCTCTTAGTGCATTCCTAGCATGTTTTACACTCTGCTCTCACATAGCTTAGTTCTTCATGGTCTGCCATCCCACCTGGTGTCAGCTCCTTCAGAGAGACCCTCATGCCTCTCACCCTCAGGTCTTGGCACATAGATTCATTGTAAATATTTGTTAATGAGTGCACAAACTGGATGATAAATACTTCAACATAAGAATTATTTTTTTAATCCGTGAGAGTCCAGAGAAGAGAACTCCTTTTCCCTACACCTAAACCTTGTCAGAGAAGGTTCCTTGGACAAAGAGCCAACAGATGAGGCGGTGAAAGATGATGAAGATGTTAGGAAGGAAAAAGAAAGGAGGGATAGGCATCTCTGCTTGCAGAAAGAACAGGCACAGACACACAGAGAAGATGAACACACCTGGGCTTGGGAAGTTGAAGACGGGAGTGTCAGCTGGAGAGAGGCGGGAGATGACTAGTTGGTAGGTTACCCCTGGGGTCCCTGTGCTTGCTGCCCTGGTTTCGTATGTGGCTCGATGTTGTCCCCATCGAGTCATCACGTCCTTCTCTGTGGCAAGGATTCTGTCCAGCCATATTCACCCAGGAGGAGGGATGTCTTAACTGTGCCATTTCCAAGAGCTACACTATGCATGACACAGGTTTTTCAATAGCTTTGTTTGATTTGCTTGGTTATTTTGAAAGAGTCCTCAATTTTTCTGAAAATGTCTCCTTCCTACCTTAGTACATGTGCTCTGACTTTCATGATATTAACTTTAACTCGTTTTGTTTAACAAAAACAAAAAAGCAGGTTTTTTAGTTGATAATAAAAAGAATAGATTTGGGGCTTCAACTTTAGGGGCAAATGTCTGGAAGTACCTTACTCCTCTAAGCCCCTATCTCAAAGCGTTTTTGAGAGACTTGTTCTGATATGATCTGGGCCCAGCTTGACCCTCCCCCAGCTCAGAGTTGAAGGCGCCTGCATGGGCCTTGCCTTATCATGACCAGAGTGACTGCCTCAATGGACTGCAAGCGCCTGAGCACACACAGGGTGCAGGGGAAGGGATTGACCTGAAATCTGGGTTCAAGTCCCTGCTTTGCCACTTCCTGCCGTGCAGCCCAAAGCTACAGAAACTTACTTAAGCTTTTCTGAGCTGCAGCCCCGCCTCTGTCAGGAGGGAGTAATAATAAAGCTCACACTTTTCAACTTGCCTAAGTTTCAGTTTCTTCGGTGTCAGCAAACCTGAGATAATGCCCTCTGCCCTTCCTGGATTGCATTTCCCTTCCTTTGTTGGAATGAATATGCGGTCAAGGCAGAAGAGCTGCCCAGATGTGAAGGACTCAGCACCACAGCGCAGCACCAAGCTCAGGTTCGGGCTGAGGCCAAGTGAGGTACAGCAAGAAAACAGCTCAGAATGTAGGGAAAAAAATAAAACCCATTTCCTCCCTGGTGCCTAGGAGGAAGCAAACTCCACACTAAATTATGTTGCAAATATGCCCCATGGTAGTTTTAATTTTATTGGCACTGATTTTAATTTACTCTTTAGGCCCCTGATTGCAAGATGAGCTGTTGGCTGCTGGCAAAGGGACAGCCCTTCATCGCTCGTTTTTAATTAAGGTTCTTAACTTTGGAAGGAAAGAACAGAGAGGTTTTTCCCTCCTTCTATTTTCAATCCCAAATTGTAATGAAGGGCCCTGCATTAGCAGCACGCCCTTTGCTCTGACATGGCCACAGAAATGTTCCTCAGTGTCTGGTGGAAAAACTCCAGGGGATCTGTAGTTCACTGAATACACTCATGTTTCCATCAATTCATTTTCTAGTCATTCCTTTGCCAAACCTTTGGATATAACTTACTGTATGCCAGGCCTTTATCTGGTCCTATGGATCTAAGAAAACCAATGAATGATATATAGTCTCTGCCCTCGCTTTCTAGTGGGAAAGAACTCACATTCTAATGGGAAATGGAAATTAAAAAAGAATTCTTATTCAGGGTCAGTGTCTTAAGAGAGATAGTTACCTTGAGTTATGAGGCCACAGAGCAGGTTGTTAACTCACACTAAGGGATAAAATATGGCTTTTCAAATTGAGATTTTGTACTAGTATTATGGATAAGATTAGCTGCTATAGCAAACAATCCCCAAATCTCAGTGACTTCAAACAGTAACGGTTCGTCACAATCTGATGCAGGTCAGGCCATTTTTCTCTCAGGGTTGATTCAGAGACATAGCTTCTTCTTATGATGCCACTGTTTTTACATGCAGTTTTCATGAACATAAGCAAGCAAAAACATAAATGATTATGTCTGAATTTCATGTTCCAACTTGGAAGTGACACTTGATCCCACCATGATGGCCAGGGAGACTTGGAAATGTCTGCCATGGCCCTGAAAAAGGAAATGAGATTAGCGAGTATCTATTCAGCTTCTTCCCTGATTATTAAGGTTGAATAAGAGTTAGCCAGATAAAAAGAAAAATGTATTCTAGGCAGAGAAAGTATTTATCGTGAGTGAGTGGAGAGACAAAGTCGCCATCATAGTGGTGGCGTGAGAAACACCAAAACAGAAGTGGCAAGAATAGAAACAAGACAGGAGGAAGGTATCACATCATGCAGTCATTTAAAATTGTCCCAGGGGTTGGACTCGATCCTCTGAGCAAAAAGAAACTATAGAACAGTCTGAACTAGAAAACTGACATGATCTGTTTGCATTTTAAAAGATCGCTCTGAAGAAGCAATGACAACAGGTAAGAAGCAAATGTAGTAGAAGAAATAAGAGGATGATGGAACTGGGTTTACACATGGTCTCCATCTGTCCTCAAGGAACTCATAGGCAGACAGACATACTTACAAGTCAGATAAGGTATACGGCAACAAGTACTGAGATCAAAGCCAAGGAAGAAGCTGTTTGGGATTTATTTTAATTGAGGATTAGAAGAAATCATGAAAAGTTTAAGGTAGTCATGTGTCCTCTATTTAATTCAACAAATACTTCTAAAGATTCTGAAATTGAGGCACAGTGAAGGGTTGCTACTTGACTGTGGTCACCAATTATATTCACATTAGAACCTGAGGGTGATATTTTGCTTTTTCCTTTCATGTTTCATTTTAAGTAGTCCAACGTAAGTCCATAAAGACAGTTTAGACACAAAGCATAATCACGATGTTGTTGAAATTAGTTTTTGTAGTCTTTAACCATCCCAGCAGTGTTAAATATGTGTAATGAAGAAGAAAAAGAAATAAGATCTCAAACTCAGATCCTGTTAAGGTAAATTTCTGAGACATTTTTCTACTCTAGGTTCAGTCCTTAGAATGTCAGAGTGGAAAGCATCTTAGAAATGAATCTTTGACATTGTTTTAGAGATAGTAGCCAATGCAGTTAGACATTAAAAGAAATTAAAAGCAATAAGACTGAAATGAAGGAGGTAAAATCACTATATACAAGTGGTAAGAATACAGACCCAGACAAATATCCCCCTTTGTTCATTTTCTTCTCTCAGACACCCTCAACTACTTGTCCAAATATACCATGTTTGTATTTACTTCTCCTTTTACCTCAGGTCTAACTTTCCTACTCCATCCAAGTCTCTGTTTTTCCAGAACCTCAATTACTTTTGGTCCTTTCACATTCTTTGTTCATCTTCATGTCGTTAATACCTTCTGACATCTTGTATATTTATTAATAAGTTTATTTTCTTTCTTTTCCCAGAGAAAGTAAAGTCTTTGAGATCAGGAGTTTTCTAATGTGTTCATTACTATATCTCTAGAGGACAGAATCCTTTCTGGTATATGTCCCCCCAGCACCTAGAACACTGTCTGTCAGACCGTAGATAGTAATTATTTGTTGAATAAGCAAACAAAATAAAATTGAATACAGAAATATAAAAAGCAGAATTAGGCAAGTGTCTGAGTACAAGTTTAATATGTTGAAAGCAAGGGCCTTTATATTTAAAAAGAACTACCAGTTAGAAGATTTAATGGAGGAAAATGTATTTACAGTAGCTAAAAATATAGACTGCCTTGACATAAAGAGGAAATGTTCAGGCCCTCTATTAAAAAAAATTTTTTAAACTTCCTACTTTACCCAAAAGAAAACATGAATAAATGGGAAGACAAAATACATTTTTGAATTATAAGGCTAAAGTCATGAGTTAATTCTTCCTAGATTAATATGAAAATTTTAAATGATTGCATTGTAGATATTGAGTGTATTTTCAGGATTGGGGTAGTGATAATTGTAATGATCATAGAGAAAATATATGCAAGAAAATCCAGGAAAACTTCAAAAAGAGCTTCAGTGAGGTGATACTAATTCTCCAAATATTAAAATACATCATAAACTGAAATGAATTAAAACTGTATAATACTGAGACATGCATAAACAAATGATTAGAATAAAGAGTCCAAAATAAACCCAACTACATTATTTACATTGTAAATAAAAGTAAATTTTTATGTGATGAAGATGATTTTTCAAGTCAGTGGGGAAGAGATGGACAATCAATACACAGCATGGGACAATAACGTCCAATCCTTACCTCACACCTTACATTCATATAAATTAAAATGGAAATATTTGAATATAAAATGAAACAGTAAAAGTAATAGAAGTAACAATGAAAGAATTTGACTGAGAAATCTCAAAAGAGAAAATGGATAAATCTGTGTAAAAATTAGCATTTAAAACTTCTGCATGGATAAAAGCACTGGTAGAAGCAAAGTCAAAAGACAAATAAAGTGCACCCAGGTGGCCTTGTGGTCTAATGCACCTGGGGGCAGTCTCACACACATCCCAAGGTCCTGGGTTCAAGACCCAGGGCCAGGGGAACAACCTATGTGAACAACTAAATAAAAGTAAAGCACTATTTATTCCTCTCTCTTCCTGCCTGCCTACTTGTCTTCATTCCTGCTTATACTTTAAACTTTCCTTTAAAACAAACAAAGGACAAACTAAGCAAAATTTTTTTACACTACCCATAAAGGCTAAATTCTCTATATAGTGTTTGTAAATTAATAAGACAATTCACAGAAAAAAATAAAGTGGTTCTTAAACGTATGAAAAGATGCTTAACTATATAATGAAAGAGGATTATATGAAGAGAAATTTAGATTTAAAGTAATCTTAGCTATAGCTTTTCACCCATCCAAATGGCAAATATCAACAAGTTTGATTCTACTGATGTAATCAAGGTAATAGAGAAACTGTCATACACTGCCAGGAGTGTAAATTGACCTTTATAAGGAGGTTCTGTCGTATTGATCAGAACTGCAAATACACCGAGGACACAGAAATTCTTCTAGGAATTTATCTGGTTATAATTGCATGTGTGAAATGAGGTATACACAGGGTCAATCACTAAGATGTTGCAACAAGAAAAATTTGGAAGTAAATATTCATCAATAGGGGACTGGTTAGAGAGTTTATATATGGGTTATAACTCTATGTGAGTGGCCGAGAAATAGTGACCTCCAAGTTATGTTCAAAGAAAATATTCAAATCTGAATAGCATGTTTGTGTGTTGGGAGGAAGCGGGAGAACGTGATAACATTACAATTTCTGGGGGCTGAAACTCAGTGACTGGAGGACAGGAGGAAGGGAAATTTTCCACTATATATATATTTTTTCATACCTTTTTGACTTTTGAACCATGTACATCCATCAGTAAAGTTGACCTGCTGGTTATTTTGTATGAAACCACATTACGTACTAGCTGTCAGGATGGGGTGGCAGAAGTCACTGCAGAATGCCAGGTTCTAATTCTTTTTCCTTCCCTAACTTGCTGGTTGATCTTAAGCAAGCAACCTCCCCATTTCAGGCTGATCCAGCAAGGTCCAGGTCAAAGTAGCTGGTGTCCAAGGCCCTCTCTAGCTCCTACAGCCAGAGATAGAAACTGCAGTTTTTTCTATACAGGTTTGTAAGTCATCTCTCTACCTCCTCCTTTCTTCTTCAGCTCATCAAAGCTCAGAGGAAAAGACAGACAATTGAAGAAAATAAAATTACAAAGATGACTTTTATAGGGCTCCTGTTGAATCATTGTGTATTCCACCTCCAAAGCTGAAAATGATGAGTTTAATATCACACAGAGCAGTGCATCTTGCATCTCTCAAAAGACAGCTTCTGCTACCTAGAGAAATGGGAGCTTGGAAAGGCATAATTTTTCACTCCAACTCTGAGGCAAAATGAAATGACAGTCATCATCAGACATTCCAGAAGCAACATGGTTTTCATTTGGTTTTAACTTCATTTGAAAGTGTCCCAAGGAGAGAGAATCTTTCTCTGCATGGGCTTTCCTTTTTTCCCAGGATGACATGCTAGAAAGGGGGTGGGAAGGCAGCCAGGTTTTGCTTTGGCTGTTTCCAGTGTTGGCCATTGATGATGACAAGTTAATTACGTGAGGGTCCTGGACCTGGGTTTCAGTTCCAGTGTGCCATGACCTTGCACAAGTTCCTTCCCCATTTGGGGACTCTGTTACTCTTCAAGGGATTAATAGATATAAATAGGACTGATACTACAGGAAGAGAAGGTCATATCTGAGAGACATTGAAGATCTAAGGGCTTAAAAATACTACAATTCTTACCAGTCCATTATGGCGCATGGGGTAATTTCTCCGGGATAGTTGTATTTCTTAATTCTGCATAAAGCTTCTGTATAGACTAGGACTCTTCACAGGCAACCTCCATCCTTTGAGGGCTCATAAATGAGAAGGTTAACAGATAATACCTTATCAGCCAGAAAGTGCTTTAAGCAGGTATAAGCAGAGAGCAGAGAAAAACGAATCAATATGATCTTTACAGAAAGAGGCTATTTTTACCCACATGCTGTTTATCATTGGAGAGTAGCTGTAGCTACTCTAAACAAAAGAATTAACTGGAATGTCATGGTGTAACAGTCTAGGATAGTGCCTGGCATGCCTTAAATATGCAGTTGATGATAGAATTGCTGTGTTAGATTCCTACACTCGGAGCTTAGAATTAAAATACCCATTTTTCAAATACGAAAGCTGAGGCTCAACAGGGGACCATGATTTACTTCAGCCCCCTGCAGCTGGAAACTTCCCAGTCTGCTCCAAACCACAAGCAGGTCCAGTATAAATACAGAGAAGCAAATTCTGATAAGGTTTTGAGTCATCATTTATATTAGCTGTTCTAGAGAAGCAACCTCATGACTTAACTCCACAAAAACCTCACTTCTTCACAAGACCTCTAAAGAGGGATGTTAATGATACCATCCCCAGTCCTTCAGGGCAGATGCTATTCAAAATGAGAAGAAGTGGATCCTCACTGGGGGTCTCAACCCTTCCAATTATGACTACTAAGTCTGCTTACAATGCGGGACCGGTTCAGAAGGGGTTTGAGTGTGTGTGTGTGTGTTCATGTTTCATGTCTGGTCCCTTTAAGGCAAGCTCTGTGGCCCCAGCCTTCTCATTCGTTTTCCTTTCTCACAACAGAAAACAAGCCTGGAGTTTTATATTGACATCCACGCCCACTCCACCATGATGAATGGCTTCATGTACGGTAACATCTTTGAGGATGAGGAACGATTCCAGAGGCAAGCCATTTTCCCCAAGCTCCTCTGCCAGAATGCTGAAGACTTCTCTTATGTAAGTCAAGGTTCCCTTTCCTCCAGCCCCAGCTCCCACTCCCCGGCTGCTCCACTCCTCCTACCGCCTCCCTCTCTTTCTCCTCACTCAGTTCAAGTGGGTTGCACATTCATAGAACACCTACTCAGTGCCAGGTCTGGCGTGGGTGGTAAAGATAGAGGGAAAAAGGGAAACACACTGCTCCCAGGTGCCCAAGCAGCTCATCAAAGGCAGAGAGCAAGACTCTGAAAGGGAGCCTTGGTCTGTCTAATGAGCTAGAATTTGTGTTGTTGATCTGACGCCATTAAGCAGAGAAGACCCTGCCTGTCCCAGGGTCTGCTTTCCCCTACCTCAGTTCTTTGCATAGGAGACTAAGATATCTGCCAAAGGGGGTCATAAACCCACTGTTCTTTTCCTCCATGACCCTTTTTGGGCCTCAGTTTCTTTGTCAGTAGTTTGTAGGTTATCATTTTCTGACCTGCCTGCATCATAGTTTCCTGGGAGGACAAATGCCATAATAGATAGGAGTGCGCTTTGCAGACAGTGAACATCTTAGCAGACTCCAGAGACAGATGTTGTTACTAACCACCTCACATACCAAGGAGGACTGGAAAGGCTGTGGGTCAACAGAATAATTGGCAGCATAAAGCAATATTGTAAAAGGGCAGGAAAAGAAGATAAGGAGGGGAATCAGCATGTGGTATGGGACATAGGAGAGAGATTTTGCCCATTTTCCTTTGTTTTGACACTAAATCTCTGAGGTCTGTTATTTCCATGTGGCCAGAGGGAGAGAGACCCACAAGGGTCATAGCAATTTTTGAAGTTGATGAGCTGAAAACTTGCCTGCCCATTGCTTCAGGCCTGGACATTAATGGAGATGATGAATCTATCCATAAAGCAAGATGCACTTTGAATCCCAGAATCTTTGAATGCCAGGTCAGAAAAGCAGCTGGGAGATTAGCAAAGCCCAGCCTCTTCTTTACACCCAAGAGACATCTATGACCCAGAGAAGTTGAGTTTCTAGAGCAAGATCACCCAGCAGATGATGGCAGAGTCAGAGTAGCTAACTCCCCATTGCAACTCTGGAATAAAAACAGCCATGCTTGTTTCTCTAGAAATCTCTATGGGATGGTCAGTCCTTGAATCCCACATTCTAGAATTATGGTAAGGACTGATTAAATTAATAAGCAGCAGCAAATGAAGACATCCAACTGAGTTCTTGGGATACAGGAGCTGTCATTTATATTTGTGGAAATTCAAAGAGGGACAGAGGAACCAAGGAAAAGTCAAGCAGGAACAGGAGGCACCTGTATGATAATGATAATATATAGAACTGAAACTTGGGCTGTGCTTTCCTGTGTCGTATCTCATGTAGGCTTCAAAACAGCTCCTTGATCGAGGTGTTCTAATTTTTCCTCTGCAAGGAGAGGAAAATGGATTCAGAGAGACGGACCAAGTAAGTGACGCAGCACAGATCCAACCCAGGGCCCTTTCTCGATGCCCCTCCCTCCAGTGCTCTCTGGATCCAGGTTCCCTGGAGTCTGGGTCACTGGTCTCAGAAACTCCTCGCAGGGGTGACGTTTCCACAGCACAGTTAGGAGATTCATTCCTCTTCCCACCTGCAGATGTTCCCGCCTTAAAGCCACCTTCAGAGCTCAGGTGGAGTCACTGTCACCTGATCTCCTCCACCCTCTGTCTGCCCTCAGGGTCCAACTGTAAAATGACAGAATTGGAGTGCACACATGAACTTTAACAGTCCATTTAGGTCTTATATCCTGTGATTTTCTGGGCCTTATCTTCCCCTCTAAGTACATATATTTCTGTTTCTTCCCTTATCTATGTGTCTTGTTTTGCTGTTTGTTTTTTCTCCCTCTCTCTTTCTCTGCCTCTTCTTATTTCCTGTTGAATAAGGCAGTCATTCTTTTATTACAAGGGCCACTTTCTTTATTTACTGAGCTCTCCATTGGTTAGCATAGAATGCCCTGCCAACCTTAAGTGATTGCTCTCAAAACCCTGAGAAAGAGATGTTGTTATCACCTCCACTTCACAGATGAGGGCGCTGAAACTAAGACAGACAAGGCAAGTGGCCTGCCAGCTCACATGTTTCTGAACATATTTCAGCTGAACTTCTTGCTGACTCCTCCTTCTATCTACTGTGGTAGGTGCAACCAATCCCCAAGTGAAGAAGCAGCTGTGTCACTTCTCCCTGGAGATGCTGGCCATGGTCCTGCTGTCCCTAATGGAGGGAGGGGCATCGTGAAAGGGGCTGGGGTCTCTGGAGCCACTCGGCCCTGGGTCGGATCTGTGTTGCGTCACTTACTTGGTCCGTCTCTCTGAATCCATTTTCCTCTCCTTGCAGAGGAAAAATTAGAACACCTCAATCAAGGGGCTGTTTTGAAGCCTACATGAGATATGACACAGGAAAGCACGGCCCAAGTTTCCATTCTATATATTTTCATCATCATACAGGTGCCTCCAGTTCCTGCTCGACTTTTCCTTGGTTCCTCTGTCCCTCTTTGAATTTCCACAAATATCTGTTAAATGACAGTTTCTGTGTCCCAAGAACTCGGTTGGATGTCTTCATTTACTGGTGCTTGCTCATTTAATCATCCTCATCGTAATTCTAGAATGCACGATTCTCATCCCCCTTTTCTGAAGAGGAAGCTGAGACCCAGAGGCTCTGTAAGATTTGTTTACAGTCTAGCAGCCAGCAGGTCCCCAGCCCTGATTCTCTCCTCCCTACTTTGTCTTCACAGTCCAGCACATCCTTTAATCGGGACGCTGTGAAGGCGGGAACTGGCCGCCGCTTCCTTGGTGGACTCCTCGACCATACTTCCTACTGCTACACCCTTGAGGTGTCCTTCTATAGCTACATCATCGGGGGCACCACGGCTGCTGTGCCCTACACTGAGGAAGCCTGTATCCTAGCAGAGGCCCGCCCCAGCCCTCAGCCAGTCCTCAACTGGCCCAGAATATCCAGGTCTGTCAGGGTCACCAGGCAGCTCACGAACTAGGTCTCCAGCTCAGATAAAGGCTGAGACCCTGAGATGAGGGAGGGAGTGGTTGGTTCTGCTGGTGATAACTTTGGATTGTAGTCTTGTCCCCTTGTGCTTCTATGACACTTCTCTGCAGGCCGCCTCTGCCTGCCCCAAGTCTCTATAGCCTGCCCATACCTGAAACTGCTCTTACCTTTCTCTCCCCTTCGCTCCCTCCTGAGGGACTGAAACTTCTGCCATCTGAGGTCGGTAAGTACGCAGGCGGGTGACCCGGGCTGCTAGATGATCTCCACAACTCCTTCTCACCTCTACCACAGATGACCACGTTTTCCTGTTTCATCTGCCATTTTTGTGTGTTCTTACCCTCCTGCCTTCTCATCTCTCACTCTCTGTTTGTCCTTCATGTTTTCTCCTATTCCCTCTCCTTCTATCTTGCCCCTTTCACTTGTCATGCTTTTTTTTTTTTTTGCTTTTGCTTCCTTCCTCTCTGTCCCACCAACCCTTTCTCCTTCCTGTCTTCCCTCTTCTTCCATCCTCCTCCCCTCACCTCTTCTCCCTTTGCCTCCCTTCAATCTTTCCTCTCATCCTCTGGGTTTCTCTCTCGCTCTCTCTCGCTCTCTCTCTGCCTTTCTAGTTCCATTGCCAAATTGTTCTTCTTAGTTTCTTCATAAAATGTGTCATAAAACTCCCAGATTTGTCATGATGAAATTCAAGGTTACTTTCTAGCTTGCTTGAGTTTTTAGGAATTATTTAGTCATTCTACTTTTCTGAGTGTTTGGTTTTCATTTCAAGGTCACTAATTCAGGATTGTGACAGGTTGTACTTTCCTTTTTTTCAGTTTTTGGATTGACTCATTTCTCCTTTCCTACCAGCTATTTCAGAGAAAGAATTATAGTAGAAGGAAGAGAAGAGGCAAGATGAGAGCGGCTCTGTCTATAGGCAGATTTTCCCTCCCCAGAAGAAATGCTCCTCTGAGGCTCTATTCGCCCATGTTGTTTTCAGAGGGCCTACCACGCTCCGTGCAGGAAAATGTCCTGACATGGTCATGACATGACTTGAGACTGGTCTGCACAGTTATTTCCAGTCTAGTGCTCTGGGGGTCCAGGAAGTAGGGCAATGACCCCTGAACGAGGGGAGCAGTAGGTAGGCCAGGTGTTAGAGCAGTGTTCCTGATCCAACTGAGCCCTGAGGGATTGTGATTGCAACTGAAAAGACTGTGACAGTCATCTTGAAAATGACATTACTACTTAGCAAGGCCAGGGAAGTAGGCCCTGAGGTAGAGGACTCTTGTTTCCAGAGTCCTGTCCATCAATTTGTGCCACTCCGGCCTCTTCTCCCACACACAATACACACACTTGGTGTGGGCCCGGGACTTCTCCAGGATGTGCTCACTCTTATAATCCAGTTGTAGATCTTATTCCACACTGAACATGCTTTGCTGGCCCATGATATAGTGGCAAAGGAGGTAGAGGGTATTGCCTGGAAGAAGAGTTCGAGTATTTGCACCAGTGGAGTTCCCACAATCTCCACAAGCTCCCCGAGAGGAGGCCTACACTGGTTTGTGGTTGGCTTCTGATGTTCGGCTTGGTGGGTCTTCCTGCCCTTTCTCAGCACCTCTGATGTGCTTTTGTGTGGGAAGTAACTATGTTTATTAGTAGAATGTCTCTGCCTCAGCCCAGACCCAGGTTCCTCTCTCATCACAAGTAAACACACCTTCAGAATGTGCAGGAATCTTGCCAAGAGCCTGGATGGAAAAATGCACAGTCATAGGCCCTAACGAGCTAAGCTTCCAGTCTATTCGGGGCATCAGAAAAGGAAAGGGGCCGTTATATACTGTGAGTTCAATGGGGAGAGAATTCCAGAAGACCATGGGAAATGTTCATGTAACAAGCATTACTGAGGATCTTCCATAGACCAGGTCAGATTCTAGACACAGAGGATATGGAGGAACCTACTAGATACGAAAGTGGGTGGAGAGACTTAAGCACAGTTGGAGGAGGTCTGGGAGCTTCCCAGCCGACGTGACATCCAAGCTGATGTTCCGCGGTTGAGCATAAGTTCGGCAGATTGGGCTGGGATGCGTTGCCAGAGGGAAGCCATTGCAGTAGTGAGGGGAAGAGGAGTGTGCTTCAGGCCCCCTAAGTGGCTAGAGGACCGTGGGCATGAGACGAAGCTGACATGACTGGCTATAAGATTTGAACTTGAAACTGAAGGCAACAGAGAGCAGTAGAAAGGTTTTAACTAGGAGTGAAGATCCACTGTGGCTGCAGTGAAAAGACAGATTTGAGGGCACGGAGACTGTGCGCAGGGACATGCGTTAGGAGTTGTGATTATCCAGGTGGGAGGTGGCTCAGGCCTAGACTGAGTGGGGCTGTGGATTATTCAGAGAGTGTGCCTGAGGGGACTTGGTATGGGGTTGTCAGTGAGGAACAAAAGTTGGTGGTTGGCAGGAGTTAAGGGTAAACAGGCTGCATGCAAGCTGAGTGGACCGTGGTGCCGTGGCAGCCACCCCACTTTGCTCTATCATCCAAGGGGCGAAGGGGGGACCTGGAGCTGCACCAGAGAAGCTCTGGTTAACTTAACACGCAGGAGGGTGATTTCACCTGGTTCCTGTTGAAATACATTTTTTTTTTAAACCCTCATCTTCTAACAGAGGGAGACGTTAAGCAGACAGATTGTGATCTTTGTTGGCTGCTGGCTCCGTGTCCCGATCAGAAAAAGAAATTACATGGTCTGATGGGAATGGCAATATGGTCTGGGAGGAAGTGTCCTCTAGACTGGGAATCAGGAGACCTGGATTCTGATGACAACAGCGCCATCATTCCAGACTGTGTCCTTCACTAAGTCCTTCCTCCAGCCTCACTGAGGTGAGTGCCCTCAGCTTCACAAAGGAACCAAGGACCATCCCAAGTTTCTAACCCCTACTCCGGGAATTAAAGAAAGATGCTCGTGACAAAATATGGTATTGTGTGAAGGAAACAGGCTTTCAATTCAGACATCTGGGTTTGGATCCTGGCTCAGCCACTTACTAGTTATGCCACCTTGGGCAAGTTACATAACCTCACTGGGCCTCAGTTTCCTAATCTGTAACTGTAAAGCATAATAGTACTTCACTGAGCTTCAATGAGGTTAAATAAAATAATGCACATGAAGATATACTGTAAACTTTAACTGGTAAGTGACTGTGGGTGAAAACATCGAAAGGTTTGTGACTGTAAATGAGGACCTGCAATTATGCTAAAGGAGCTAGATGGGCCCCTATACAGCAGGTCACTGGCTGGAGGGCTCCGGGAGGCAAAAGACCTAAGTGAGGCCACCACGATTAAGGGCCTTGGCATCAAAACGCCAACTGGCTCACACAGCGAGGGTGAGTGTTGCCACAATGGGTGTTTCTATGTCTGTCTTTCCAAGTCCCCCTTCCCAGCTTCAGGGCACATGGATGCCAAGTCAGTTCTGCACAGGATGCCAGCAGAGAGCAAGGTCAGGGAAGGGCAAGGGGCGGTGGGGAATCCTGACAGATACTTACCCAGGCCAGCAATCATGTCCGCCTCCTCACCAACAAGAGCATATGTATCTGTCAGTTTAATTTTTCTCCCTGGAAAAGCACCAAGTGAGCATTACCAGGATCTTGCCCTCTGAATTCCCTTCTTCATTACTTTAGAGAAATACAGCAGGGGACACAGTCACCGATGATTACCTAGCTGCATGACCTTGGGCTGGTTATCGCACCATGTGACACCTGGTTTTCCCGCTGTAAAAATAACAGCATTCACTCTGCAAGGTCACTGGATGAATGAAATGATGCAGTGTGTCTGCAAGCCCTTGGCACCGCCTGACACCTGACAGGTACTCAAAAAATGGTTCACCTATCCCGTTTCCTCGGCTCCATACAGACTGCTTGACTTCCTCCTTGGGTTGACTCTTCAACATGATGATCTGACTTTGAAGCCAGAAACTGGGTCTCAAATCCTGACTCTACCTGTATTACCGGGTAGTTTTGAGCAAACCTGGTTCCTTCCCTTAGTCTCAGTGTCTGGAATTCCTGCCTTCAGAAGTGCTGTAGAATGAGATTGTATGTGTACTTGATCTCTATTCTAGTCTCTTCCAGCTCTACGGTTTTTTTCCTGTTCTGAAATCTAAAATTATATTATTCCATGCTTAGATGAATGTATGATATTAAGAACTCATAATTGCATTATTTGGTGAGTCTGAAGATTCAGTGATTCTACCAACATAAGTGTTCCCAAACTAAAAGGGAAAATCAGTACAAAAGACTCCTTGACAGCTGACTGGCCAACCCTCCATCTACTTGTATTCTTTCAGTTTAGGGGTTCTTGAATGAGGACCCATGGACGGGCTGCAAGAAGATCCCATCAACCATCTAGGCGGCAATCACGTAACCATCTATGTAAAACCATGAGTGGAGACTCAATAACTTTCAACACAACCTAAAAGCAGGGACATCCTCAGAGGCTCTGTCTTGGCTGATGGTCTCTGTCCACACCGTGGCAGGAATATAGCTCTGCTGCCAGAGCCCTGAATGTGAGTTCTGCTTTGCATTATTTTAACCGCGGGCCCTAAGCCAGTTATTTGACCACTCTGAACCTCAGACTCTCCATCTGTAAAGTGAGGATAATGATCATTTACTTCACAGAGTTACTTTGAGGGTTACATGTAATAAGAGAAATCACTGAGCACACATTCAGTGCCATTAAATATTACTTCCTCTGCCTTCCCTTCCTGAGACTTGTGTTGTTGTGAAATGATAAATTCTTGAGAATTTGGACCATTCTTCAGCAAACCCTATTTACATTTTACTGATCTGCCAAGTAATAAATATGCTCTGTTCAAAGGATGAGAGGGAGAGGAGAGGGTGAGGGAGGCTAAACTGAAAAAAATCATAAAATAACCCAGAGCTACTCTGGCCCTTGTTTATGGTCTGGTTGCAAGCCAAAAGGAAATAGCTCTTTGACTTAATGGATGAGAAAAACATTGGAAACAGAGATCTGGGGTCCTGAGCACACTGTTTTCCATACAACCTTAAAGCAGTGGGTACCTTGAAATCAGAAAATGCTGGCTCTAGGAGAATACGGCTGAGATTTAGAATTCAGTTCATTGTTTTGGTCTCCATTCAAAGTCTACGCCATGCCTTACACTGGGTCATCAACGCTTGCATCCAACAAAACTCAGTAGGCAGTAGGAATATATGAATGAGACATGGTCCCTGCCTACTAGAAGGGCAGTTTCAAAAGGTGAGAGAAAGGAAAAGAGACAGCAGCGACAGGAGCATAGAGGGGTAAATGCCCTGGCAGAGGGGGGCTCTGCTATCTGGAGAAGCACATGGGAATCAGCTAACCCTGAAGGAGAGGGGAGGGAAGGAAGATCTCCTGGAGGAGAGAAACTAGCCCTCATCCTCCGCGATGATAGAGCGCAGACAGGCAGAGCAGGATCCTGGCAGAGGGAGACGCGCAGGTGAGAGCCCAGATCCCAGCAAGAGGGTGTGTGTCCCGAGCACTGGAGGGTGTTTGGGGCCCTGCCACAAGCAGCAGGTGGTCAGTAGATGCAAAGCAGGATCATGAAGTAAAGAAGGAAAATCAGTGAAACGTGTAGCAGAGGTACATGGAGCAAGCTGTGCTCACTGGGTACAGTTACAAAATATTTTTTGTCTCCTGTGGACCCTACAGAGATGGATATAGATTCTAGCTCTGGATTAGGAGATATGAAAGCTCTGGCAGGCCCCCATGACTTTCCACGCATTCTCAGGAAATTAAAAACTCTGATTAATTCAGGTCACAAAACCATCTCTGTTCAGCAACGACTGTGTCTGGTTCAATCAAAGCCATAGAATCTCAGAGAAAGCTTCCCCCTCCTCTAGCTCAGGCCTTTGCCAAACAGGTTGCTTGAGGCAACCACGGGGGCCAGGTGAGACTGACTGTTCAGCCATCTTGACTTCCATACGTTTCCCCCATCCAACTGGCCCCAGATATTGTGCCCTCCAAGACTGAGCAGGATGGAGGAGAGGAGTAAAAGGGCAAGAAGGGTCTTCGGTGACTGATATTGTTGAGATGGCATGGCAAACCTTAATGTTCTCCAGATACACTGCTCCTGGTGAAGAAGGCTGTTGATATGTGCCCGTGCATCTGCTCAGGGTGATTGATTGTGCTCCTTTCTCAGCCCCTGGTCATTTGTTGATTCACTTCTGTTGCGGTCCCTGCACCCTCCTTTTGTGAGTTCTCTGTGGCAGTTTCATACCTCACTTTGAAATGTAGTTTCTAGAGTTTGGGGTCTCAGCTGAAACTGAAGCTGGAACAACTCCATTTTAACACATATTCTAATATCTGTCAAATAGGATTGAGTAGTTTGGGTAATTTCTTGGGCGTGGGAGTGAAGAGAGAAGCCCAGGAAGGTGCCCAGTTTCTTGACTCGAACAGCATGGTGGATGTTGAGACCAGTCACTTGGACAGACTATTGGAGAGAGGGCTTGGGAGGGACTTTTTTGAGGTCTGTTTGGGAAATGTTGAGTAGGGGTCTTGTGTGACATTCAGAGGGAGAAGTCTGAAAGTCAGATGGCTCTCTGGGCCTGAAGTTTTGGAGAGGGACCTGGATAGACTCATACAGATTTTTCTGTAATGCACTGTAGAGTCATAATGAAGGAAGTGATTTTTTTTTCCAGGTGCACAGTCAAGCTAAGTTTCTCCTGGATGAGTTGGTGAAAAGAATACTCAGTTGGGAGTCAGGATCCCCATTCCACTATGTCCTTTGGTCTTTGGTCCCTCATAAAGCTGTATGACCTTGGAGAAATCACTTCACCTTTTCTAGCCAAAGCCTGATACTAGGGAGCTCCTCAGGGAATGCCCATGGATGATAAATAAATGAGTAAGTGAATGAATGAAGTGGCAGCAGTCCTCACAGGCATCTGCTTAATAGGACAATGAGTGACGTGATCTGTGTTTCTCAGAGGGATTATCAAAATTGGTGGGTGTGTGTGTGTGTGTGTGTGTGTGTGTGTGTGGCAGAAGGGAGGTTGTGTGTGTATGGCAGTGCTGCTGAATTTTCTTTCTTGCTTTCTAAGTAAGAGCTAGAAGCATAAGAGGCAGTCAAATCTGACTGGTTGGCTGGCATGTAAGATATCTAGGTACCTCCCGGTTCCTGTGTTTTGCATCCAGGGTCAAGTCTTTGTTTAGCTTTGTAAGTCAAAGTCGTTCCAATGAAAACCTTTGGGAACAGAAGGCTAAATGAGACTGACTCTCAGTTTTGGGGTTTTCATTCCCTCCTTCATGCAACATGGACTAGAATTTGATCTTTCAATAGAAATATTTATTGAATGAACAAATGACCAGCAGCAGCAGCAGCAGCAGCATCGGTAATGGTAAAATTATAATACTGAGATGTGCTTCCTGGGAGGTGTCAGGATTCCTGCAGAGGAGGATGGGCTTTGTCTCTGACTTGCGGTGTAAATTTGGAAGGTACCCCCCATTTTCCTATTTTTGACTTAGAAGATGAAATGATCCTCAAGTTTAGTTTCAGTGAGATTGGGTAGAGATTAAGATAGATAGATAGATAGATAGATAGATAGATAGATAGATAGATAGATAGATACAAACATACATAGATACATATATACATAGATACATAGATGCATAGAATCATTTCAGTTTTATCCTTTAAATTGAATATTACCATCTTACCTTTAGAGAAACCAAAACCTAGAAAATTCAAAGAGCATGCCAAGGGCTGCGGAACTGAGAAATTGGGGATTTACCCCCAGATTGCCCCGGCCCTGCAATATATGCCCTCTCAATTTCACCTGCTTGGTTTTGGCTCACCCTCCTCCCTGCTCTGCAATCGATCCAGGTTCCTTCCATTTCCTGTAGGACGGATACCTTTCCTGAGCCCACAGGGGTGGGGACCCAATGCTCAGCTTGTATTTGTCTCTAGTCCTGCTCTCTCTCAACCTGCTCCCGGCTGTGATCTTTCCATTTCCCCATCACTGACAGCAGCCCACCCCTCTCTGTGGAGCCTGAGCTAAGGGCCTTGACCCTACTGCCTCCCGCCACCAGATCAAAATAGACCTCTGCCCAGGCCTGGAAAACCAAAATGTCATTACCTCCCCTCAGTCTCCCTCATCCCCCTAAATGAGGTTTCTGAGGGTTTTATCTGCTGTTGTCAAGTTTATAGCTATAATTTGAAATGCTGTTAATATTACTGACAGCAGAGAGCTACAAATTACAAAGTTGTAAAGTTACTTTACGGTGATAACTGTCAGCTTTCACTAGCAACACTGCAAGGCTCCATGGAAACCAAGTCGATGATAAAGGGAGCTGATATTGTTTCAGAATTATAGCTGTGAGCTGATGGTCAGAGCTATCCGGCTGGTTTTTAAGTAACCTGAGCCTGTTTGTGTATATTTCTGTTCACTTGCACATTTATGCACACACTTACCTGTGTGCTCATCCTCTTGTACAAATGTAGGGAGAGCCCCCAAAGTAAAAAGGACTTTGTTCAAGATCAGTTGCAACCGGTTGTGAATTTGGACTTAACTCTGACCAGCGCCGTGGATGGCGCGTGGGACTGTCTGCCATACTGCAGGGGCTTGCTCAACAGTGGTTGAGTGGATGAATGCCCAGGACACTTGGGGAACTCAGACGATATTAAGAACAAAGGGTATCGAATAATTTCTGCCTTCAGAATAAAACAAAAGCAGCCTTGGAAGTACTGATTTGGAGATATAGGTTTCTTGTGTAGTGAAGTGGTTTAGGCATCTTAACTGAGGCTGTTAAGCTTGACGTTGGTCAAGAAGGCAGATGTATCAGCCCCATCTCCAGCACACACTGGTCTCCTGCCGAAATTGGTGTTGATTGACTGCCTTAACACAAGTGGGTGTCAGCAGAAGGGAGGTGCTGGCCTTTCTCTTCCTGCTATGCCCTCCCTCCCCTGAGACCTGGGCTCAGTTTCACCCCAACTCTAGGCAGGGCATTGGTGAGACGATGGGGCATGGCCTCTGAAAGACTAGGTGGGAAGGGATTGCAAACCTAGGTTTACCGATTGTGCTGGTTTGCCTGGGACTCAGGGTTTCCTGGGACAGGTGACTCCCAGTGCTAAAACTGGAACAGTCCTGGGCAAACCAAAATGGTTGGTCACCCTATACAAGGCTATGACCTGGGAGGAACTGCTAAAACGGTTAAGGATATTTTCCTTGGAAATAAGACATTTTGAGGCTATCCATTTGCTTCAGCCAAATTTCTAAAGAGCCAAGGAGCAGAGGGAGTGGATCCATGTGTCCCTAGAGGTGGGGATGAGAGGGAGTGGGAGGCAGTGCCAGTGTGAACCTCTGTGTAGAGAAGGTGGCGGGGCTATATTTACTGAACACCTACTATGCAGCAGGTCTTGGGCTGGGGATGCAGAGATGCGTGGTCACAGTCTCTGCCCAGAGAAGTCCCCAGTGTGGCAGGGGCAGGAGAGTGACTGCAGTGCAGGGTTGGATTGGGAATGTAGAGAGGGTGGTGAGGGCTGCACGGCCCCCGGCCTGGGGGTGAGGTGTCAGGGCTGGGAGTAGGCATAGCAGTGGAAGTACCGTGGAAAGGGCATGTGGGCAGACAGGACATCCTGTGCAGAGTCAGACCACTGATTGCTGCTTCACTCCTTTGGATAAGCTGCGACTTTGAGTTGCAAGTTGGGGAATGAGACACAATGAAGCTGGAAAGGTCTGTGGGCACCAGTCAGTGAAGGGTCCCTGAAACACCAGCATAGAGCTGAGGGCACAGTGGCCACGTGAGCAGGACAGGTGGGTGGAGTCAGCTGGAGACAGGCGAGCACACAGACAGATGTCACACCTCCTCACCAACTCATCTGCCTGCCTCTTCCCACTCCTTTCATCTTTAAAAGAAGGTGCTCCCTGACAGACTGGTTCTGAAAGTAAGTCAAGGGGTCCCCTTCTTCCTGGACCCCTAGAGAACCAAGAGTTCCAGTTTCTCAGGTTTTCCCACTTGACCTAGAATCTTAGGACACCTCCTAGTGGCATCGTTGTGCAACAGACAAGTCTTCTGATAACAGATTCATGACCTTGGATTTAGCTAATCTCATCTCTGCCACCAACTTGCTGTGTTATCTTAAGCAAGTCACTCTCCTCTGGATTCCACCTGCCCCTTTGGACACAGGCCCTCCTCCATCCTCCACGACTCGTTCAGAGAGTCTATTTAATTCTGATTTAATTGGCTATTAGATCTACTATGTACCAGACACTGTCACCTCTAGGATGCTGTCAGACTCTGGAGGGCATAGGCATTCTACACAGAACCACCAACCTTTCCTTTCTTCTAGAAACCCGGAACGAGCACCTCAAATCTGACTTCCCAAGCCAGCATGCTGCCTATCTGGGGCTTCTTATCTGTCAATATTTTCCTCAGGATGATAAATGTCCTGCCAATAAGAGGAGCCAGCTGCCAACTCTGTGTGAGACAGGCCTTTAGCTGGGGCTGTGGCCGTGCTCAGCTTGTTGATGTGTCTCGAGAGGCGGAGGTAGGAGATGTGGCTGGATGGATGAGAGGTGGGAGGTGGAGGGAGGAGAGGATCAGAACCACGTCTCTCAAGCTACACAGATTTTGTCATGAGTCACTGGAGAGGAGAGTGGAGACAGAGGGTGCTTGGATTTCAATTTAAAGTAAAAATACATTTACTCTGTGTCCATGCATATATACATGGAACTCCTACAGACCATCAAGAAGTGACAGCATTTACAGTGTATAAAATGTATTCAGCACCATCATCGTCATTGATCTCCACAACCACCTAGAGAGAGGAGTCTTACCTATAGTTTATTAAACATTTTGTCCCTGAGGGCCTACTGCATGCCACTCCCAGGCCCCAGAGGGCAAACGGAGAGTCAGTGGGAAGAAGCCTATTCAGGTGACAGCAGGTCTAGGTGGTGAAGCAGTGCTCTTCCAGAAGCTTGATTTTTTTTTTTCCTTTCTGATATCAAATCCAAATCTCTCTGCCCCACTAGAGGACACTTCCTTTGCAGAAACCAGTCATGTGGTGAAAAGCTAAGAAGGTCACTCCTTTGTTCAGTACTAGGGTAAAAAAGAATGTGACCTTTGGAGCCGAGATGACCTGGGTACACATCTTGGCTCTGTTGTTTACTAGCGTGGGACCTTGGGTGAGCGACCAACCTCTCCGAGTACTTCTTTCAAGTGGATAGAAACAGAAAATACCTCAGGTGCCTGGCATCTTACCTGGAACATGGTGGGGACTCAGGAAGTGATAATCTTATCACTACTGTTGCTAGCGAGTAGAGTTCTGCCCTGGGTGAAATCTAAGTGACACATTTCTGAACCATCAGGAAAAGATGAAATCCATGCCGACTGGAGGTTTCATGGAACCTTCCATGAAGGGTTCTCAAGATCCTTGAGGAGTTCTTGAGATTCTTAAATAGCATCTTCTTCAAAGTGCACTTGGAGTGCTCAGCTGTCTAATATAGCCTGACGCCACTATCTGTGTGCATGTACATACTTCAGAACTCTTTTTGAAAAGCTAGGACAAAATTGTTAAAGACCAGGCTCAGGGCTCAGACTCTGGTCCAGATTTGTGCCTGAGGCTGAGACTCAGTCTAGGAGAAGGTTTGGTGTTTGGTGCTTGGTTAAAGGCAACATGTGTGAGCCCTCCCTGTTTTTATGTTGGAGAAACATGTCGTGATAGAGTTAACCTAGTTAGATCCTTATCATGGAATCCAAGAACTGGAGAGCACAGTGATTTCCTGTTTTTTTGATGTGATTACAGACAATGACATTCCATCCTTGTGCCTCAGTCTCCCATCCTCCTTGCTCTGCCTCCCTTGTGAATGGTTGTATCGACCCATGAGTATGGTATATAAGAAATGGCTTTGAAAATTAGCCTGCCTGGTTCTCGAGGAAGGGGTGATTACTTGCAAAGGGTAGGGGGTCACAGAGAGAAGTTAGAAGCATGCTGCCCTTTAGGACAAAAATCTGGGCTAGGGTAGGGGCAAGGGCAGAGCCAGAGGAGGCTGGGCTGGTATAGAGGCAGCCAAAGGAGACACAGACTGGTTCACTGCCCACCTTAAGTCCACAGGGCTGTGCATGGGCTGGGCACCTTCAGAGAGGTGTCCATAACCCCCCCCCAAAACTGAGACTGGCTCCTCACCAGCTCCTGCCTCCTGCCACCAGCCCGTTGGGAACCACCGGCTGTGCTCCTGGCTGTTCCTGAGGTTGAGGTGCCCTCTCCTGGCCTTGGGGTGAATGGCTATCTTTGAAAATCAAGCTTCCTTCCCAGAGAGGATTGAGAGGCCGTCTGTCAGCTAGGTGCTTTTTCTGGACTAGGATCTGAGCTCTGGGGGTCTGAGCCATCTTGGGGGGCAGGCATGAGGAAAGAGGGGCCCATCTCCTTCGCTTCTCTGATGTTTTTCTCCTGCCTGGACATCCTTCCTCCCTCATATTCTCCTTTTCACCATTTCTCTTCTTTGTGTCTGTGTCTGAGTGTAGACTACACATCCCCTCCCGCATCTCTCCCTGCCACCTCTCACCTCCACCTGCGTCTTCTCACTCTGTCTCCTAACTTCTTCCCTCCTCTTTCTGCACTTTCCCTTCATCTCGCTTCCTCCTTCCTTTCATGAGCCAAAGCATAGGAAGGATCTGCACCCAAATCTGCACTTGATTCCACTATTCTCCACCCACATGGCCTTTAGCAGGTGCTTTGCGCCACAGCACTTAACTGGTGGTGCAGATTAGAGGAGTGATTTGCTGCTCCAAGCCGGTCATGAGGTTCCTTCTTTCAGTGTCCCCTGGTGAGAGCCAAGGGCACAATCCCAAAGCATGCTCCAAACTCACAGCTCTTGGAGGTGGAGCTGGATGTGTGCTAACACAGCTGCAGCCGCCACACTCCCCTCAGGGACTGTCCCATCTCTCAAACCAGCTATGGAGGAATGGAGCAGTCAGGCTCAGACAAGGCTGGGACTCTTGGTGTTTGAGCTGCTGCGGTTCTGTGGTTAGGAGCCCAGGCTCTGAAATCAAATGGATCTGGTCTCTAGCCCTAGCTCTGCCATTTCTATGTCCTGTGCAACTTTGGGGAAGTTACTTCACCATCTGGACTTGAAATTCCTATTTAGAAATAATGGTTCAAACTTCCCAGGGTTTTTTGTTTCTTTTGTCTTTGTTTTAGTTTTGAGGTTAAATGAGTATATGTCTAAGTTTTTTACATCTTGATTGACCCCTATTAGGGATGATAGCTACTATTCCACTTTACAATAGGTCTTGATTACTTCATGGGGATCCCAGTAGATCAGAGGGATCTGCTGAGTAGGTAATAGGGAGGCCATTTGGTTGGGGCAGATTTCCTGCCTGGACAGAGTCATCCCCACCCCCACAGAGATATGTGCAGCCACATGACTGGTTTTAAATGCACTGCAGGGGGATTAATCGTTTGCGTTCTCTCACAAGAAAACTCTGACCATAGTCTGCTCCTACTTACATGCACTAAGGGAAGATGAGAAAAATCCCAGTCCCTATCCCTTTGGCTAACTACTTTAGTAATGACTTATACAGTGGATGTCTCTGGGATTCTGGAAATGCACAGCATTTAAAGCATGAGGAAGATAGCTGAGTCTTGATAAGTTGGGACTCTCAAACAAAGAAAAATATTTGCCAGTTGCCCACTACATGCCAGGGACTATGTGCAATGCTTGATTTGCTGATCGAATCCTCACTTTATGCAGGAGTCACAGTTTCTGTCTGGCAAATGAGAAAATGTTGGCTCAAGGTATTAATTACCCGGGGTCACATAATTTGTGCAGAGTAGAGCCAGTCTCTGACTCTGGAGCACTGCAAATCTCTGTGCTCTGCTCCCCGCTCACAGCCAGACTCAGAGATGTCTCTGCTTGTCGGCCCTGCAGCCCCCACTGCTCCTTGGGAGGCAGGAGATCACCAGGCCTGGCAGAGTAAACACCCCAACTATGCTGGCTCACTCCATAGCTCTGTTTCTGTTTTCTTCCGAATGGTGGAGACTTTTCTCTTGGCCTGCACAACTCCACACCTCCTCACCGGAAGGTGATGTCTCAGGGAAAGTTACTGGGCTCAGCTGAAAGTCATTTTTAGATTCCAGAGCAGAACAAGTCGGAACAATGACTTCACATGTGTATGACTAATTCAAAGCACTTGAATCTTCAAAATGTCAAACTTTATGGTCAATGGTTGTTCCACAGTCAGCAGTGGCACTGTGAATATTATAATACTGGGAGGGTAGGGCCGCCAACTGTGGGTCTTTGTAAGGAAACACTTCTCCGAAGGTGACCAGTGCTGCAGGCCAGCTCGGCAGAGCTACCTGAAAACACGAGACCATTGTTCGTGATTGCCCACAAAGATGAAACTGTTCTAGATAAATGGCTCTTTACTACAGCCCTGGAAGGTAGACATTACAGTCCCCATTTAGGGTAGGGAAGGGCCAGACACTGGTAGAGGAATTAGGAGATTAGTTAGCGAATCCTGCTGCTGCTTCTCAAACTTGGGTCAGCCTCCAACAGTCTGTTCTCTTTCTAGCATATCAGTTACCTTTTGCCTTCATGGTTTTCAACAACATGAGCTCATCCATGTTAGTGCCATCAATGACTGAACACAGATTTGGAACACTTAATGAAGGGCCTGCTTCAGTATGACCTGGGTCTGTAACCAGAAAGCAAGCCCATTGGGTCAGCCTACTGGTAGCAGAGGAATGGGGCTAAACCTGCACTGCCAGAAACTGGGTGACCCTGGGACTTCATTTTCCCTCTCTGAGCTTTCATCTTCCTCTCTATAAAAGTTAGAAGGATCCACGCAAAAACAGGTATCTACCCAGCCCCGCTCTCTGTGGTATGTTCAGCTCAGGGCTTGGAGCATCAAAGAGGAATAAGACATAGCTTCTTCCCTCAAGGAGGCAATTGCACTAAGGAGTCTGTAATGTCCTTTCCTGTTTTGATGTCCCATGAGCTCAGATTGCGACCTTAAGTACGGATGATGTACCAGGGGACTTTAACCCTATTCAGTGTGTCTTAGATGCACTACAACCTGGACACAGGATTTCAAACTATCCCCGTGGGACCAGGGTCAAAGCAGGGACAAGTGAGTCCAGGTGGAGAGAAATGAGCATGAAGAAACCAAAGGGATGCAGTCACTGGCCATTTATTTATTCAGTTCTTCACGTATTTGTTTGGCAAGGAGTTTCTGAGCACTCCATCTGTGTCAGGCTCCATACGAGGTGACTGGGGACACAGACTTGGCCCAGGTGAGGGCCCTGCGTTCCAAGAGTACAATCTGATGGGGAGGTTGGCAAGCAGACATTGCAAATGAATGAACACTCTAGGCCAAGGCCCAGAGACATGACACAATGTACCATGTTCAGCAAATGGAAATCCCTAGAGCCTTGAGGTCCCAGAATACAGTGGGTGGAGTGTTCGTCCCTGCCTCATAGACACTGGGCGTTTCTAGGTGACTTGCTCTGGTGAATAGGACACTAACAGAACTCCCTGGGCTGGAGGTCTTCAGTGAGCCTGCACAGTTTGGTTTGTGCTGACTCCCCAGGAGAAGAGCTGATCTCCGGGAGCCCCTGCCGCATCAGTCCAGCCCCCAGGGACAATGGGCCTGATCCCACTGCAGCTTTCAGCCAGCCAGCCTGGAACCCGAGTTTATCCCAGATCACACTGGTCACCTGAAGACCTAGGAGAGAGAGAGAAAAAGGGGGTGGGGGGGAGCGAATGGATGTTGCTAAAAACATAGATACAATTACGAGGAAGTACAAAGAGAGGGCCAGGGCCCTGGTTGAAGGTGTCCTGCAGAGGAGGTAAGATCTAGTCATTCTGAGTGAGGAAAATAACATGACCACAAAACTTTGGGAAGTTTTCCATCTCTGGAGAGACAGCAAGCACAAGACTCCCTAGAGCCGGAGGGTCAATTAAGGCCTCCTGACTCCCCATCAGGTTGACCTGTGAGGACACAGCATCTTCTCTGCTCCCAGCTGAGGGGCAATGTGTATCACAGAGATTTGCACCCCAAGTGCTGGGTGGGTTACTGCCATACCAAGTGCTGAAACCTCAGCCGGGAGCGGTCCAGGGCCAACAACCTCCAGCAGAAGGTAGCCCCTCACTTCTTCCCTCACTGTGCAAACAGCCATCATTTTCTCTGTGAGTTACTGCAGAAAAGATCTGGAAGCACTGGCTTGCGAGGATCCAGGCCCTCCCTGCCCTGCCGAGGACGTGCCATCTGCTCTGATTTGTTTCCCTCCTCACTAAGTCTCTCTCCTTCAGGCCCCAGACATGTCTCCCTTGTCTCAGATGCAGGCAGAGAGCCAGTGTTGCACCTTTGCATCCATAATACACTGTCTGAGGATTCTTTTTATTGCCCTGTCGAGACAATGAACAATGGGATGCATTTAAATTCAGTACCCAATTGACTGCAGCTGTGTGTCTGAATCTCCATAGCAGCCTCTGCTCTGGCTTTGAGAGCACCTCCCAGATTGGTCTACATTGGGCATCACTACCTCAGGCTGGACCCCCTTCCCCACCACCTCTATCTCCCAACCAATGCTGGGAATCACACCTGTTTAGATACTGTAATAAAGGATCAAGTGAGTGTGGTGTGGGCCCGGAATGCTCTCCCAGCCTCTGAATGGTGGGGGGGGGGGTGGCGGGATTTCTGGAGGTGTTAGGCCTTGATAATGAGATTTAGGAAGGTGCAATGGCTCATAATTTAGAGAGCTGTCCCATATACTGACAGGATCTCCATGAAGCATTACAACTCTGTGAACGAAGAGCAATTATCCCCATTTTACAGCAAGTAAACAAAGACTCGGGTAAAATAACTTGATAGAGCATACAGTCAATAAGTGGTTGTGTAAGTCAGAGTTCTCCAGAGAAACAAAACCAAGAGGATGTATGTATCTATATAGAAAGGGATTAATTTTAAGGAATTAGCTCATGTGATTATAGACATTGACCATCCAAAATCTGAAGGGTGGGTCAGCAAACTGGAGACCCAGGGAAGGGCAGTTCAAATCCAAAGGCTCTCCAGTGCAGAATTCCTGTTAGCTCAGGGGAGGTCAGTGTTTGTTCTATTCAGACCTTCAGCTGCTTGGATGAGACCAACTCACATTATAGAGCATAATCTGTTTTACTCGAAATTTATCAATTTATGGAATAACGATCAAAAACATGCTCACAGAAACATCCAGAATAATGTATTACTTCTCTGATCAAGTTTATAGATAAAATTAATCATCACGGGGGGAAAACTTGGGTTAACGATCTGTTGACTTCAAAGTTGGAACTTGACTACATTGAAGCACCCAGAGGACTCTGTTCTGGACTTTAAAGAAGAAGAATCTGAAGGGGTAGCATTTTGTCCAGGATACCAAATATTTACTGAATACCTTCACTAAATCTAGCTCTACTGATATGAGATTTAAAACAAAACAAACTAGCTTCCACCCTCACAGTCTAATGAAGAAACTTCTAGTGGTGAATCCAGGAAGGCCTCAGGAGTATGGATCATCGTGAATATAGGCTCAGTTGCAGAACTGAGTAGGTTAGACACTGGCAAAGGAGACTTAGGAAATAAGTTGGAAAATTCCTTTGAGAACAGGTCATAGAAAGCCTTGTATGCCATAGTACTAATTTTGGGCTTTAGCTTTAGGCGAGGGGAAACCAGAGAAGGTTCTTGAACAAGAGAGTAGCATGAGGAGGCATGGATAGTGTATACGGGAGGAGATAGAGTAGAGGAGTCAGGTCACTTCTCCCTAGACTGATGGACACTTACCCTTGGCAGGATTTTAAGAGCAAACACAGTGAAGTCTGTACTTCATTCCCCAGTGAAGAAAAAAATAAACTAGCAAGGGCCAAGAATGTCTCCCATCTACTGTCTTCTCAGTGAAGATGCAGAATTAAGGAAGGGGCTTGATTCAGTGGCAGGCACTGCCCTGGTATTTTCCCTAATTTAATCTCTACACAACCGTATGAAGAAGACAGGACAGAGATGATTGTTCTCTTTGGCTCTTGGGAACACTAAAGGTCAGAGAGATCATGTAACTCTTCAAGGTCACACAGCTGATAGACATGGGGGATCAGAGTCCCAACTTGCACTGTCTTATTCCACAGTCTGCATTGGGTTAGGAGGGATCCTGGGTGTTTGATCATTGAATAGAGGAAACAGGAGTAAATAGAGGGATGATTGAAAAACAAAGAATTGAGGAACCAAAGGCTATTTTTTTTTTCTTTTAAGGCCAATTTTTTGAAGAATATAATCTCTTACCAAGATTTTACCAAGATGTTGAAAACAGAGACCCAGTCATATCCAGAAAGACCTCAGAAGTCATGGTGATCACGTGTCAGAACCCATCCCCAACCAGAAGTCTACTCTACTCGCTGTCCAGATTGTATTTATGTGGGCAGTGGTGAGCAAGATCCTCTCTTCTGGGTTTCAGTCACTATAGCCATCCAGTTCTTCCAGAGCTAACTCTCCTGTTATAAGGCAGAGAGCTCTGAGAAGAGGGCAGCAATTTCTGGTTTGCTCCGTCTGTAACCATTGCCTTACCTGGTGGGAGGCATCATCTGCTGTAATTAGGCTTCATTAAAATGCTGATTAATAACATCTTGCCTAAGCCAGGCATATGATGGAATTGGCCTAGTCACTGTAAATGTTAGTGTTCTTTGCAGCTATTTACACACAGTTAACACCCCTGCAGGGCCCAAAGGGAAGGGAGCAGCAGAAACTGTGAAAATGCCCCTGCACTTTGGGAACCAGATGCAAGGAGGTGGCAAGAGATGGAAGTGGAGTCTGAGCATAGAGGACCTTGTGGGCCAGCTAAACTTTGAGTCTAGATTACAGATGGAAAGTCACCAACTGGTGGCCTATGGCTGACTCCTTCCTACAGATGGTGTGTTTGGCCAGGAAAATATTTGCTGGCTGGTGAGTTGGTTGGTTGTTTTTTTTTTTAATTTTTGAGTTTGAGGGCCTGTGAACGTGCAAGTTCCTGTCCAGTATGTCACTATTCCCCCTATTGTTGCATGTCTGTCATTTCATGGTTACATTATAATCTGGTCTTCTGAAGACATTTGAGTTTGTGATCCTGGAGTACCCGATGGTAAAAGAGGAGGTGGTAAAAAGAACAAGTTAATAGGCAGGAAAATTGTGTAAACAAAAGCCTAGACATAGAAAGTACAGGAGCAGGGACCAGTTTGGTATTGCAAAAGACAGACAGTATGAGGAGCCCAGAGATAAAGACAGTTTGGAGGGTCCAAGGACCTCCATGTCATCTAATGTGATGGAGTGTGAGTATAGAATGGAGAGAGGGAAAGACGTCAGGAGAAGGCGGCAGAGAAGACAGCAGGAATCAGACCCCAGAATACCTTGAATACTATGTTTAATGGCCTTGAACTTGATCCAGAGAAAGTATGGTACCCATTTAAAAGGGCAGTCAGAGAAAAATATTGCCCCTCTGCATCTTAAAGATGTTACTTTCATGACAGTGATATGAATGGATTTGATAGAAGCAAGAAGAGGCCAGAGGACCTGCAGTCTAGAGAAGTACTCATGAGGCCTGAATGAGAACAGGGGCAGTGCAGTGGTGTCATTTCTGAGGTGGGCTCAGTAGGTAATCCATTGGTTTCCTTCCTTAAGGGAGACAATACTCCTTGGCTGATCATGACTTTGAGTCCATTGACTTTATAGAAGAAAGTGCACAAACGAAGAAGTGTTGACCACATCCTTGACCTTTTAAAGACAAACTAAGGCTCATTGGAAGGCCAGTGTTCAGTGTGAGAGGAAGAGAAAAGTGCTGGTTTCGATCTCAGAGTCTCTCCTCTCTTGAATCTCACCATAGCACCCAGACTTTAACAAAGTTTAATTTGAACTCTTACAACTAAGACTTATTTTGCACATCAGAGCACTAAGCCTTCCCAAAGATCTTCTGCTTTCCCAAAGCTACTGGTGATCAACAGTTTTTTGCTATATCTTTTCTATATATGACATTTATTTCTTTTTCTCTATGTATAAATGACTGCTTTCTGTTTTTCTTTCTAGAAGTCACCTCCTCCCATCCTACCCCCAATTTTTTTTCTCCTTCTGTCTCTTTCTTTCTGTCCTTAGTTCTGATTAGACAAATGACTCTGGGAAGAGGCCAGTCCCTGCCTGGTGGCTAGGCTAATTGCTGGATGTTATAGAATTTCCTAAGTGAGAAACTCTTGTCATTAGCAAGAGATGGGTTGCCTTGGCCAACAACTAGGAAACCTTTGAAATCCAGCATCTAAATTGCCATTCTTTTGACTGCTGCTAGTGATGCTAATTAGCTGTGTTAATTGGATGTTTTGATATTTGAAGAGCAAAGCAATCCAACTCCTTCCTCCAGAAAGCCAAAATTATTAATGAACTTGGCAGCAGCCTTGACTCTCTTTCTACAGTGGGCACAGCCAAATATTTTGGGGCAGGGAAAGGGGTTGTTCTAAGAAAGTGTCTTGTCTCTTTCTGGGGAGAAGGTGTGGAGCTACCCAGTGGTGAAATCAGAGTGGGACAGAAGAGTCTTCCATGTGGCGACCAGAAGATAGGAATTTGACTCTACTCTGCATTACTTCCCGTGACCCTGGGCAGCCCTGCCCAGACTTTGCATCCAGCACTTAGCACAATATCCAGCACACAATTAGTATTTACTAGATGATTGAGTGACTAATCAACATAAGCACTGATTTTGGAGTTGGAGTCAAATCTCAGTTCTGCCACTTTCTAGCTTGATGACTCGAGTAAAAATTCACTGCTTGGGGGTCTCAAATTTCCTTCCAACCACATATTAGTGAAGAGTTCTAATAAATATAATTTCCTCCAATTTACTATATTTTCACTGATGATTTATCATCCCATCACAAATGGTTCCTGGACCCCAGCCTGTTTAACCTGCCTCTTAATCTGGCTTGGATTCCAAAGCAATGCGATTAAAGTAAAGGAAAAGGTAGGGATGGAATTCTGCAGAACACATTGAACAGAGAACAAAGTAAGTAATTTGGCCTTGAGGAATCCGGAAAGACTTCCTAATAGGGCAGATTTTCATCTGGATCTAGGTCACCAAGAGGATGATCAACAGTGGGATGGAGGAAGGCATTCCACAAGGGTCTGAAAGCCTGCCATGGGAGAGCACCTCATTGTTCTACAATAAGAGGCCTAAGTGATCTCCTAGAGCATTTTTAAAGGCATAAGTCTATAAGCAAGGGCATACAGGAATCTTAGGAGACGGAAGATTAGATGTAGAGGAATGCCATCTTGCTCACCATGGGAAGGAACTGTCTTCAAGAAGTGAAGCCCACAGCCTGCAATCTGGTTAATTCATTCTTGGAATGTTTTCAAACACCATGAGGAGAGGTACAGCTCAGATAGATTGATCATGAGTTCCCAAGATCCCATACAAAGATGACTGAGTGGTCACTTTATCTTAAAAGCATCCATAGAGATCACTGAGTCTAATCACTGGGAGGATATAAAGGAGGTATAAAGGAGGAAGGGAGGGAGGGAATCAGAGTATTTAGAACTATTTCTGCTTTACAAATGTGATGTTCCTTCCATGTATACCTCTGTTTTGGTACTTTCACTTTGTATTGAAGGGTCATCAGAAATTTAGCAGGTGGAGGATTTTTGAAAGGCATCACGTGGCAAAAACACAAATGAAAATGGATCACTGGGAGTGACTGGAATATGGCCAGGGCACAGGGTATAGGGGAGAGACGAGACAGGTAGGTAGAAGGGAGAGTTGGGGTAGATTAAAGAAGGGCAGTAGTAGAGGACTAAGTGGAAGGTCTTGAAGAGATTCTCAAGTTGTTTAGGCTGGATCCAGAACATTCAGGGATCTAAAATTTCAGATCGTGTTAGGCCTTCATTCTCTACCAGCTATAAAAGTGCTTGATATGCAAGGAAAGAGGACTAAGCACTCACTGGGTTCCTGCTATCGTGCTAGTGAAAAGTGTTTTACATAAATATTCTTATTTATTCTTAAGCAAGATTTAAACAACTGGTTCTTGGTGGAATCCTTGTGACTCCAAAGTCCTTGACTTTTTTTTTTATATTACACTATGCTAACCAGACAACATTCTCTTTCTATATCTTTACCTTCTGTCCTGGTTGTGTATATGTGTGTGTATGTGCAGATATATGCGTCTTTTCATATTTTCCTGTGTACAGGTGGTATGTGCATGCGTGTGTGTGCATACATGTGTCTGTTCATGTTTGCCTGCTTACAAATACCAGCTGTGGACTGAGGGGGCCTCTCATTACTTCTGTCCAATTGATGCTCTGTTCATTCTTGCTGTCTCCTTGTGATTAGAATTAATTGCTGCTGATTACACTGTGTGGAAGGAAAGGACAGTCATCAGCAGTTCCGCTTGGGGGATAAAAACATTGTAATGCAAAACAAAACTGGTTCTTGAGGATTTAAATTAAGAAATTCCCTCCATTGTAGTAAGATTAGGCCTTCTGTGACCAAAATCACCATTCAATGACCCTAGCCAGGCAGAAGGACAAACTGTCTCTATTTTGGCAAGCAGTAAAGATAAAAGGAAGTGAGGCAGCATATTTATTTGGGAAAATGGTTGTGTATAAAAACCACTGTCCATGTGACTTTGCAAAGCTCTTCCTCATCTGTAGGTTAGGAGGTTTGGTGAGGTAAACTCTAAGCTCTTGTTCCAGTCATGATCTTTGAATTACAAGAAACAAATCCTAACAAATTCACGTAAATGAAAAAAAAAGAGAATTACTTTGTGTGCAAAGATAAGAAGTACTTGTTGCAAAGAAATACTGGTTTCAGGCTTGAATTATGAGAACTTGGTCTCGAGCTATTTCCTGAGTTTGGCTCTTTCTGCAAGCTCTATCCCCACATAGAAGCAAAATGGCTTCCAGCAGGTCATGGTGGATTTCCCATCCCCTTGGCATTAAGGCCAATTCCCTCTCCATAAGTCCCAGAATTGAGTCCCACTTGGCCTCTGCCACACCTGACTAATCACTGTGGCAAGAGGGAGACAGTGCTCTGATTGACCAGATAGGGTTACTTCAGTCCCCACCCAGAATCTGGGGAGATGCATTCCTCCTGAACCACAGGAACTGAGATTGGAGGCTCAGCATGGAAAAAGAGGGTGTAATGAAAGGGAACTAGATTACAAGCAGGAAACAAAACAAGACAGAGATCCACTATGGTAGTCTCTTGCTCAGATATTTTATTATTCTCTAACCACTAGTACACTGTCAAGTTCAGCCAGAAAATATAAAGGTCAGTCAAATTCAGGGAGTACCTGAAGTCAGGAGGGATGGTTAAAGGCCAAAAATAAAAAATAAAAAAATAACAAAGTACCTATTTTTGAGCAGATCCTCTGTTAGGCATTGGGGTTATATTGGATGTTTTCATTATGTCATTCAATCTTTACAATACTCTGCTTGGTAGCTGTTGTCATTTCTACTCTACAGATAAGGAAAATGAGGGTTAGGGGATGAACCACTTGTCTAAGCTCTGCTTATTTGTTTGCTCGTTATTCTTTCCACAGATATTCTTTGGTGGCATTGTATTAGGCTGTGAGAAAACGAGGATGGGGAAGGTGCAGGCTCTGTCCTCCAGGACTTCAAAGAATAATGGGCAAGAGAGAGGCAAAGAGCATGTGTGCACTGGGTTCAGTTCAGGTCTGCTGGGAGCCGACTCAAATCTGGCTCCCAACTCTGCTTGCTCCCAGATCATGTTCTTTTTTTTTTTCTTTTTTTCCTTTCAAAGGCAGGATTCAGGGTTCCCTGCTTTATCTCAATGGGGCATTGTTCTCAGAGTCTGTTTCAACGAGGGCTTATATCTCTGGAGGCCCAATACTACTCAGCTGACTTCACCCTTTAACTCTCACTAACTAGTTGTCACAGGAATGTGACCCCTTAGCCCCAGGTTTCACTTGCAGGGGACAAGAGAGGGCATCAGGGCTTAGAGAATCATAAAATATCTAAGCAGGAGGGAACCAACAGTGGACTGCAAAGCCTTTTCATCTCTGCTTGTGGGTAAGAGCTGCATCTTTGGCCTTACTTGGGACTCCTTGGGAATGCCCACAAAGTGGTTATATTCAGGGCCTCTGTCTCTCCACCAGACAATCCCGTCTAGGGACCCTAGCTCCTGACTTGTCCTTTCTGAAGAATGACAGAAGAACAAGGCCATTTTCCCTTGTAGAGTTCGTGATGTTTGCTGTCGGCCTTCTTCTCACTGTGCTCACACTCAGCATTCCTTGTCTCACAACCACATTCTCTATCAGTCAACAGAAAGTGATTCCATTTCTCTTCCCGATGAAATCCTGTGATAACCAGGCCCAGGAAGAAGGAGGGGGACAAATTTCTCCCCAAATTCCTGCCATTTACAGAACGAATGTGTCATATACTCTGCTTGGCACAGGGAACTTCTGGTGAACAGAGTTCCGCATAGTTTTTGCAATCATGGAGACTGGTAATCCAGAAGCAGAGAGAGATATTTATTAAAAAAAAACACAATACACATACATGTAACATTACTAACATGAGAAAACTATGAAAGAATGCTAGGAGGTTTCAGGCATATGAATACTGACAGATACTGATTTGGCCAGGACATCAGGGAAGACACTCTTGAGGAAGAGTGGTCAAGCTGAGGGCTGAAGAATTAGTAGGAGTTAATAGAGGCAGGGAGGTAAGGAGTCAGGGACAGCCTTTGAGGAATAGGCACTGCTGTGCAGAAAGCTGGGTTTATGAGAAACTGTTGCCTCAGTGATATATAATAGCCTGGCATATAATATGACTTGTTGTCTTGTTGTTACTAAAATAGAGCAGGACTGAGTGAGATGTGGAACAGGCATGTTTCCATCCTGACACTGAGCAGATCCTGATTAGTGTATGTCAGAGGGAGGGAGGCAGTCAGGCAAACGGCAGGCAGGCAGGCCAGCTGGCCCATCAGAGGTGTGGGCACGAGAATGGAAAAAGTTCCAGAGAAAAAATATTCTAGTCGAAATATTGTTTAAATCTTAGTCTCGGGGAGCATTTAAACCCTACTTCTTATTCATCCTGAGAGTTGGATCACTTGTTTTGCATGACATGAAACCAAGACGTCCCCCAAAGAGCATTAGATATGAGGAGAATAGATAATGAGAGGCATTAGACATGCCAAGAAATAGACATTTCAATGGAGTTTCACTGCAGGAATTATAGGGGTCACGGCACAACTGAGCAACAAAATGAAACTCACCAACACTACTCCTAAGAAGAATGTCATGGAAGGTGCTCCAGGGGATACATTGCTCCCTGGCTTCTCGGAAGTCAGTTCAGATTTCCTTTCCCAATCAGTAATGATACCACTACCAGCTCCCCAAGCCAGGAACCTGTGTGTTAGCCTCGACTCCTTTTTTAGTCCCATCACCTCTGCCAGACCCCACATTCAACCCCTGAGTCCCATCACTTTTACATGGCAAGTATTTCTAATTTTCTTCCTTCCCCCATTCTTCACTGTCACCATCTTGTCTCAGACTTTCACCGTCTTCCCAGAAGCAGAAATGTCTGCCTTCCTGGTCCCATTCAAATCATCTTCCACCAAGGCTACACGAGTGATTCCCCTGAGCCAAATCTGACATTCCCTCTCTCCCTCAAAACCCAACCACGGCTCCTCAATAGCTGTAGCAAAAGTTCATGATCATTGCTTCCCACAAGGCAGTTCCCACTCATGACCTGCATGTGTGTGTTTCTCTTGTTTTCCCCTTCATCTTCCAGCCACGCCCTATGTCTTTGAAGGGGTCGCCATACCTCAGCTTTGCCTTTGTTCAGAGATGCCTTTCCCAGCAAACATTCTTTCTTTACCTGACCAATCCTTATTTTTCCTTCAAGTCTCTCTACATTCTACTGATCTTTCCTGCTGTGCCAGGAGCTCTATGAAGATAGAAGCTTTGTTGTTTTTCAGTTGTATTTCAGCATCTAGAAAGGTACCTGGCCTGGAACATAGTAGATCTTGAATTGTTTGTTGAATAAATTGTTTAATGAAGACTACTGTTCCAAAAACAAAACAAATAAAACAACACACACAAACACACACACACACATGCACTTTCACACACACACTACTCTTCTGACAATTCATCTTAGATTTATGCCCCTTTAAGAAGTTTTCCCAGGTTCTTCCAATGTCAAATCTTACTCCTATGCCCCTACTTCCCTTGTCTCCCTCTGCCATAGTAATCATTTCCCTGCACTGTGATTTTTATTTACATGTCCTTGCTAAAGACTACTCAAGGGCAGGGACTGATGTTTTATCTCTGATACCACAGCCTAAAGCCTTACACAGCAGATAGCAAATATTGAATAAATGAAAAAAATATTTTAAGGAAGTTAAAATAGAAAAAGAATTATGACATAATAAATTAAAACCCACAGGAGCTTGGAGGTGGACAGACCTGAGACAACTAAGCCTTAACCTCCCATTGCTAGCTGAGTGATATTAAACAAGTGATATCTCTGAACCTCAGTTTTCTGACCTGTAACATGGGGTTAGTAAAATCTACCTTGCCTAAGAAATAGTACCATACCTGGACAATAGTAAATGATTATAAACATTAATTCCATCCTTGGAGTTTCCAGTTCAAGAAACAACTGAAAGCAGAATTGCACAAGGACAGGAAAGAAAATCATAAAAGTTAGAGTCAGGAGGACCCTAAAGATTGGAATTTAAGCCCAACTCATACTCCTCTTAGGGATGAGATCATTTCTATTTGAGATGGAGCTAGAATGTCCCCAAGTAAGGATTAAATACAAGGAGATGCCAAGAATGAGGTATAGTAATAGAGTTTCCCTGCCGGGGCAGCCATCCCCTGGTGAAACTGTGAACACCTGATTCCTGGTTATTATACACATGGGACATTAAAGCCCAGGGGTCAGTGAGCTGCCCGAGGGCTTGCAGAGAGTTGGTGAGAGCTCACAATCAAATGTCGGGTCTCAAACTCACAGGCTAGTGTTGCTCATTCCATTAATCCATGTAAGTGCTTCAGTTCAAACTTAATCAGGAATGAAATCCCAGGAACAGGGGAGTGGGCTTCTTTTAAAGACCAAAGACCCCATATTCTGTCCATTAAGTGGGCCTCTTAAATTCTGAGCTGTTTCATCTGTGCTTCTGCCTTCCAGCCCAAGACTGGCTCCTGATTCCCCACTGCAGACTTGCCCAGACACCAGCTGGATGTTGTGAATTTCTGGGGATCATCCTTGTTGAGCTATTCTTTTGACCCCTTCAGCAGATGAGAGTCATCAGATTTTTATGGTTCTCAAGTGAAGTGAGTCTGGCTGCACTTGGGATCGATTTTACATATTGTTCATTCTATTCCAAGTCTCGCTGACTCACTCCCCAGCACTGCTGGATTCTCACTAACCCTGGAAGCCAGGGTATAAAAAGTGAATGAGTCAGGAAATGAGAAGGAGGAATGTTACCTGGAAGGTAGTGATAAACTCAGTATCTCCGTCCACAGATCTAAGCAGAAATTTTTAACATTTTAGAGGATGCAAAACTCTTTGAAATTGATTGAAAAGGTAGGAATATTCTCCCCAGAAAAATTCATATGCAATTTCATCCATAATGTCAGAGGGATCAGGAACCCCTTCATGGCCCCAGATAGGACTCTGACATAGAGGCTCACAGAGCTTCATTGCTGAAAGGCTTTAAAATACCAACAAGTCACCCCCTTGCCCAGCTTTACAGATGGGAAAAGTGACCCCTACAGGAGCCTTGTCCCACACAAAGCTATGCAGCCACACAGAATGGAACCTAAGCAAGCAGCCAGGACCCATTAGACTTCCTCCAGCTTATTAACCCATCCTTCCCTCTGCCCTCCCGCCTGCCCCAAGATGCTGCTGCACAAATATTTCCTTTTGTCTTTGGCCTTGTTTTCATTGTGCATCAGTTCAAGCCTCTGAAAATGTGTGTGTGTATCTGACAGAATCAAGAGCCTCCTGTTGGCTGAGCCACATCTAAATCCCAACAGTTGCTGAGCAGGGGCCCAGCTGGGCAGGCCCAGCAGATTTTGAGAGTCGGTTTCCAGAGCTGCAGTCCACTGAGTGGAGAAAGGGAGGCGCTGCTAGGAGACTGTGTACCTGCAGTGGACCAGGCAGGGCAAGCGAGGAGGAGACCACAGAACAAGAGACAGTGTGGGAGTGGGAGTGGGAGATTAACTTCCCTTTGAAATAAGAAGTGGATCTGAGATGAGCAGATGGAGCATAAATAGCAGCAGTCAGGGCAAGGAGGGAGACACACCTCAGAGGCTACCAGGAGATGGAAGGAAGCCAAAGAGATATGGGGTGACAGCCTGTGAGGTTGGTGCTGCCTGTGAAGGCAGTATCCTCTCCCCTCCCTCTGCCTCCAGGATCCATTCAGGGATTACTTTCTCCCACAGGGAAGTCAGGGCCCTTCTGGTCAAGTTCCTGCCCACCTCCCAGGCTTCTACCCCTGCCCACATCTCCTGTTTTACCTGCTGCACCCACCAAGCTCTGTGCAACCCCAAGATCCGTGGCTCTTGTCCAGCGAATGTTTGTCAAAGTAGGAAGACAGTTTTAGTTGTCACAATGGGGTAAGGTTCTGATGATCTCTCATGGGAGGTACCAGGACACCTCCCACAGCATAGAGTCACCAGCCTCAAACCTCAGCAGTGCCTGGATTATCAGCACCTGGAGGACAGGACGGTCCCTATTTTGTTCACTCTGTGTCCTCCTTACGTGGCACAACATGGAAGGCGTGCTTGATAAGTGTCTTCCAAATGAATCACAAATATTCAATGAAAGACAACACCTGCCTAAGGTCATCGGAGTTCCAAATGTCAGCCAAGGTCATCTGAAGTCCCAACATCATCCAGGGTCATCCCATCCAGAATCAGGCTGTTTGGCCTGAACTCAAGTGTCCCTCTGTTCTGGCTCAGCCAGCCTCTCACCTGATTTCTCCTCCAAACACCCCCTGTGAGCAGCAGGCCCCCTTGTCCTAGTAAAGCTAGCTCTCATCGGCATGAGCAGACAGGATAGACCCTGCTCCAGGGAGATACTTCTCCTGGGGAGAGAGTGAGGTCGAGAACTGGACGTCATCTAGTCTTTCTCCAGCCAGCTGTATGGGGGAGGAAACGGAGGCACAGAGCATGGAAGGGATCGACAAGGTCTTTTCCCTGATCACCCAGAAAACACAGGATTTAAAAATAATGTCTTCACCTCACCCTCCATTTGTCTTGCTGTCCTTCTTTTTCTCCGTCCCTCCCACCCCTGTCATATTTATTGTTTGTTTTCTCCCTGCCTCTGTGAATAGGCCTAGCATGTGCTAAAGACACATTTGAACACAACACACTCTTGTTCTCAAAGAGCCTATGCTTTATTGGAAGCGACAGGTTCATAAATAATAATGATATGACAAGAGCTACTACATGCCAGCATTGTCCTGGGTGCTTTGGCTACAGAAGGTCCAACCAACAAGAGACTCCTGTGAGGTAGGCAGCATTATACATTTCAGAGAGGAGACGACTGAGACTCATAGAAGGTAAGTAACTTACCAAGGTTAAAATCCATACTTTCTGAAATTCTAAACCCCACGTTCTAAATTGCTGCACAGCAGGATATAAATGGGAGGGACAAGGCTTAGACTCACTGTGGAAGGCCATGGAGGCCAGATTTGAGTGCTTCCATCTTACCCTGCAGGGCCAGGGAATCAGTGCAGGTTTCTAAGTCAGAAGTGACAAGGTTAACAATGGTAGAAACATCACACTCAACAAAAATGGGGAGAGACTGAAGGAAAAAGAGTATTTCCGAAGTGGAAGCAATAGTTCAGATAACAGATAAGGGTCTACACCAAAGTCATAATAGTGGGAGAAGAGGAAGGACAGGTTTATGGCATTTTTAAGCAGTAAAATAAGCAGCACTTGGTCTGCTACAGATATTACTTGCCTAAGAGAGGCAGCAAATAATGCAAAAAAAAGGACTCTGGAGTGAGATGTATTTGGATGCAAAGCCTGACAAATCTCTTGGATGCCTGTCTGGAATGTATCAGGCATCTCCTTCTTGATACTGAGAGTCACGTGGGGTGGGGTGGTTTAAGTGCTCAGCAAGGAGTCCAGATTCTACGCCTGACACTCTTCACTTGCAGTGTCTTTGTCCTTAGCTCTGAGCTAAGCAGATGAACTCTCTGGGACCAGGCAGTGGGCTGAGTAATGACACTCATAAATATCCAGAGCCACATTCCTAGGACCTATAGGTGTTATCTTCTGTGGAAACAAGGTCCTTGCAAACAGTATCGTTAAAGACCCAGAGGTGGGAGATTATCCTGGTGTGTGGAGGGGGTGGCTCTAAATTTGGTCACATGTGTTTTTACAGAGGAGGCAGAGGGAGATTGACACACAGAGAAGAGGAATCCATGTGGCCACAGAGGCAGAGATAAGAGCGGGGGTGATCGTGAGCCAAGGAAAGCTGGCAGTCACCGGAAGCTGGAAAAGGCAAGAAAGGGTTTCTCTAAAGTCTCTGGAGGGAGTGCAGCCCTGTTAATACCTCAATTTTGAATCACTGATACTGACTCCAGACTTTTGGCCTCTAAAACTGAGACAATCAATTTCTGCCACTTTTCCAGTGACAGTAGGACACTAATACAGAGCCTCACATTCATCCCCAAACTGTAAGTCATTCTTCAGCAGTTTGGACACCTTCCACATTATTCATAAATATGACTCCTCTCAGCCTACTCCCTGCAGTGAGCCTTTTGGAAAATACTACCCATGTGTTTAAGAAGAGATCTCCCTTCCTGTCAATCTGTCTCTTTCTTTCTGTCTCTCTCATTATTTGTCTACATTTCAATCTTGCTACCGCGTATTTACCATCTTTCCACTTAAGCTTGTGTTTCTCTAATTTTTTTTCTCCTTGTTGCTTTCTGCCCCATCCTCTGCCTTCTTTCTCCCCCTCTCTCTCTTCCTCCCCTTTGTCTACATTTGTATGTCTCGTCTCTTTTCCTCTCTTTGATTCTTTCCTTTTGTCATCCACTTCCTATATCTCCTTACCCCATTTATCTGCAGTTTTCAAGTTTGAGTCTGTTCCTCTGATTATCGTTCCTCATCATACTGTTCCACCTGATCAGTTTCTCTTTGTCTTCCTGTCTGATGGCATCTCTTTCTCTCTTGGTCTCTGCCCCCACCTTGTCTCTTTGTCCCTCCCTCCTACTGTGTCTCCACGTCCCTCTGTCCCCTCTCATCTGGGGCAGAGAAGTGATAGGGGTGGATCAGGACCTGCCTGTGATAGGAAAGGACTCTGCAATTCCATCTGCAGCCTCCACATGGGCCTTCAGAGAAGGATTCGTCTGTGTGATCATGCACCTGTTCGACACCGTGGGAGGATGGGAAGGGAGACAAAGACAAAGGATGCTTCATTGTCATGTTGTTCTTCTGGCTTTACCTAGAGGCTCCTAGACAGGTGCCTCTTAATATTCCAGCCATGCTGTCAGCCTGACCAGAGAGAAATCACCTTTCCTTGGCCGACCACTCTGCAGGATTAATCTTTTCCCTTTAATGGCGATCATCTGTTGTTGTAAGGGTAGGTGTATGAACAGAGGAAGAATTGTAGGTGAGGGTTTCCAAGAGGGAGCAGGTGGAAGTTAAATGTTCTTATTTGGTGGCAGGCTGATGTCAAGGAAAGATCTGCATGTGGACAGAGACTGTCTTTCTCTTTATTGTTCAGATTCTAGAAGAGTACCTGGCATGTAGAAGGCACTTAGCACATATACAAAGGAATTTATGAATGAATAGGCTTCAATTCTCCTGTGTCGAGACGTGCTGTACCTCACAGGACAAGTCACTTACAATTTCTCATCTGAAAAATGGGGATATCAATCAAACCTGTCCATGGCACACACACGGGAAGGGAGAAGGATGGTGGGAAGCACAGTGTTTAATAACTGGGGTGGACCTCTGCCCCCTTCAGTACAGGGTAAGCCAGGTGAGCTCACTGGTGTTTTCTAGAACAGCTGCAAAGTGCGAGAAGCATGAGATGAGTATCTATGAGAGAAGAAACAGGATGGGGAAGAGAGGCCGTGGGTCCATGGGGAGGTCGTGTGTGAGAAGCGTACCCTCTGGGACTGCTCAGTAGGTGGGGAGGACCTTCACCAGGAAGCCGCCATGTTCCTGATTCCTGCCAGGGAGAACTTGCCCTGAGGTAGACTCCTATCCCCAGTGGTAGGGCTTAGCTGGATTTACTAGCAACAGACTCATTACTAAATGACTGATCAGGGTTCATGTGCTCACCATGTGCTAGCCAGCTCTCTCACGTCCTCTGAGCCCATCGAAGCCCCAGCTGTTCTTTACCTTTTTTCACATTTATTTTTTAAATAGTTTTAATATTTTTTTTCATTGCTATTTGAGTTTTAGGATATTGAAATCATACCAGTCTGTGTTTTCACACCACACCCACCACTGGAGTCTGAGTGCCTTTTCCACCCCATGTTCCCGCCTGTCTCCCCCGACACCACCCTGGTTGCCAGTCTTCTGTGAACTTTGTTGAGGTTTGTCTAGTCACTTATTTTGTCTCTTTATACTCCACATATGAATGAAACCACCCTGTACTTATTTTTCTTTCTGACTTGTTTTACTTAATATGATCATCTCCAGTTCCATCCAAGTTGTTGCAGAGGACATGATTTCATCCTTTTTAACAGCTTCAAATAATTCCTTAGAGTCTATAGACCACAGTTGTTTTTATCCTGTCATCTATTGATGGACATTTACATTGTGTCCAGGTCTTGGCTAGTGTGAATTGTGCTGCTTTGAACAAAGGGTGCATAATTTTTTTTCTAATTAGTGTCTTTTGTATTCTCTGGGAGTACACCTACAACGGAGAGTGCTGGATGGAATGGTAGCTCCATCTTTAATTTTTTGAAGAATTTCCATAGTGTTTCCCAAAGAGGTTTTATTAATTTTCTTTCCTACCAGCAGTGTAGGAGCGTCCCTTTTTCTCAATACCCTCTCCAACACTTGTTGTTTCTATTCTTTTTAATAAGAACCATTCTTACTGTTGGAGATGTGGCCTCATGTGGTTTTCATTTGCATCTCTCAGCTGATGAGTGATGTAGAGCACTTGTTCATGTGGCTGTGGAACATCTGTGTGTCTTCTTTAGAGAGCTGTCTATTCAGTCCTTCCACCCATTTTTTGAGTGGGTCATTTGCTTTTTTGTTGTTGAGGTGTGTGAGCTCTTTATATATTCTGGAGATTAAGCCCTTATCTGATAGGTTATGCGAATATCTTCTCCCATTCAGTGAGTTGCCTTTTTGTTTTAGTGGTGGTTTCTTTCAAAGCCCTAGCTTTTCAATGAAGTCTTCTCTGAATACTCTACCTACTACTATGATTTGCTCTCTGCACTGCCTCCCTATCCTCCTCATACCCATTGTTTATCTTTACTTCGTAGCACCTATCACTTTCTGGCATTCTCTATACTTTACAAATGCATAAGGCTGACAGTTTGTATCTAGTAGCTAGAACTACTAGAACTCTAGGAAGACAAGGATCTTTGTCCATTTTACTCACTGCATTTTTCAAGTGCCTAAAATACCTGGGAACAGAGAGGCTCTCAATAAAGGTTCATTGAAAGGATGAGGGTGGGATTTTCCTCAGCTTGTTGTTTTTAGCTTTTACTTGAACATACCGTGTTAACACTGAAGAGGACTTGGGACACTAAGCATTTTATCGACAGAGAAGTTAAGGCCGAAGAAAGGAAACGGCCCAGATCACATGGCAAGGTACCGATTGAAGCCAGATTAGTCTCTTGATTGTCACATATGTGATTTAATTTATTCAGTGCACCAAATATGAGGCCCTGAGATGGGAGAACAGAGGGTCCTTCATCTCTGCCTTCTCCTGGTGTCTTCAGGACACCTAGGACTAGGTGTTCTCTGTGCCCAGAATAGGATGATAGAAAGCTGAACAGAATGGAGCGTATTATACAGTCGGCGAGAGTCTGTGGCATGAGGAATCCCACAGAGCTGATAGTTTAAAACCCATTTCAATTATCTGATTTCTTCCTATTTCTGATTCAGGACCTGGATGCTTAATGTCTCATAGGCATTTCAAACCCATCCTGAGCTCCTGATCTCTACCCTGAATCTGTTCATCCCTCAGTATCCACCTTCAGGCCACAGCACCCACCTCCCCCACCCTGGCCGATAAAACCAAACATGCACATGTCATCCTCATTCCTCCCCTTCCTTCAGGCCCTGAATGCAACCTGTCAGCAGGTCCTGCCAGTTCTTCCCCACAGCACGTCTTCCCATTTCTGCCTTGCTCTTCTGGTCCCGGTACTGGTCCAGAACCCCTCACCTTTCCCTAGGGCCACTGCAAGAGACCTCTGACTGATCTGCCTGCTGCTTCTCTTGCTCTCTTATTTTTATCACAGCTGTGACCTTTCAAAAATATAGATCAGATCATTTCATCTTCCTGCTTAAAATTCTTCAGTGATTTCCCATTCGTTAGAAAACGCAGGCTCCTTCAGGAGGCCAGCACAAGGCTCCACTTGACCTCCCCTTGTCTGCGCTCCACACCAGCCTCTTTCGGGCCCTGTCTCTTCCTGCAGACCTTCCCACACGCCACCCTTCCTTCTTCAGAGACGCTGACACCCACTGTCCCCTCTGTGTGTCCACACTCCTAGGTCCTGTACTACCTGAGGCAGCCACCATCTACTCAGTGACAGATGTTGTACACTTGCATCAGAGCACTGTTACAGCTGAAATGTTGCCTTTATTGGAGGGGCTTTTTTTTTTTAATTGTTGCTTTTTCTCTGATTCTGGACGTAAGAACCACTGTCTGCGTTGTTTTATGTTTAGTTTTATTTACTTTTTCCCAGGAGCAAACTCTGGGCCTTTAGGGACTATGAACATAGTTGGTAATCACTATATATACTGAGAGAATGAGTGATGAACACAACCGTTGTTAGTCACTGTTTTGTTTTGTTTTTAAAGGAAAGGTGCAGGTAGGAATGAAGGCGAGTAGGCAGGAAGGCTGGCAGGAAGGAGAGGAAGAAACATTTCATTTATTTTTATTTAGCTGTGCATCTTGGGTGTTTACCCCAACCTGGGACATGAACCTGGGTCCTTAGGATGTATGCTTCTCCCGGAGGCAGTTGACTCAACCACTGCTTCACCATACCTATTCACTGTTTTTTATTGTTTACAAAATAGAAGTTCAAATTTCTTAATTTGGCAATGACCACCTTCACTAAACTGCCTTCCTCTGGGAACATCATTGTTCCTTCAACATGTGAGCTCCATTGGCCTGACACTGTCTTCTCTCCAGCCCAGGGTCATGTGTCCCAGACTCACTCCATGCTCCATGTCTCTCTCTTTCTCTCTCTTTCAGATTCATCTTTGTCCTTCAAATTGGTGTCTTATACCCATTTCCATGAAACCTTCCATGAGTCCTCCATGTTGCATTGAATCTCCTTCTTCCTGTCCACAGAATTTAGTGTGTGAATTTATGATCACACTCAAGAGAGGAGAAAACATGCACAAGAAGTTAAGAGACACTCACGTTCACATGCTACTTCTCTCACTTTCAAACCTCAAGACTGGGTTAATTATGCAAACTCTCCAGTTGTCAGCTTACTCTACTGCAAAATATGTGTGGAAGGTGCTCTGACCTTACAACATTGTAGTGGAGAGAGGTGACAGAAGCGACATGCAATGCAGAGTCAGCTCTAAAAACAATACTTTGCTTTTGTGACAGCGACAATGCACCAGCCTGCTTGGTAATGCAGTTAATTGGGTCTTGTGAGTTTCCTTCTCTAGACTGTAAACTGTAATTATCTTATTCTTCTGTATCTAAGCCAGTCCCTGACATTCTGTGTGGTGGTATACACATGGGAGGAGCCCAACTAATGTTAGAAGGAATAAATGAATGAGAATTAACAGTAACTCTCCAGTCCCCTGTTACCTGTTGCAGGGTCCTGTGAGGTAGGAAGCTGGAGCTATTAATACTCAGCCTTTAGTTCAAAGTAGTTATGGACAGAAGTCTCCAAATCAGTCTGTGTTTCAGACAGTCCCTGATGAGTCTTCCAGCTTCATGGATCCGAGGGTCCAGATGCCACCTGCCATCTGTCCTTGCCCTCTGCATGAAACAGATCAGTGAGCTACATCAGAATCTGAGAATGTTGACATTTTCAACTTATAGACTATTCTGGGATGTTTGTTGGCAATGAATAATTGGGAGTTTTCACCCCAATCTTTTTTTTCCTCTTAATTCTGCATTATGTTGCAAAGGGTTCTAGCCAAGCGAGTGAGTGTCTTCTGTGGCCTGGATCTTAAATCTTTCCTCAAAGACAGCTTGTTTTAATTGAAAATATTCACTCGTCTCTTCCCTCCTCCAACCCACATCCCATTTCTTTACTTAAATGGGGCCATTGCAGTAAATAATCTGGAGTGAGGCTCTCGGGGTTTGAGGGATATGTAAGAAGATTGGAAAGGGAAAGGACAGGAGGGCTGTCCCAGACAACTCCTAACTTGAAATCAGTCTTTTAAACAGAGTTTGTCTCAAGTGATCAGCACAACACAGTGAGGCATCTAACTACAGCAGACCCACTCCTTTTCCAGGGAGAGCTGGATGGTACTGAGTAACGACACTGTGTCTCAGCTGGCTTCAAGGCTGTCTGTCACTGCGGGCTGGGGAAGAAGGAGTCAGGCTTGACTTCCCTGCCATCCACTTACTCAGCCAGCACCCGTAGCTGGGTCACCCACTGGGTGCAGTTGCACCCTGCAGCACAGCAGCCCCATGAGGCAGACATTACTTATATTTTACAGATGAAGAAGCGAAGGCTCGGGAGGTGGAATAACTTATGCAAGAAGACATAGTTCTAGTTCTCTATTGCTGCATATAAATCTCCCCCAAACTTTGTGTTGACACAAGAGCTAGTCTGTCATGTTTTCCATGGTTCCTAAATGTGGTCAGGACTCTGCTAGATTGTTCTTGCAAGGAACCTTCCATGCAGTTATAGTCTGACCATGGTTGGAGCTGGAGCAGCAGAGTCCCAAGGAGCTGTAGACCCTCCGCCATCTGTCTCTACCTCTTTACGTGGTCTCAGGGCCTCTGCCCACAACCCAACCATGTGGACCAGTGTGGGCCTCCTCACAGTGTGTGCCCAGGAAGGTCAGACTGCTTGCATGGATGTTCAGCACCCAACTCCAGGGTTCTAGCAAGCCAGGTGCAAGCTGCACCCCCTTTCCTGACCTGGCCTCACACGTCCCACATTGTCACCTCTGCCATTGTTTTAGTTAAAAACGGGCCACAAGCCAAGGCCATCCACATTCAAGGAGAGGGGACGTAGACCACACCTCTCAGTAGAAGGCATGTCAAGGTCATGTAGACTAACATCTTTGGAAAAAGCAGCTTCCCATACATGGCACGTGTCAGAGCCAGGATTTGGATTAGGCACATCTGACGCCAACACTTCTGCGTAGCTTTTAGCCTGGTGCACCCCTTTTCCTCGGCGCCACTGTAGCTCGTACAAGACACATGCCTCTGTGACGGGTCTACCCACACTGAGTAGCCTGACTAGGATAAAGCAGCCAGCTGCCTCGGCAGACCTGACAGAGAGACGGCCTCCAGAGTCTGCTGTTCCGAGAGGCCAGACCCAATGTCAGCTTGGGAACCTGTTAAAAAAGGGGACAGAGAAGGTCAGTCACATCCAGTGGAAGAAAGCAGGTGGCAGCCCCAGAGCACAACCAGCCTGCAGTGCATCTCACTGTCATAAACAACTCGTCCGGTGTTTTTCCTTCTCCCACCAGGCACTGGCCTGGGATGACTCAGCCTTTGACAGAAAAGGTGACTTCAAGTTGCGAAACAGCCCAGAGTGGTGGAAAACTCATGGTTCTTGCATTGCCAGTTAAGTGACCTTGAACAAGTTCCTTCACCTTCCAGAGTAAAGAGGAGATAAAAATGCCTTTCTCGGTGGGTCATTTGGAACATTTCAATACATATGTGAGCAGAGTATCTGGTGCAGTGCCAGAAACAAAGTAACTGCTTCATAAATGCTAGTTTTCATGTCCTGGGTCATGTCTAGTCCCAGTTTAGGGACTTCATGAAGAAGGACAGATGTGAGAAGGCCTTGACTGTCCTTCAAATGCTAGTCCAGCTTCATGCTTCTGACTTACCCAGTGAACTGACAAAAATACCAAGGTGTCTCAAGGCTGAGTCAGTCCTGGAAGGCATGTGGAGGAAGGGAGGGTGGTCTGGTGAGATGAAACGATGTCGACAAAGTCCTGGAGGCAAAAGAAGTCAACTGTGGTTGGAGTATGAATGGTCAAGGGGTAGAAGGTGGGAGGAAGCAAGCATAATGTGGGTGAATAACCAGGGACTCATCTCCACAGGATTTTGTAAATCAAGTTCTGCAACGTGAACTCTAAAGGAAATTGTTCTGGCGAGGACCCTCTGATGCAGCTGCAGTCGGACAATGGTTGGAGCTAGAGTAGCAAAGTGGGCTGGGTGTAATCTCTAGATGATAGATAGATAGATGGTAGATAGACATATAGATAGACAGATGATAGATTGATGACAGATGATAGATACATACATACATACACATAGCCATTCCATTGGAACAGTTCGGGCTGCCTCTTAGCATGGTACTTGGGACAGTCAGACTGATCACAGGGAGATTCAAAACCCCAATTTTAGTTCAGTGAAGTGGTCAGCTCTGCATGTAAGAGCAACCCCTCCTGGACCTGGCTGCATTGTGGACATGGTATAGAAGCAGGTAGTCCTGTAACAGAGAGGCTGATTAGGACAGGAATAAAGTGAACCAGGAGAAAGATAGTGCTGGCAGCATTTTTTTTGGAGGACAGGAGATTGGAGAGACTGACCAGGAGACTGGCTAAACTGAATCATATGTTCCATGGTTAAGAGCTGATGGCAGTTTGGATGTTCAGAGTTGAGGAGTCTGAGATAAATAGTAAGTGCTTTGAATGAAGTCAGTTCCGAATCTATGAAGCATGGGGCAAGGGTATCAAGCAGAGCCTTGCACTGAGGGCTATCACGGAAGGCTTTACTAAATAGAGACCACCTAACTGGAAAATGAATGAGCGTACATTAACCAGGCAGAGGTAATGGCTTGTATGAAGCCACAGAGAAGTAAGATAATTTTGCACAGAGATACTCTGTGTTGTTGAGTAGATGATACTAAGGATTAGTGATTAACATGGAATTAGCCACTTTCTCTTCCCCAGGAAGTTTGCGCTTTAACAAGCATAAATCCTTACCCTAAGGACTCATGATCACTGGATTTCAAGTGGAATGGAGATGCAATTTAGGGTGAATGAGTTTTGCCATTGTCCCCAAGGTTTCCAAAGTAGATGACTGACCCCTGAGGGTCAAGCAGACCCTGGTCTGTACACCCAAGGGCCTGCTTATCTGCCTTCATCCCGATGCCGCCTGAAACCAGACCACAAAATGCCTTCAATTCCCAAAGGGACGGTATAGCTTGACTCCTCTCCCTCCCAGTTCTGAAACTTTGGGCACATTATTTCACTTCTTTGCACCTCAGTTTCCTCGTGTATAAGAGAAAAAACGATAGTATACTATTGTGAAGATCAAAAAGAACAGCACGTAGGAAAGCTTAGAGCCGTTTCTATTATTGCTGACATTTGTGTAACTGGTCTTCTTTTCACCGCCTCAGTCACTTTTCAAAGATGCCCCTTAACACACATACCTGCAGATATGAAGTTGGGACGCAACGTGGCAAGAACGTTTTTGGATTATTACCGGCTGAACCCCATGGTTGGAAAGGTGGCGACCCCCATGCCGAGGCTGCGGTAAGTGCGGAGCAGAGCCATGTGGGCTGGGGTCTGCTGAAGGGTTTCGTGGTCCATGTCCCTGAGCCTCTCTGGCCCGCGGTGTCCCGCCTGTGGCACAAGAAAGGAAACCCTGGCCCTGCCACAGAGACTGAAAGTGGCAGAAGAGCTTAAAGTGTCATTATGGGGTCAGGCAGTGAGGGAGTGGTCACATCGCTGGGCCTAAGATGGGAAGCCACAGAAGTGGGGACTTCTGGGAGTGCGATCCTGCCATTGGCCCAAGTTTTGCCACATGATACTTCATCTGCCACATCATCCTCGTGGATTCCTGGATCACCCTGTCTGACATTTCAACTGTCTTCTTCTGTTAAGTGGAAACAGTGTTGTATACTTAGAAGGGTATTATTATAAGACACATATTATACCACCCTGCTCAGTGCTAGGTGGACATGGTACTCCTTAGTCATGACAGTCCCTTGCCCTCAAGATGCCAAGGTTCTGCGCTGGAGTGGGCACACCCTTGAGCATTCCATCTCGGGTCCTCTGCTCGGCCAGCTTCTTGGGACAGTGAGGAGAGAGGTTCAGCGGAGGAGCTTCCTTCCTGAAGGCTGGGCCGGAGTCCCAAACACTGGTGGTTCCATGCATCCTGGAGATGATCTCACTGAACATCAGGGAAGTCACGTGTACTGGCCTCTGGAATGGGCTAGCCCACAGAAGATGAGATAGCCTCTGGGGTTTATCCCGCAGTGGTCTGGCCTCCTTGAAGGATATGAAAATGTCTAATATATTGCTCCCACCAGACCAGTCTTCCTCCTGACCTTGCCCATGACCTTGCACCTGTGGTTTGCGGTCTCAGGGCCTTTGCACAGATGCACCCATGACCGTAGTCTATTCTTCCCATAAATAAGATTAACCACTGTTATTTATTGAGCAAAGTGGTTATCACACACGATCTTACTTCTTCCTCAAAGATATTACCTTCTTCACATACAAATGAGGGTAAGGAGGTTCAGCAAGTTGCCAGGAAGTGCCTCAGCTCAGAGTTTGGGGCAGAAATAGAACTTGATTCTAGGCTTTTAGGAGTTCAAGGTTAGACTGAAGTCCCTCTAAGTTCCACCTCAAGTGAAAAGCTGTTCTCACTATCAGTTCTCACTACAAGTTCCATCTCAGATTCACACTAGCTGTGGGAATGTAGGCAAGTTCCTTGGCCTCTTGACACTTTCCTGCACCTGCCTGTAAAGAGAGGGTAGTAGCCACAACCTCTGAAGATGGTGTTAAACAGACAAGTTTGGTGCAATGCCTAGAAGCCAGCAGGTGCTCCACACATGTTTCCACCACCTCTGGTTTCTAGGATACAGTTTCAGATTTCAAAGTAGCTCATCAGGGCTCAGGCAAGTGCCTGGGCTCTCTCACTGGGCAGAGTTGACCTCTCAGATACCACATGCCACCATGTGTCCCACGTGTCTGAGCCTATATAGAGTCTGCATGACAATGTACTCTGACTCATGCCTCACTTCAGTTTGTTCATCTGTCATCTGGGTCTTTATGTCACCCTCCCCCGTGCGCCCCCCCCCCCCCCCCCCACTGGTCTGATGGGTTAGCAACTCCTCCAGGAGAGTCACAGCTACCTTTCTGTACCCCTCAATACCTATCCCTGAGCATTCATCTTCGTTCATTTATTCACTGAGGAAAAACATGCTTGAAGCCAGGCCCCAGGAGGGAGGGAGCAGCGAGGCTGAGTAAATGATTTAAGGTGTGACCTCTGCCCTTGAGAGTTCAGCTCTTAAGAAAAGTGTTCAGTTCTTTCTTAGAAGTCAGTTTTGATTGGTTAAAGTTCTTAACAATTTAAGGCTTTATAAAACTCAAAGGAATTCTTAGAATCTCATTTGCAAGTTAATTTGGGGATTGTCTCTTTCAGGTCCTCTGTCAGCCTGAATAAAATTATCTTGATCTTTATCATTTTTTTTCTGGCATATTGTGCTGTCATAGACCAGTGAAATGGTACTTGACACTCAAGGAGACTTTAGCTAGGTCCCCCCTTCCTGATAGTGTGAGGAAGGAGCTTCAACCCTGTGACTGTGAGGCCGAGGGAGCAGATGGGGCTGGGCACAGCCAGGGACTGGAGCCCAGGCCCCCAGCCCCCAGCAGGGGTCTCCTCAGCCTCAGTTAGGGAAGAATTCTTTGAGATACAGGGAGGTGGGGACCCTGAAGGTAGGTCTACAGAATGCAAGGGCCTTCTCTGAGTCCTGATTTTAACTGTTTGTGGGACCCATTTGCCCAGATCTTTGAAGCCTGCTTTAGAAATGAGCTGGAGAACTCATTCCTCTCAAGATCACAGCCTTGAGGACTTGAGGTAAATGCGCCCAACTTTATAGTAAGGGAAGCAGAAATATATCCTCTTTACCCCACACCTGCCTTATCAGACTATGAATACCACTTGCTCTTACTTGGTCAGCAGCTCTTTAAAAATAAATCCCCAAGAGAATACAAGACTCTGATTTGGGATTTGAACACTTTGCTTTTTTTGTATTATTTTTCCATCCAAGCATGGAATAAGTGAAAGAGCAGTTATAGTTTTAAAGGAAAATTACATGTTTTGGTTCAAAAGTAGTATTTGTTTTTTCTCATCTCTGTGGATAATGTAAAATGTCAGTTTCTAGCCACAAACTGGCAGATGCCTGTCACATCCAGGGGTGCTAAGGCACCCTGCAGAGAGGTTTTCTGGGAAGACCAGACATGAGGGCCTGAGAACACAGGCTCAGAGACAGGCCACTGGTGGCCAAAACTGAGACCTCACGCTTGCCAGGACCAAGATGACACAGACACAGAGCTGAAGCTCAGAATGTCCCATGGGAGTAGATTAAAATTGAACAGGAAGAGTGAACAGGCCAAGTGAGCCTCTGTGAGGAGACAGCAGGAACATGAGGGTGGAATGGCCACTCAACCCACCAGAGCCCTCCACAGGCCATGCCTTATGCAGTGGAGGAACTTAGTTAGCTCCTGCCCATCAGGAGCCCAAATTTATGGAGGAGGAAGGAAGGGAGACATGTAAACACCAAAGATTACCTAAAAGTAATCAGTTCTGTATCAGATTCTGCCCTCTCTCCAAAACCTTCCAGGGCTCCCATTACCTTCAGTGTAATATCCCAATTTCTCTTCTTGCTATTCAAGCCTTGTCCTACACTTTAAACTTATTTTTAGCTATTCCTACTCTGCTGGGTTCCTAATAGCATCTGTCCACCTCTTGCATGGCCTGTCCCATGGTGAATTGTCACAGCATCTTGGCATATGCCATGTTGAGTTTCTCCACAAGGGAGATTGCCCCCTTGGGGAGCTGTGCTAGTCACTCCTGTATCCTTACTGCACAGTGCAGAGCTCGCCTGGAGTAAGTCCCAAGTAAAACCTGAATGTAACTGGCTTAGAAGATGGTAGAACTGATGAAGCCCCTAACAATCATCTACTTCAACCCCTTCATGTTACAGAAAAGAAAAGTGAGATCTAGCCAGAAATTACACTCACACACCATCTGGCAAGTCTTTGACAGCCAGCAGGAATGTCCCAAGAAGGCTTCAGGAAGGGAGTAGGGTTTGAACTTGGTATTCGATGTTGTGTATAACTTAAAAGGATAAAATAAAAAAAGGAGGACGGATAGTCCATATTGGAGATAAGGTGTGGAAGGCAGCAAGTGGGACCTAAAAAGGCATTCTAAGGCAATGATGAGGCCAGGAAGTTTAGAGCAGTAGAGATGACAAATATAAGACTAAAAATTTGATGTTCATCAAACAATCTTCAAGTGCTGCTCCATCCCAGGCTCATGCATTGCACAAGGGTTGTAGATAAAAATGTAATGCATTAAACTCCTAATCTCATGGAAGAAGAAATGGGCAAAGAACTAACTAGGAAACAGTGAACTGAAGAGGTACATGCAATAGGCTGCAGACATCCAGAGGGCAGGAGAAGGGATCTTTGATCATTGGTCTTTGCCTCTATAGTGAACCAATGAGTTATTCTACTCATCACCTAACCACTTCACACTTTGTCCCCCTGCCACCTCCTCAGTAGGGCTATCCCACCATACTGGACTTGTTTGAGGGGAAACAACCCTTCTTTATCTACATAAAGACATGCATGGAGAACATTGGATGTTAAGAACCATACCCCTCAATGCCATGTGAATTGTTCTTTGTCATGTGCAGAGCTTTTCCCCAACTGCCATTTACCAAAGTCTTCAGACAGGAAGGGCATGGACCTCATCCCTATTTTAGAAATGAAGAAATAGAGGTTCAGAAAAATGAAGGGACTTCTCTAAGGTCAAATTGCTTCTAAATATGGTTCCAAGCATGTACTTCAAGCTGATATTGGGATCTGAGATTTAGAGGGACCCTGCCCATGCTAGAGAGCCCTACCATGTGAGCAGCATTCTTCAGTGAGTGTGGGGTTGTAGGCAGCGATACATCCTGGTGGGGGAGAGATGTGAGGAAGACATGTCCCTTCTGAGTGCTGACACTATTCTGTCTTTACCTTCTTCATGACTCATAAACCATGAAGGAAAATGGATGCTCCACAATCAGAGCGTGGTGGCTTACAAAAAAGCAGTTCCTTAACACTAAGTCAAATAACACAAGAGATTCTCATATTTATGACATTCACCATGCTTTGTTGTGCACTGTATTACTTTGTGTAACTATTTTGTGTAACTGTCTCCTCTACTGAACTGTCAGCAACCTGAGGACAGCATCAATGTCTGACACATCTTTGTCACCTCCAGTGAGCAACTAGAACCATGTCTTTGTAAGTTGCACTAGGCAGGGGAAGACGCTAGGAGCCGTTACTCTTATTATATCATTTGCCCTCATAGCACCCTTATAAGACTGGGATATCTTAATCCCATTTTCCACATGGAGCTCAGAGAAGTTAAAAAACTTGCCCATGGTCACACCTGTCATCCACAGATACCTGGGAATGCAGTGCTGTTCTTTTCAGCTCTAAAGCCCACTCTTTCCAATGCAAATATGTCTTTGTCCAGTGCTTGAATGCACAGCACATCAATTTATCAGTCAACAGCATAAGGGAAAAATAAAAAGTAGTTAAAACTTGGTCCTTGCCCATAAGGGGCTCATAGTCTAGTGTGTAAACAAATCAGACAGTGGACAATTGCTGGTGAGCAGTGTTAAGGATATTGCGTTGTGTGCCAAGTGCTGGGGCACCAGACATGTCTGCCTTCCAAGAGCCCCCAAGTTTATGGGAGAGACAGATAAATCATGAAATACAATAATTAGGCTATACTGAATATATAAAAAGTATTCTGGAGTTATGGTGGCTATGAAGATAATGGGTCCCAGACTGTCCCAAGCTATCGCTCTTCTATATGTCAATCCTCACTTCATCCTGAAATGGACTGAATGAGTTAGAATCAAGATGGGAAGATGGGAGAGGTGGCATGTAGGACAGTAAGGATTTCTCCAGAACCAGGTGATACAGTGACTCCATTCAGCAATCATTTGTTGAAATATGGTGCTTGATTGCTGCTGTGAAACAGACCCTGGGCTGGGTTTCTGGGACATAGAAAAGCAGAAGACAAGATTACTACCACTCAGAGGCTGCAGTCCAGTGGGGGAGATGGATGTGCACACCATACAGAAGATTTTGATACAGTGTGTATATGTGCTGTCTTTCTTCTCTCTGTTATCTCCTCCTTTGCAGAAAAGAAAAGCCCCCTCCCTACAAGCACCCGCTCGCGCGGGGCCCGGCCAGCAACTGCCCCAACGGCGAAGGGAACAAGAAGAGCTCAGTGAAACCCAAAGACCCTTCAAATTACTTTTAAAGACATGGGTTCTGGGGAAGTCTTGTGGAGGCAGTAGCCTGTATTTTCTGCTGGACATGAACTTAATCACCATTCTCTAGGTTCCAAGAAAATAATCATGGGATTAAAGAACAGGCTAGCGAAAGGGGAGGGCAAAACTGAGAAATTTCATCATCGATTTTCCTTTTACCAATGGAAAATCAATTGTGAGCCTTCAGCTTATGGCTCAGGAACAAAATAAGAGACTCAAACTGGGCAAGTACAGATGCTGTTTTCCACCACGGAGATCCTCACAGGAAGAGGAAAACCTACACATTCCTTTTGTGAAGTTTGACGCATCCCAGATCAGTGCTTTGGAAGCCCCTTTTCCTTTTTAAATTGTATTGTTTGTAGTTACCTTTTAGAATAGGCTATAGCTGTTTACAGTTTTAGAAATGCAGTATTCATATTTGGTGGTGCAAAATAGCTTCGATACATTTAACCCAAAGACTGCCAGGAACAATGGGACAGAATTTTTGAAATCACAGTGCTCTTAGACATGAGTTACTGTAGCTATGAGCTGCATGCTTCCTATTCCCCCAAACTCCAGGTGGCCGCTTCAGAACACTGTTCTGAGACCTATTTCCCAGTGACCTTGGGAGTTACTGAAACCTTAGCTCCAAAGGCAAAAGGTATCAGTCACTCATTCTAAAAGGTCTGTCATGTTTAAGATGTCTATTTCCTGATGTCAGGCATTAAATTCCCCCTGCAATAGGGAGTCTGTTGAGTAAAGGAGCTGTAAAAGAGAAAAGGATACTCTCAAGGCAGCTGGGAATGATAAAATAAAACATTAGCTGTTAACAATTCCTGGAGTGGGGCAAGCTAAACCTGGTGCATGTTTTTAAAGATGGAAAGTGCCTTCGTGTGATAAATGGTCCAGGGGACTCTGCTCCCGTCCTGTCACCATGACAGTCTGCTAATTAAAATGACCTCCCAGAAATGAGGATTAGGAGATAGGGAGAGGAAGGGAGGCCCAAGGGAGAGAGGGCTTCTCATACAAAGCTTCAGTTAAGCGTTCTTGTGCTTTCGGTTGGAGATTTTTGAAGTTTGCTGCAAATATCTAGAGCAAAGCTTATTTTCCCTTTACTTATTGGTTTACAGAGATGATAACAAAGAGCCATATGTTGGTTGGCAACAAACGTTGTGTTGAATATGCAGCTTCTCCTCTGGGTTCTTGTTGCCCATAGAAACACAAATAAAGCAGTTTATACAGTTCCTCTGGCCCTCAGAGTGTTCTTGGCACCTTCCCTGTAGGTCTCCCACTCAAGAGCCAACCAGCCAACTCACATTTGGTGTAGCCCTCACTTTGATGTCAAGAGCCATGTCATCAAAATAAGAAATAGCTGTCAAGCCTCGAGGTTCCAGCAGTGCCTGTGTCTAAGACCTGGGAATCTAGGTGACGGCAAGAACTCAGGGTGAGCAAACAGTGTGACAGGCATTTAGAAGTGATAGCACCATCAAAGAGCACGGATAGAGGTGAAGCATGTACAATAAGAGAGATGATAGTCTAGATCTGTTTTTTTCCTAGTTCAACCATGTCCATAATATTGTGATTATATTTAGCCTCGCTTTTTGAAAACAATTGATTAGTTATGTCACAGACCAGACAAGCAGCAGGTATAATTGTGGTTTGAAAGAAAGACTTGCAGCCAGACAGTTCTGGTTCTGATTCTGCATTCAAGCCCTGGTTCTATCTCTTAATATCTGTGTAATCTTGGGCAAGGTATTTCACCTCTCTGAATCATCATTTCCTCACTTACAAGATGGTAATAACAATGTTTCCCTCATTACAGTAGTTATGTAGATTTGATGAACATAGGTCTGGGAAATGTCAGCAAAGGTGCCCAATAAATAATAGCTATGATCATTTGGAATGTAACCAGAATAGTGAGATGGCTGCAAATCATCTCCCATTAGAAATGAATGAGGTGATTGGAGCTATTTATCCCTGAGATGAAACACAAGAGGAAGAGGGGATAGGAAAGCAGTGTGACAATTTCTAAAAAGTGAAATAGGCATGTTAGACATTCTTTTTTTTTCACCAAAAGAAGTGATTTTTGTTGTCCAAGGTAAAAATCAAACCCTGGCAGAGAATCTCAGTAAAAGAGAGTTCAGCTCAAAAATAAGGAAAACTTTTTAGTGAATAGAACTACCATTCATCAGATGGATTCTCTGGAAGACAGTGAACTCCCTAAAGCCAGAGGTATGCAAGGAAAGTATGCACACCTGTTGTGGGGAAAATAGAAGGGTTCCTGCTCTAGAGAGTTGCTGGGTGCCCTGTGGCATCATCTCCTGTCTCCAATTTTGAAGGTAAATGACAAGAGGCAGGACGTTACATTCCTGGAGAAAGTAGTTAACAGTATAAAAGTATAATTTACCATTAAACACGTGTCACTAAATGTCTCTGACTTGCAGCATATGGACCCTGCTATCATTTAGCTTTCCTTAAGAGGAGAAATATTCATGGCTAGAAGGCAGACTGTAGGATGTGTTTGCAATAGGACCATCTGCTTCCCCATGTGAGATGAGTGGGGGGAAAATGAGCTGGCCAGAAACCAGGGGTTGTCAGTGGACCTCTCTGTGGCCTTAGCCTGCTCAGCAACTTCCTAGCTTTCATGGACTAGGTAATAGCAATGGTCTCACATTGGAAGGGTGGAAGGGTTTCAGCACTTCTGCAGGACAGCACCAAACCAGACCAAGAACCAACTAGTTGCTACTAACCCACAGGCCTCCGTAAGGAGCGTGCTAGCCTCTATATCTATCGCCTGCCTACTACCTTCTCAGGATAGAGTCACATATGGATGGAACTGGCTACCAAACCAGTGTTCTGTGTAGTTCTGAGAACAAAAGAACTCTGCAAAAAAGGAGGGACGTGCTCATATTCTACCTCGCTCTCAAAGAGCTCTCCAGAGCCAGTTCTACTCTTTATCAGTTCAGAGGCTTAGAAACAGAAGTAAAAGGCTTTTGACCCTCAAATACTATGGTAGACAAGCCAGAGATCACCAAGATTCTGTGCTGCTGAAGCCCACAACAGATGCTGCGTCACCTGCCTCCGACGATGTTTGTAGCACTGGTACCAGCAGAAGCAAGAGCAACAGGGAGACTTTAGTTAGAAGCTTTGTCCATCACCTTTGAATGGGGAAGGGGAACAGAATAAATCCTTTGACTGTGAAACAACACATATGAGACCAGCCTGAGAGGACTGCCTCCCACCCCACCCCACCCCCAGCTTATTTTCCTAAAGAGTTAGAGCAATGCAAGCCTTATGAGTCTGCTGATGAACCTTTGTTGAGCATCCATCTATATATTTATGAAATATTTACTGTGTGCCCGGCAGCATGTTGGATGCCTTTGCCTCCATGGCCTTATTTGCTGTTCTCAACAGGTCCTTGAGATAAGTATTATTTTCTTCATTTCCCAAGTGTAAAAATTGAGAATCCTTAAAGTACCTTGTTTGCATGCATATAACTCGTGAGAATCTGGATTCCATCACAACACCTTTTCCATTACTTGACAGAGGGCCTTCTCTCTCTCCAGGTAAATCCAGGAAAACAGGCAAGAATAACAAGTAAACAATGGCATCAAATAGAGGTAGCTGAGGGGGGTGAAGAAAGGGCGTGTAAGTTTCAGACTAGGTGTATGTGTAAGGATTTCGGGGAATTTTAGCACCTGCAGCTGAAACCCTGCCTTCTTCAATCTCTCATTCCTACACACCTGTCTGATTTCCTGCCGGGTGCTCAACCAGGGTTGGGTTTGGACATTTATCACTTGGAATGCAAAGACTTCTACATCTTCCAGGATCCCTGGAAACTCAAGCAAGATAATCCCTGGTACCCTCTGGTTTTATGACCCCAGACAAATCATCTGTTTCGGGTTCCATTCTCTCCCTCCTTCTGAAGTTTATGAACTGAGCCTACTCTGTCCTTCATTCTGTTCAGAATTCTTCTTCCGATTCCAGACTGCTGAGCTCTTGAAGGGCACTAAGAGGAAAGATCCTCTCCCTCATGGCTCAGCTCAGCCCATGGGGTGCTGGAGCAGACAGAACAGGGAAGAGATTGCAAAACAATAGAAACAGTCTGAGTTTTGAAATTCAGATAAACCACAATTTGAATCCTTGCATTTATATTAACTAGCTGCATGGCTTTGGGCAAAGAATTTAGCCTTTTTAAGCCCCAGGGTTGTTACCTGTAAAGTGGGAATGATACTATCTACTTTCCACAGTTATTGTGAGGACTAAATTAATAAAATCTGTTTAGAACATAGTGCCTATAATTAGTAATACTATATTGAGCATTTAAGCTTTTGTAAAAGAGGGTAGAACTCATGTTTGTTAGGTGTTCACATAACAACAGTAAAATAAACAAGTGGACAACAAAAGAAGCACAAGGAAGCTATTGGAGTTGATGAATATGGTTATTACCTTCGCTGTGATGATGGTTTCACAGGTACTTGTACCTCATATTAGATTGCATGTTAAATATGTACATTTCTTTATATATCAATAATACCTCAATAAAGCTTGTTTAAGATAGAATGGCATCTATTAAATAAATAGCATACACTAGAAGTCTTCCTCCACATCAACTTCACCCTATCCTGTTTCTTGCTTCCTAGAGTTGAAAATCCCTTTCCTTGGAGTCAAAGTTTTTCTTACAGTCAGATGAAGTACAGATGGAGTGTAGAAGAGAGAAGTATCTAGGAAAATGATAGTTACCTTCCAGGTCAGGGTGAGGCCAGCTCTCTAGGTCTTATTTATCATGGTGGCTTCAATACTACACATAAATCACCTAATTAAACCTGTGCTCACTGAGAATGGGAAGAATAAATAAATTAATGGGGGGTAATCCAAGGCGGGAGCCCTTGAGGGAAAGAAAAGTCTCTACTTTGTAAGGTGGGTCTCGGAACAGATGGGAAGGTAGTGTTAGACACAGTATTCATCCAGCCTGCACTGAGGCAGAAGTAACAACACTTAAAAGAGAGGGGCTATAGGCCTCCAAGATAACGTGTTTTATGAACATGACAACTCTTAGCAAGATTTATAAGTGGTTCATTCCATGTCATTTTTGATTAGCATACAATGTCTCAAGGATCATTTCTGTGAAGCTGTCATCCTGGCACACTGCTGAAACTCAGGGCTCCCTGAAGCACTAATACCATCATTCGCTTTGTCCTCTCACCAAGTTTAGGGCGCTTGCTGGACAGGGATTCTTTCACCTATTTTGCAGATGAAGAAATCGAGATCAGTGTGATTAAGCCGCTTGCACAGGGTAAGCTGATAAGTAACTAGGACAGGACCTCAGTGCAAACGCAGCTCTACCACACCCCTCTGCTTCTCATTTTACCCCCAAACTTCAATGCTAATCCTGACCAATACAGAAAGTAATCCCTATAACATCTGGTAGAGCTCCTTAATGCTTAAAATTCACTTGCCCCAAAGATCTGAGATTTATTTTTGGCTGACCCCATGTCACTCTTAAGTCCCAATATGTTTCTCTTCTCCTAGCATCAGCTATTTTGGTTAATATCTTCTTTTCCACCTAGTTACCCAGGCTGGAAACCTTGCCATTTTCTTAACTCTCTTCTCTCCATCTCCCACACAAGCAGCCAGTCACCAAGGCCCATTGCCTCCACTCTGAGACGTGTCTGCCTTCAAGCAGTATAATGAAATGACTTTGCAGTCAGACAAACCTGAGTTTTAATCTCATCACCACCATTAGCTATTTTTATCTTGTGAATCATTTAAAGCAGAGTGAAATAGGAAAATAGTACTTATTGGCAGAATTGTTCATTTTCCTTCCTCCACCCTTTCCATGCTCACATCGCTATTTATTCCCACCATCATCTCCTGCCTGCCTGTGGATACTGTAATAATCCTTCACTGATTCTCTCTCTCTGTCTGGCTCTCTGTCTCTCTCTCTGTCTCTCTCTCTCTCTCTTTCTCTGTCTCTCTTTCTCTCTGTCTCTCTCTCCCCTCTCCCCTCTCCTTCCCTCCCTTCCTCTCTCCATCCAGGATATCTATAAAACATGATCTCATATTGATGGCACTTCTTTCAAGCCAGCTGTTCAGCCCAGGAGCTTGTACATCATCCCACTTTCATGTATTCTTCCTTTCCTTCTGAACCACAGCCACATCTGCCTCCTTAGTGTCGTTCAAATCTATCCTCCATCACCGAGAGAATCCTTCAAGACTTGACCCAAATACTCCCACTCCATGACATTTCTCCCAGTCCCATCAGTTGTAATTCATGGATCCATTTTCTTGTACCCGCATCGTGTGCTTCTTTAAGTCTGTTTCTCATTATCTCACTGAGATCATAGTCGCCTCATTTAATTCTCTGGGAGCAGAGATCAGGGTTTCTTCATTTCTGCACTGCTCATGGAACCTAACACAGTTCCAGACATGTCAGAGGCACTCAGTAAATGTAGCAGAATAAAAGAAGAAGTCTCAAATGTAAAACATCATCCTGCGCTCATCCTAATAAGCAATCCCAATTACTGATTTATCTTCCCAAAGCACTGACCTCTCTGAGACATCTCACTGCTCAGACTTCTTCCATGGTTCCCCTTACCTGCAGAATTAAGTTCCAGCTCAGTGTGAAAGGGAGCACCACGTGGTAGAGTGCTTTGCACTTGAGTCAGAAATCCTGGATGGGCTTCAAGGTTCCGGTCCCTGTGGAGAGACGGAGGAGGTAGATTTACTTCATCTCAAGTCCATGCCTGAAGGTCAAATTCTTTTTCAGTTCCTAAGACAATTTGACCATATTTCCTATGACGACAGCAGCAGGGACTGCTGCGGCTGCTGGTGTCACCACTGTTACGGCTAATCTGCTGTTTCTATCATCACTCCGACTGCTCCTGCTGCTGGTGCTCCTTGGGTGCTGGTCATGCTCTGCAGTTCATGCCGGTGCCGGTGCCGGTGCTGGTGCCGGTGCCGGTGCGGGTGCTACTGCGAATCTACTCTTAGGGCCACTTGACTCCACCCCAACGCCACCACTTCCACCAGTGCTTCCGCTGCTTCTGCCACTGTACCCTGCTGGTGGTGTCGCCGCCACCTTGCTCACCTGCTACTGTTAATCTACTAGTAGCCTGACTGCCGTTGCTCCACCTGACTGAGGGCCTTCTGGGCACCAGGCCCTGCACCTTGTCATACCTGAGCTCACGTAACCCTCATAACCACTCCACAAAGCGGGCTTCTCCTTGTGTCTCTGAAAAAGAAGAAACTTAGGTTCATCTCTCTCAAGTCACACACACAGCTTCTAAGTGGAAGAGTCTGGATGTCACCAGGTTCTAATGCTTGTGTTTTTTCCACTTTTCCCCTCCTCATCTTTTTTCTACTGTCGGGGGACTGACAGCGCAGTGAATATTTAATGCTGCTGTGAAAAGCCTTGCCTTGCCTCGGGGAGCTCACGGGGTGGTGTTTGCCCTTCTCCGTGACCTCCTTTTGCCTTATTCCCTTGAGCCTGGCCCTAGGCATCCTCCTTGGAGGCTAGATGTCCCAGCATGTGCTCTGTGCTTCTGAGTCTCTTCCTTTGAAGAACTGGCAGAGAAATGATTGTCTTAACAGGGACAGCTGGAACTACCCTCAAAGCTGTAAGTACAAGAGCAAAGTTTTGCCAGGAGATCAGGATGGGGGAGTGCAGAGGAGGCCTAGCTCCGTTCTCCCAGCCCTCGCCCTGCTCCTCCTTACAAAGCAGAGGTTGATCGAAAACTAGAGAGGATGTTTCCACTAAATATTTCAAAGACTTCCTCCTCTACCCAAACCACTTCTTACCCCCTCGATTCCCCCAGGATTCAAATTGTGAAGACGGAAAGATTTAAAGATATGGCCATGAGGAAATGAGTTTCTGCTCCCAACTTTGCTGTTGCCTGACTGCAACATTAAATAAATCTCTTCAACTTCTTCCAGGTTCTTACTCTTTGATCTAGAGACACAATCCTCAGGAATCTATTCCCAAGAGGATCGTGAGATGCTGATAAAAGGATAAATGGGAAATCACAATATTTTGAAAAGCATATTCTTCCCTTTTTTTTCTAAAACTTCACAAAGGTTCACACATTGTCTATTATTGCCTTTAACCTGGTCAATAGCCTATCCAATAAAAGTTATTGAAATGCTGATATTTTCCAGGCGCTCCCCATTCTTGCTGCCTGGCTCCTACCTATCTGTCAAGACCCTTCCTACAGGAAGTTCTCCCTGACTTCCCAGCCCTCATAGATAGCACTGCTTTTGAGCCACTGAAACTGTCATCTAGGCATCTCATGTGACGCATGACAATGACTTAGGTATGTCGTTTTCTCTCTGTATCAGCTCTATCATCCCGATTCAACTTCACATTGTTCTTGGACAGGGTCAAAATCCAGACTTTCTCATCCTCAAGTCCCAGGGCCCAGCACAGGCCAGGCAGAGAGTAACCTTCACTGGGAACTGGCAGCTGCTGCTGCTAAGATGTGGATGCCTGTCTGGAAAGAATATTTCTGTGAGGCGTTGCCCCTTCTCTCCCTTCCTCCAGAAGTTCACAAACAAGGACAACCCTTTAAGTCCTGGGCAATATGAATCAAACCTAGCTTACAGTCCTCAAAAGGAAACTGTCAAACTTTAATGCTAAGAAGATGCATAGGAGAGAGAAAGATAAGGGAAAGAGGTGGAGAGAAACTCAGAGATAAATGGACTATGTTGGGGGGGGTGTGTGTGTGCGTGTGTGTGTGTGTGTGTGTGTGTACACATACTGGTTTATTTGCATTATGTGTGAGGCTTTATGAGTAATGGCTTTATATTCAAGTGTGAAAATGCTTGCGTTTGTGTAGTTGCCGACATGTGTACGTGCACTATTGAATTATAGATCATTGTCAATTCTAAGCACATTTTTACCTCAACTCCTAGTCAGGGGTGCTGGGTCAGATTCCTGTTTGAAACTCTACCTAATTTCTTAACGTTACATCCATATTAATGGGTCACCCCTTCTGCCCAGCTTCCCTGGGACCGTGCCCAGCTGAATATCAGGCCACCTTTCTTCCTTTCCAAGCCCATTGAAGGCTGACACTGATGCCAGCTAGGCCAGGCCCTCGGAATGAGAAGCCTTCCAAGAGCCCTTTTCCTGACTACCAGCAGATGATATGTGTTCAGCTGTTTCTTTGTCTCAGCCTCTGTATTCCTGCCTGTTCTTCTTGCTTCTCCTCCTTCAAGCTGCCCTTTGCCAGAGGCTGAGCAAGCAACAGTGGTGTGTTGTGAAGGAAGAGGCTGCTCTCTTTAGCACCCCCAATAGCTCTCTAATCTGTTCCTTGGAGAACTATTTACCAGAATATTCATTTTTTTTCAGTTTTAGGAGCACTCACTGAGACCCAGTCTACACTAGGCTGATAATGTCTAGTGGAGGGTGAACAGTAGTTATTAAGTAGATCCTTTATTACTTGGCCCAGACAGAAACTCCAAGGGGCTTGAAATTTTGATTTTGCTGAAATGCAAATGCACAGGAGCCTTGTGTATCATGCATGCTTAATTCATCCTTTAGCAAGTGTAACGTTCATTCATTCATTCTGTTGTTCATTTATCCTTTGGTAGGCCATATAGTTTGTTAGAAAGACACAAACTCAGCAGGCTGGATGTAAGTCTATTTCAACTGCAAGCTTCCCTCTTTGAACCTCAGTTTCCTCACCTGCAGAATGTAATTTAGAACTTTCAGGAACTTCCAGGGAAATGGATATAACAGAGAGAAGAAACTAAGATTCTCTGCATGTATTCTTTCCACAGTCACACACTTGGAGGGGGTGCAGGTAAAGGACTAGGAGCTCAAAATTACCTGTCAGAAGAGCTGGCGCTGGAAATAAAACTATTTGGAATGTAATCCCAGTCTCCTGGCACTTACATAACTTTAGAAAAATTCCCCTCCCCCTCTAAGCCTCAGTTGGTCCAGCAGTAAAACGATCCTCTTGCAGTAAGTGATCATTGAAGCCTCCGAGAATTTTGCCATTTGAGGGTTGTAGGAACTTCCCCTCCAACCGAAGAGGAGCTCATTTCAACCTGGAAAAGCATGTCACGTTGCTCTACCCTAATACCGTGGCAAGATACCTAGGTAGTCGATTTTCATACTCAGCTTGCAACACTGGTGGTGATGCCAGCCTCCCAAAGTTTCTCTCTGTTCTCAGACCTGATGCTGAACCAGAGACCTTGGGAGAGATGAGGCCAGCGGCCGGTGACACGATGAACCTTGCATACAGGAGGGCCAATGCCACAGACCTAATTAATATCACCGTGAAGTAGACATCGTGGAAGCATGCTTGAGCCGCCAGACAGAATAAATAAAGCAATGTTTTATCTTAATTGTTGGTTAACAGTGAGTAACAAATAGACTTGTGCATTATTTACTATACTTCACTGCACAGACCTGCTCCAGCTGCCCTCGACCCTGTGAGAAGGCAATTTGATTTCCAGGGTGTGCTTTGTACTTTGCTTGGCAAGCAGCTGGAAAATTGGAACCCCGACTGAAAGTTGTAGTGGACTCATGCAGAGAGGCACGTATCAAACAGATCTGGCTAAGATCCAGTCATGCCACTAGATGACCTTGATTCACCTCTATAAACATCAGTTTCCTTACTTATAAAAAGAGACCAATTAAGGTCTCAGAAGGTTTGTTAGACTAAATGACATGATGTGAATAAAGTTTTTAGCAAGTGTCCCATTGAAAATAACTATTATTAGTAGTCATATCCACATTACTCTAATAATCAGTATTTTTAAGTTACTTGGTACCTACGGTATGATATAACAGGGTCTTATTGGCAGCAGGTGGTCATTTGTCCATGCCCAACAATGTTCTCCTGCCCTCTTATTATAATATCATTCTTTCATTCATTTTTCCATCCATCCATCCATTTGTTCATTCATAAAGCTTGCCATGGTCTCTTACACTGAATTATTCCAAAAGCAGTGACAGGGGCAAGGAATTGAGAGAAAACAGTGCATTTGAAAGAGGATACCTGGATGTGAGGGAGAGAGGCAAAAGTGAGAGCTGGCAGGAAACCCAGTAAGTACTGTGTTAATGAGCTAATTGCCACTGAAAGGAAAAGGACTCCAGTTCTTATAAGGACTTTCTTAGAAATGATGTGAAAACACTCCCCAAAGTTGTCTCCCTATAGGACAGAGAGACTGTGAGGGTTGCCTTCTTGAGCATAAATTCCCCTTCACTACTTAATTGCTCCTCTGCAAGACTGATCCCTGAAGCAGTCAAGGTCCTCTGAATGCTGGTCAAGTGCATGGAACTGTCCATTATAGCTGTGCTGAAATCAGTGGGCTGAGGACACGCAGAGAAACAGTACAAGCACCTACTATACATGGGCACAGGATGATGAGCGAGACATGGGTGCCTTTTCTTTTCTATCCTATGATAGAAATTTGGCAGGACTAATATCTAAATCAACTCTGCTTCCCAAGAACTGCATAGTTCCCGCACAGTGTTCCATATCCAGTGATTATTTGTTGAGTGAGTGAGTGAGTGAGTGACGGATGGATGGGATGTTTGGTGAGCGGATGGTTGGGTGAGTGGGTGGATGGTTGGGTGAGTGGGTGGATAGATAGATGGAAAGCAGGATGTATCAAGGGATAGATGGATTTTCTCTTCTGTAAGAATAGATTCTACCTAAGACTGTAAATGAAGGTTGGGGGAGGTTGAATGCAGATGAAGTTTGAGGTAGAGGAAGACTGATGTGGGACAGGGGCAGGTAAGTCAGAGTCCACAGAAGTTAATCTAGAACCAGGTCAAGTGAACTGGGCCAAATAGGCCATCAATGCTGAGCGTGTTGAGAGAGTTTCACCAGTCTGGTACTCAATCTTGGAATCGACGCTGAGAATGGGAGCCAGAAGAGCAGCTGAGCTGAAGTTATAATAAAAAATAGGCTGGAAAGAATCAGAGTGGAGAGATCGCAGGAAGGCAAGTAGTTTGAAGCTTGAATTCAAAGGATGTCAGATTCAGACACTAGTCCTTTGCAAAGACTTGACCTTACTTACCATCAACTTTGATATTGAGTGAAAGTTGAATTTCCTTTTAATAATTAATGCACTTGATAAGGAAAGCAAAGTATTTGAGATTGTATACATTTTTAATATATTTTTTAATTATAGCTAAAATCTTGAAGTTAATATCAATTTCTGTAACATTTCCTTTCCCCGATTATGAACGTAATACTGTTTATCTGGAACATTTTGGAATTTGAAAAATAGGAAAATGGCATAAAGAAAATAACTTACTATAACTAAAAGATGAATAACTTTGGATGTATTTTAAATATTTTTAACAAAATTGCAGTATTCCATATTTATAGCTGGATTATATAATGTATCATTTTCATGGACAGTACTCCAATTTCATGAATATTCTTTGAGCACATTATTTTTATTGATTATGTAATATCCTATCATTCAGATAAAACCTAATTTGTTTATCTGTTCCTCTATTATTTACAATTAAGTCATTTAATTTTTTTATATAAATGATGCTGGTAGGAACATAATTGTGCAGAACTTTTCATATCCAATGTAACCTTAAACTTCCCTACAAACCTGTGAGGTGAGAACTATGCTGACTCACCTTTTACAGATTAAGAAACTGAGGAAGAAAGAAGTGTCAAGTGATTTGTGAAAGGTCACTGTCGCAGTTCAGTTTCTCCAGAAACACACCCTGAGATAAAGAACTAAGTGCAAGGGATTTATTTAAGAAAAGGTCTAAAAAATGAAGTAGACAAATGGGAAAATTAGACAAGGAGACAAGGGCAGCCGGTAGAATGTTTATTATCAAGCAAGCTGTCACTATGGATCGCCAGAGCTTAATCCTGTTGGGGAAATGGGAGCCAGTTTCCCCATGTCTCAGAATCATCCCATTTGAATGATGAGGGATTTGGGTATTTTTCACCAACTCCAGTCAGTCTTGATCGAGGCTGTTCCCAAAGAAGCTTCTTAGCTCTCTGTCACTTCTGGGCTTCTGTAAGGAAGGGGTCAGGGCAGGCTCTGGCAACGGCATCAATGTGGGCGCTGCAGTCGGAGTTGGGCAGCATCCCCTGCACGGATGAGGTCAGAGGATAAAGGTGTCACAAGCCAGAGCAGGTAAAGTCATATAGTTAGTAAATATTAGACCGAGGATTTGAGTTCAGATTTGTCTAACTCCAGAGCCCAAACCTTGAATGACCTGACTTTGCACAGAAGGAAAACCTCTCTGAACGTGGACAAGTCTCTTTATCTCTCTCAGCTCCAGGATCTGATGCAAATAAATGCTGTCTGCATAGCTGGCCTGAGATGACAGTAAGGCTATGTCAGCACCCTGATTGTCAGCCAGGACATCATTCATTCAGTACTATTGACCTTTCCTATCAGGTGGTAGGAATCACATCAGGCAGACGTTGAGTGCTTTCCTAGTGACAACTAATTAAAATAAATTAATAGAAAATGGGCCAGTTTCCTGAGTTTATTAGATGGGTGGTTTTCTAGATTAATTGCATAGACTACATCTGTAAACAAGACTTATGGAAATACAGCATGAGTCCTTGATGAACTTTGGAGCATTCCATTATTTTGTTAAGAGGGAGACAAACATGTAACTTCTCATCTCTATGCATGCATAGTCTCCAGGTCTGGGTTCTCCCAGGAGGGAGTTTAATTGCTTCATAAGCCTCAGACTCAAGGGCTCCTCAATGCTAAGATCCTGACAAGCTGCATTAAAGTAAAAGTGACAAAGATGCCAACTGACATATTTATTAAATATGCGAATCCTGCAGGAGTCAATGCGGACTGCTCATGCAATGAGGTTCGATGAGAAGCCAGTGGTGCTGCCGCCCTCACACCTAACTGAAGTTCAAGAGTAAGGTCAACACAAAGTGGGGATTGAAACCCAGGTTCTGGATGACTTCAAAATTCATGTTTATTCTATAACATGATGTCTTCTTCCCCTTCTGGAGGTATTTTACAGCTTTGCCAACCACAGGAAAGCAAGTGTGAATTTGTTGTACAGAACCACTCCTGTGTGCTAGCTACCTATGATGTCCACACACAGTCCCCACCCTAGTCCAGGCCTGTGGAAGCATTTATCTAGATTTTTCTTTTTTTTTTGGTTGTATGGAACATGAGTTAGAGGGCAAATACTTGGGTTTGCAAACATAGCAAGTTTCCTTTGTTTGTAGACAACATGACGACAATTGAAGTAGCTTTCACCAGGTGACAGCGGTGCCACTGCTGTTCACATAGACTAACTACCACACTAGTGCCAGGAGATTTCCATGTGTTTGTAATCCACCCTGCAACCCTGAAAGGAGTGTGCTACAGTCCCCATTGGTAGATGAGGAGTTAGAGATGCAAAGAGTGACGTGTCCAGGACCCCATCATTAGTGAGTAGCTGGGGTAGGATTCAAACTCACTTCATTCTGCTTCAAAGGCCAAGCGCTTTGCTATCAGGACATGGCCTCCAACCTCCTAGATTCTGCCCCCATCTCAAAATGCACTTTTAAAATCCGCGAACTGGGAACAGGTGGCGGTCAGGGACACTGGAACTCTGGTGGTGGGTGTGGTGTGAAACATAAACTGAGATGAAATTTCAGTATCCTAAATGGAATTTGACATTGTGTACTAAAGAAACAATAAGTATTACTATAAATATCTACAAACTTTGCCAACAATTCTAGATCCTCATCTCCGACTAATGTCATTCCAAAATTTAAGATTCAGATAGTTACTTGATTACCAGGCATCTCAGATCTAAGTGCAATTATTGATTTACATATATGTTTTTTAATCCCTGCCCCAAATTTCCTCCTCTTTCAGTTTTTCTCATCCATATAAACAGCACTACCACCCAGTTACTCAGGCCAAACATGTTATTATTCCTGATATCACTTTCAATTTTTTATATTGAATATATTGATAGAGCTACAAAATGTCTGCCAAAATCCACCTACCTCCCTCCTAATGGTTACAGCTCCTTGAGATCGAACCACCTCCCTATCTGACATATGTGAATGCATAAGGATCCTGCTTTCACCCCCTCTCCCCTTCAAGCCATTCCCTATTCATAACCAAAGTGATCTTTTAAAAATATTAAATAATACCATTTTTACACAATGAATGTCACCTCAAAATTCATACATTGAAACTTAATATTCAGTGGGATGGAATCAGGAGGTAAAACTTTAAGGAGGTGCTTAGGTTACAAGAGTGGACAATTCATGAAGAATGGGGTTAGAGTCTGTGAAAGAGACCCCAGAAAGCTCCCTAGTCCTCTTCTACTATGTGAGGGCACATCTAGAAGATTCCATGTATGAACTAGCACGTGGTCCGTCACTAGACAGCAAATCTGCTGGCATTCTGATCTTTACTTTTCCATCCTCTAGAACTGTTAGGAATAAATCTGTTGTTTTTAAGTCACCTGGCTTGTGGTATTTTGTCATTGTACCTCAAATGGATTAACATATCATCCTTTTCTTGCTAAGGGTCCTTTATCTGTGCCTCACCATGCTTAAATCAAAAAGGAAGTTTCAAATGAGTCAACTGAAACTTACACATCTTAGAAACCACTCTGGAAAACCCCGTGGGTACTTCTTAAAAAATGAAGAATAGAAATGCCATGTGATCCACCTATTCTTCTGGGTATTCATTTAAAAATATAAAAGAACTAATTTGAAAAGATATATCGAGTCCTGTGTTCATTTAAGCTTTATTTTTTAATAGCCAAGATACTGAAATAACCTAAGTGCTCTCTGATGGATGAACAAAGAAAAGATGGTATATATACACCAAGGAATACTACGCAACTATAAAGAGGTGAAATCCTGCCATTTGCAACAACATGGAGGGACCCAGAGGGGAAGTGAAATAAGACAGAGAAAGGCAAAAACTGTATGATTTTACTTATATGGAAGATAAAGAAGCAAAGCAAAAAACAAACCCTTAGATTCTGACAACAGACTAGCAGTCACCAAAGGAGAAGGGGTGGAAGAAGGTCAAATGGATAAAGGGGGTTGGTTATAGAGCGGTGACAGAAACTAGACTTTTGGTGATGATACAGATGTAAAATGCAAGATGGTACACCTGAAACTTACACAATGATACAAGCCAATGTTACTTCCAATAAAAAGAAAGACATTTGTATATCTTGATTTGCACTCCTAACTCTGCATGATGTGACCCAAGCACATTTCAGACCTCCGCTCTCACCATGCCCCACCTGTTCTTATTGCTCCAGCAACAGTGACTTTCTCCTGATTTATCAAACATATCATAGTCAGTTGGATGTGAGATTATTACACTAGCTGTTCTTTCCCTGGCTGCTGCTTAAACGTATATTCTTCAGAGAATCTCTCTAACACCAACCAACTGACTTTACTCCTGGTCTACTCCAGCATGCATTTATCTTACCAAGGCATTTGGTAACATTTTCAGTTCATTTACCTTAATGTCACAACCATTCCAGGGGGAAACAACCAATGTGAACAACTGAATACATATAAAAGATGCTCCCTCCTCCTTTCTCTTCCTACCTGCACCTTTCTTAAAAAAAAAATAAATAAATAAAAATAAAAAAGATAGCCCTGATTTAATAAAAATGGGACAAAACTGGCATTCATAATAAAATGAGAGGATGGTCTGGAAATATGAAAAAAATGGAACTGTCCCATTTAAAATGGTACATATGGTCAGCTTACTAATATCTGATTGAACTAGAATCAGTATTATTTTCGATTTATTTTCTTGTGGGGGTAAGATACAATTTTAAGGGCATGTACTTTTCTTTTCTTATGATGACTTTTGCTCCACAGCTCTTGAAATGAAACTGAGATTTCTGCCAGCTACTGAAATACTCATCTCAATTATGTACTTGGGTCCCAAGGAAGTGACCTCATTGGATTTACTATGAAGTGTCCCAGAACTCAGCTCATTTCTGACTTCCCTAGGTCTCCACACAAATAAACAAAGAAATCATGTTCGCATTTGAAGTTTCCTGGAAATTAATCAGATCAAATCCTAAGAGCTGCTACTCATCACCTCTGTACTTCAGTGCTCTGGAGAATGGCCATTGGTCCCTTTAGAGAAAGACTGGGGAAAGCACAGCTGTTAGGCTTCTGTGATGTTAGTGTCCCAGAGAGACCTGACTTCACCTTTCACCAAAGCACTTTGGACTTGAGAACGGGCTCAAGTCTGGAAACTGGTCACGGGATCATGATTTTTTTCTGCTGGCAGCTGACACAAGCCTTTTATTTATCTCTTCTCGATGTTTATTTGGTTGGGTCTGGAAGGATCCTCAAACCGTCTGTCTCTCCAGTGTGCCCCAGATTCCTGTGAATTGGGACCACATAGTCCCCCTCATGTCTTTGCTGCTCCATGTGTGATCACATCTGTCTTTGCCGGGTAAGTGTTAAACCTGGTCTCTGTTATTCCAGAATTCTATCCTGTTATTTAATATTAGGAGGAGTTTTATATCAATGTTCCCTATTACCTAAGTCAACAGAGGATAAGCAACACTAAAATGTGAGGGATGCTGGGATTCCTTTTATTGGCACACTTCTTTTTCTTGTTTCTTTTTAAAATAAAGACAGGTGCTCTGATTTACTTGGAAATTCACAATTTCTAATTGGACTGCAGCCCTGTAGTTACATCTTGAAAGTCCTCTTTCCTCAATGCTGGAGGCTGCACACAGCAGTGACACACCCGGTCTCCCTCTGCCTGAGTCTGGACTCCTTTTCATCAGCTTTCTACACAATCAGCTCCTCTTTCTCTGAATGACCAACAGCACAGACTGGATGTTTCTTACTGCCTTAGTAAAGGCTGTACTCAAAGCCCTCACAGATAACCAATCAAGTGATAGGTTCTCCAGATTCCTATAATAAATTCCTTTTTGGACTTCTTCACACCTTTTGATCTCATTTCTTTGCCAAGTCAATTACAGTATCTTTCCTCATTTAATACAGACCCTCTGTGTGTGTGTGTTCAAAATTAAAGGAGTCATATTGTAGCATAATAGGACTGGCTTTAAGTGTCTTTTCAGGATACTAAACTCTAAATCACAGGTTAATGTTTTCATGTTGACAAAATATCTTTTATTTAGACTTATTTTGGACTACCACCTCTGACCCCCATCACACTGGTTCCTTAGGCCACATTCCCAAGTATGGCCTTTCAGTTTGTGGTGGTGCATATCAATTAGGTAAAAAATCCTCTTGCATACTTAAACATGGTCCTTGCAAAAGAATCGACAAAATTGATAAACCTCTGGTTAAACTCAGCAGGAAAAGAAAAGTAAAAAGATGCAAATGACCATAATCAGAAATAAAAAAGGGAATGTGAGTACCGGAGAATTTCTCAGAGAAATGGCTGATTCTGGGAGTGGGGCAGGAAATGTAGTAGATGAATTTGGAATATCTCTCATTTCAGAGAGCAAGAAAGCAATCAAAGACGACTCAGATTCAGACAGAAGCACTCAGGAGGCAACATCCAGATTCCAGTGACTAAAAAGACAATTGGAGCCCCTTCAGGATAATAACCATAATGCTGGAAAGCACCAAATATGCTTAAATGCATCATTAGTTCATAAAAAACTCATTTGCTGGCACACCCTGGTGCCTTAGCAAACAAAGCCACTGAAGGTAGTTCACACACATCCCAAGGACCCAGGTTCAAGACCCGGGACAGGAGGAACAACTAAGATGAACTAAATAAAGTAAATAAAGTGTTTCTTCCTCCTCTCTCTTCCTGTCTGTCTGCCTCCTCACCTTCATTCCGGTCTGCATCTTTCCTTTAAAAACAAAATAACAACAGCAAAAACTCATTTACTTTTGTAGAAAAATAGTAAACTTCGTTATCTTAGGAAATTCATCATGATGAAAACTGGGAAACAGAAAAAAGAAAAAGTTATCCTGCCTTTCCTGTGTAAACTAGAAAATGCGCTCTATCAGAAAGAGAGAAAACTAGGCCTTATGTGCCTTCCACTGCAAAAACACATCACCATTTATATTTTGAGAAAAAAAATTAACCTGAATCTGATTAAAACTTTAGATCTAACTGCTAATGTCCACAAAATTCAGAAAACATATTAACCGATGTCATGAGGAAGGGATCATAAAATCCAGACTTAGATCACCAAAAAACCAAATAAACTAGATTCTTCCACAAATAAATTGCAAGTGAAAAGACCCACCTTTTGTATTAAATTTTAGAGTTAGGGAAATGCTAGGTTAAAGAGACTCATGGAACACATAAACCAGGCAAAAGTAATTTGTATCATTTAGGGATTTGCCCTAAATGACAAAGCTATAAATAATGGCGAGAGAGTGATTACTATAAAAATTAAAGATAAGGATTGCTTTGAAAAGGGAAGGAAGACACTGATTAGTATGGAGTCCACACAGTGCTTTTGAATTAGCCAACAAAGTTGTGTTTCTTGATTTTGGCAGTATTATAAGGGTATTTGCCTTAAAATAATCCATTAAACAATACCTTTGTTTTATGTGATTTTCTATATATGTGTTTTATTTTGTGATCAAAAAATTTTCTAAAGCTGATGTGAAGAACATGATTTGAGTGGGAGAAGATATCGGTACATATACACCCGACAAAGGAATATATCTAAAACACAGTAAAGGACTCTTGAAAATTCATTACAAGTTAATGATCATGTTTCTAACACAAGATGATGTGCTATAATACAGAGAGCAAATTCATACTGGTGAATTTGTGGTGAGTTTTATAAACAATTTATAAGGTCACTAAGTTTATCCATTTAGGTCTGAAAGGACAAGGAAAGGTAACCATGTCTAGACTCCAGTGTAGGGGAGGAAAAAGGTTACCTTCTTCAATGTTCTTGGAGAAGTCAAATAATTAAACTGATATAAGACAGAGGAACAGGAGGGGAAATTTTAGTTTTGTACATATGGGGAGCCCAATAAAAATATGAGATTTACAAATACCTTTGTAAAGAATAAACAAGACAAAGGACTAGGGGTAGTAAGTTAGTGAAGATATAACAGGGTTGTTTATGTAGGCTTCTTGGCCCTAAGTTCCCTGTCTCTTGTGATAAGGACGCCTTCTATACTGACCCAACATGGTGCCTTTCACATGACAGATGAATCTCCTGCTTTCAGGGGGATAAAGGAAGGTCAGGGTGTCTTTCTTGCACCAACTGTTTCTCAAGTACCTTTAATTCAAAACTATTAATATGCTGAAGTGGCATATTCTGTTCCCTTTCACCAAAAGTAGTTATTGAAGAGAGGTGCTGCTAAGAACCATGACTTTAGATCAGTGAATGCAGTCAGCCCCTAGTGACTCTTCAGAAGAGGAGTCTGAGAACTAAGTATATCTTTCTGCCTCCCTCCCTCCAATGTTCCCTATTGGCTGAAGTCAGAGGACCAGGGAGCCCACTGCTATAATCCATCTGAGTCAGCCTCCAGGAACACAGAGCAAAGTGAAGAAGTTATAGATGGATTCAGAAAGGCCAATGAAAGATGCCCAGCACCTCAGCCTAGTAGACAAATAGTCAAAAGACTTGAGTAGGTAATTCACAAAGAAGGAAATACAAGGGCCAAAACTCACGGAAATATGTTCAGTTTATTTTTTAATATGGGAAACACTTCTTAAAACCACAGGAGATGACTCTAAACATACACTTCAGATTAGTAAGAATCTAAAAGTCTGATAATATCAAGTGTTGACAAAGATATAGAGCAAAGGGTATTCTCTTCTGCTGTTAAGTAAATATGTCAATTGGTATAATTTTGAAATACAATTTGGCATTATCTAAGAGAGCTGAGGATACACTTAGCAATTTCACCCCTGGATATGCCCAAACGGAACTAGGAAGCTAGCACATTACTCACTGTGGCATTGTTTACAATAGCTGCAAACCAGAAACAGCCCATATGTCCACCAGCTCTAGAATGCATGTCTAAAATAGACTCACACGATGAAAACGTGATTTAACAGTGAAAATTTTGCTATTCACAATATTATGATGAATCGTAATATAATGCTGGTTGAAACAGTGAGACACAAAAAAGTACATAACATACTGTTATGTTTGTTAGTGTGAGATCTCCCAAAGAGACTGGAATTGACTCCAGGTTCTTGCATCCCACATGTAAAATTAGCACCCAAGATATAGGTTAAACAGGAAGGTTTTTGAAATGAGCAAGAGAGAGATAATATACTCCTCAAGATGACAAGAAGAGGGCTGGGTTTGAGAGGACTTGGAAAATTGCCCCACATTTTTGTAAAAGAGATCCCTTTGTGACCTTTCACCATTTCCACCCTAGGGTCATTCCAAGGCATTCCCAAATGCGAATTTCCAGGAAAGAGGTACCGATTACTGGGGATGGATGTTCCCTTTACTGTGCATGCTCCTTACCCATAATTCACTGTTATAATGAGCTTAATGTATGCACCCATATACAACTTTATGGGAAGCAGATTATAATGAGGCAAAGGTTACTCCAAGGTGGCCATAGCAGTCAGTGTGCCTGCGCAGCCAATCGTTTTGAGCCAACTCAGCCAGGCTGCCTTGCTGGTTCTGTTGTCTCTTGACTGCAAGAATTTATGTGCTGCTCTCCCATTCATCAGAATTTTATCTGATCATGTCAGGATCTGGTCTGCTGAGGCATCACTCCTTTTCTCCGTTCTAGCCCCTAACTAGGATAGCCTACCTCACACATTTACATAGTTATTTAGGTATGCATACTTAGATATCTAAGTATAAAACAAAGCAAGAAAGTAATTTCCTAGAAATGAGAAGAGTAGCTACCTCTAGAGAGAAGAGAACATTGAGAGGAGTCGCAGGGCAGGGGGTGTTGTAGGTTGATCCCAGGCTGCTGGAAAAATTATCTGTATACATATTATATACGTATATATATCCTTAAAAAGGTAGCCACTAAAGGACTGATTAGGAGCCTATGGCATGGACAAAGCTCAACTACTGGTGAATTTTCCTATAGAATAATCATTCAATTCCTGATCCATCGTATAGTTTTACTTGAAATAGATGTTCAGTAAACATTTGTTAAATAAATGATTACATGAATATTTTCAGTTAAGTCTTGATAAAAACAATCTGTGCCTCAGTCCCCAGAAAATGGCGTTTAGAAGATGGCATGGGGAGCTGTTAGGTTCCCAAGACCTTGAGGGTCTTCAGACTGGTAATCCTAGCTGACGGTCAGTCTGCTGGACAGTAGGTCTCTGACATAGCCCAGGAGAGCAGAACTAAGAGACATCTTACTATGCTCATACCATATCCTTCATGCTAAATTAATCATTTTATTTGTTTCTATTAATACTTATGTAAAATTGATCATCTAATTGCAAAGTAATAAGCCTTCTTTACAGCAGGGACTATCATACTCACTTAACAGATGAGGAAATAGACAGGCATTTCCTTTCTTCCCATCCACTTTTCTTGTCTTTAGTTGTGCAGAAATCAGGCTGATGAATGAGACTTACCCTCATTTTCAGCTCCTGACATGGGCCTTGATAAGTCTAGAACAGGGTCAGCAAACTTCCTTCAGAGTCAGTTTAATAAACATTTTAGGCCTAAAATCTCTGCCCCAATTATTTAACTCTGCCAATATAGCCTGGAAATAGCTATAGAGAATTCATATACAAATGTATTCAAAACTTTATTTACAACGATATGTGGTTGGGTAGATTTGTTCATTGTGGCCCATAGTTTGCTGATCCCTGGCCTAATCCAGACTGTTTTTAAACCAGGTTTCTCATAAGAACTACCCAACACAGAAAAATATTTGAATGATTATGTGTTCAATTCTCCCAGGAGAAGCAAAGACCTAGAAGAGTGGTTCTCAGAGTGTGATCCTCATTCTTGAAGCATCAGTGTCAACTGGGAACTTGACAGGAATGTAAAATTTTAAGATCAACTCCTGAATCAGAAAACCTCAGAGTGGGGCTCAAAACTGCATGTTAGCAATCCAGGCTGACTCTCTAAGTGAGCTTGATACACCCTCAAGTTTGAGAATCACAGATCAGCACTGAGTTGAGTCTAGTATAATCATGAAAAGTCCTCCTTCCACTGGCCACCATGTAAATTCAGAGACGTAGCCAATCAGTAAGTGGGAATTTTTTAATTGGTTTAGGAATGATCCAAGAGGGGGATATGTTTCAAAATATTTCACCAGCATAGTAAGGGCACCAACCAATTAGAATAGCTGCCAGCCAGGACACCCCGAGTGTGTGTGGGGGCTGTGGGGGGCTTTGGTTCTGAAAGCCTCCTCCCACACCAAGCATGAATCATATGAATCATTTCCTTGCTGAATCTTGAACTGGTTGGAAGGTTCTAGGGAAGGAGGCAGAGAGGTCAGGAGAGGGAAGATGCAATGAAGGAGAAAGCAGTTGTCAGAGATGTGGTTCTTTAACTGTTTCACTATTTTAACAACTGGTCTACCTGCATGCCAATTGCAAAGCTATCCTGTTTCACTGGGCACAAGCCTCAGTATTTCCTTTCAGTGATTGTGGAAACAACACTCAGTTGTCCTCCTCCCCACTGAGGACACCCCCACACATTTGTTAAGTGTAAGATACCAACCTGAAGATGACACCAGCAGAGGGAGGAGTGCACAGCTGAAGTACCACCCTTAGGGAGCCACTCTCCAACATCCTAATTCTGGAGGCTCCATTCACTTGACCCCAATGAGCTGAGTTTTCTAGTTTTTGCATCTGAAAGCACTGGATCTGAAATGATGAAAAAGAGGTCCCCAGAGGTGTTGTATGCAAACATGTTTCCGAGGCCCTGACTGAACAGTTCTTTGTTTTGGAAGATCTCGGCAGTGCAGACCTCCCTTCTTCTTCAGTGTCTGGTGGGGAGCAGCTCAGGTAGCCTTTGCCCCAGCTGTGTGTTTGGCTGCTGCAATGCTTGTTTATTAGTGAAATGCATCTGATCAGAGAGGCCTGTCTGACAAGTTCATTACATATCAATTTAATTAGCTGATTTACATTTAATTTACATTTCAATTAATGTCTTTAGCAACCAAATGCTGCCTTAATAGGGTAATTGCCTGTTAGGCAATATGTAAAAGAATAAATAGTCACATTCTGAGGAAGAATTCCTATTTTCAATTTTTTATTACCATAAATAACTGAAATAATTATTGCTCTTAAGGGCCACGTGCTTGTTTCCTTCTGGGCCTAATTATAAAGACTTAGTACTTCATTAAGCTAAATGGTTTTGGAGTCACAGAAAGACATTACTCGAATCGTGACTCATTAGTTTGGATAAAAAAGGAGAAAACTGTGAGAGTAGGCACATTTGGGGCACTAGGGGGCTTGAGAGTCAACACAGGCAAATCTCACTGAGCCAACATCTCTCCAACATCATGATGGCAGAAGGTGCCTCTGTTCTGCTTGCCTGTTGGAATACTGATCTGGAGGAGGCTGAAGTAGCTTAAGTATTTGTAGTACAGAGATGCCTACTACCACCGGAGGCAGATATGGCAGAGCTCTGCATTTTAAAAGTTCTTTCTTGTCTTAAATGAAAATCTGCCCCGTCCTTCCTGAAATAACTGTAGAGGGTGCACGTTAGAGAAGAGGTGTTGCCAGAGGTATAATTATTCTACAACCCTTGTGTCAAAGGAGAAACTGGCAGCACAGAACAGGTTGGATAGAACTGAACTGGGAATTCTGGAAAGGAAGGCAGATGGTCTGAACATGGAGAGTGGGAGATTGTATTTTGCAAATTCCAGAAGAAAAACTGCCTTAGACTCAGGAAATACAAGGAAGGGGAGGGGAGAGAGGCTTAAGTCCAAAGTGTCAAGATACCAGGGTCACAGTGCATATGGAACTGGCTTGTTTCTTGAAATGTGACTGTGTACGCTAAAAAAGACAAGTACTGGTGGAACTGAAAACCTGAGGAACAACGTGTGGGATTCCTGTAGGTGAGGGTTATCCTTTCTCAAAGCAAGCTGGCCAGCCCGTCATCAACCTCGACTGCACCTATCTCCCTTTGTATTCTGGTGGGCTGTCTTCAATAGTGCCACCTCGTGGGTCCCAGATGCAACAGCAGGAGAGGGAGGTCCAAGCCTGAGTTTCCTCTCCCTTTGGCTGTGAAAGTCTCTCAGACCTCAGTTCGGATTTGATTCTCAATCAGTGGAATTGATGCGGGGACAGTATAGCTGAAAATCTATAGGGCAGTATGCAGATATATGAGCAGAAAACTGACAAAACCTGAGACTTCAGTGTAAAGATCCCAGAGCAAGGACCGCACCTTAGCAACTTGGGTCTAGACCACAGGCCTGGATTCTCACAGGGTTTTTACTCCAGGTAACCTGGACACACCCAGGAAGCAAGAAGCCCCCACCCCTCAGGAATCCATCTTGCCTGGGTGAGAGGCAGGCAGCATAGGTCGTACACACATGTGTGTATTCCCTTGATGTAACTTTCCCGGCCTGCAGGGCACTTAAATTCACACTTTCTACTTTTAATAAACGTGCTGTGTATTCCTGACCAAACAGCTCTCTCCACACATTCTCTCTGGATGGAGCCAGCGTCTCATCAGTGTGGCTCGCTCACCCCTCACCCTCATCAGAATGAATGGAGGAATCAAGAAACACTGAAATTCCAGAAAACAATTGATTTTAACGGGTGAGGGAAATGCGATCATGATTTAATTAAGAAAAAGGGTCCATCTTTGCACCTTAGTATTTTTGAAATGTCATTCCAGTTATGTGATTCCTCTTTCTCCTACTCAGAGCCAGTTTGGTCCATGTCAGTCCTTAAGAATTTAAATGATATGACTGAGGTCCCTCATCCCAGCTTTGCTTATTCCTGAGTCACATTTCATAAGATCTCTTAAGGTAAAGATCTTCAATCCCTCTCAATCACTTTTATTATTTTTTTAAAGGAAAAGAGCAACCAGGAATAAAGGCGAGCTGGCAGGTAGGAAGAGAGAAAAGGAAGAAGGATTTTATTTATTTTATTTAGTTGTTCAGCCTGGTTGCCCTGCCTCCAGGACATGAGCCCATGTCCCCAGGCTGTACATGACTTGTGTTGAATGTAAATTGCTGACTTATCTGTTAGACCCTCAAGGCACACCTCACTTGTCAATTTTTTTTTTTTTCTCGGTAGGTTTTTCAGTTCCATCAGTACTCTTGCCATTCTCAGTCCACACAATCCAGGTGAAGGAGTATGGGTTTTCTCAAACTCCTCTTGCTCTTCTTGGTATTTGTCTGAGCTACACAGAGCAGTGAGTCTCAGCTCTACCAGAAACAAATACTCCATTTTTATAACTAGTATTTTACAACTCTTTTCTAGATTCACAAAAAATATAACTTGCTTATATGAACAACTTTTAAAATAGGCATATATATTATTCTGGCTGGAATATACAGGGGAAATAAAAGAGAAGACACATGTGATAGAATAATATGTATTTCAGCATATACCCACCTGGGCACAACTACAGGGAAAGTGGGAACGAAGCAGCGCATGCTTTCATCACTTCAGAAAATGATCTGAATGTGAGAACAGCAAATGCAAATGGATCAGTCAGGTATGTTGAATTGGTGATCCAAATATAACCATATTTGAAAGTGATGTACTTTTCTAATCTCTTGTTCAACTTTTTAAAAATATTTTACTTTGTATTATTATTGAAGGGATATTGCATTTTGATAACGACTTGTTTTGAGATATACATAATAGTATTTTCACATTTACAAATAGCATAGTAGATTTACTAATATCCCCCCCCCTTTTTATTCTCCCTCTGTTTACAGTTAATTCCCTTCAACCCATTTCCCCCACCCCTCCCCGCTCACTTGGGTACCCACTGATGTGCCTTTTTGTCTCATCTCTGTGAATCCATAGTTGTTTGAAGTAGTGTTTTCTCTCTCTCTCTGTCTCTCTCTGTCTCTCTCCTCCACCACCCCCCCCTTTTAGTGTTGTTTAATTTATGATGTTCATTTGTTTTTCCTTTACACATCACATGAGTGCTATCATACGATATCTGTTCTTCTGGCTTCTCACTAAGCATAATTCTCTCCAAATCTATCCACGTTGTTGCAAATGACAGGATCTCTCCCTTTTTGATGGCTGCATAGTGTGAACAAAATGTAGTCTCTTGATATATAAGGAATTTGCATTATTTTTGGAAAAACTTCTCTGTATTAAAATCCTGTAAAAAAAGACTGTCATGTTGTTTGTGAAATGAAGTTAGGCTATAAAATCAGACATTTACAGATATTTTTTCACTTATAAGAATACATGAAGAGAAAGGGTTTGGGGATTCAGAACAGTTCTTCACAGTGTATGGCTGCCTGGAATTTCTGAATATTTTCCACTAACTATGATCGCACACCCACCCACATTATAGTGACAAACAATTTAAAAAGATCCACATATGCCTGAAGCACACCCAGGGTAATATCCTCCTCATGGAGAACCATAGCTGTCTATAGAAATGCAGGGTTAAGCCTCAGTTTCCCTCCCTTCCAATCTCAATTCCTTTGAAGTAGGACTTCTCTCATGACCTCCAGTTCCCTGCCTTCGTCTTGTTGATGCCCAGTGATCTAAAGACGCAGGACTGGTCCAGCTCCTATATACTCAGCTGTCCCCTACGTGGCAGATTACTTGGGCCTTCCATATACAATGTCTGAAGATCATGCAAACTACTTTCTTTTTTGTGGTCTTCTTTATGAACTATGAGAAGGTCCTGCTTGTCCACCTCCCATGTCAGTGTCCCACTTCTATTTTCACATGTTCAACACGTCTGTGCTCATCTGCTGGATTCTGAATTGACTGTACCTGGGATTCTCTGCTTTCTCCAACTGCGAGAGCACACTCCACTCACGGGGGAGGCAAGAAGGGTTGGAATTAACTCTCGATCAATGGCTGGTGAGAAAGGATGGAAGAGAGTCTGATTCCTCACCCCTTGGTTAGGAAAACTCTGAAGTGTAAATTCTGCACTGACTCGTGGTAGGTTTAAACTCCAGGTTAAATGATGGTAACTGAAAACCTACCCTATGTTGGCCTCCTTCCTTTTTGGATTAGAGTTTTCCAGGATCATCATCTCAGTACACTGGTACTCAAATCATGTTCTGAGTGCCTCTGGGGACACCCAAACCATAGCAGCAGAACTTCCAGGAATCTTTTTTATTTATGAGTTCTTAAAATTTACATACATTTCAAAACAGGTAAAATTGAACAATATGGTAGCTAGATGGGTATATTATTATTATACATATATGTTTATATATTATATACTATATATATATTTGCTTTATTATTATACATTGCTGTATTCTTTTTAGGATATTGAATTCACACTGTGTGCATTTCATTCAGTCTGTGTGCATTTCCCACCAAACCTACCACTAGAGTTCTGGTTTCCTCACCACAACTTATTTTCTTTTTGTTTTGATTTTTTTTCCATGCAAAGAAAAGAATATAATTTATCACATCACTGATTTCAAAATAAACGAAGGAGAGTACAATATATTGGATCTTTCCAAAGCAATTAAACTTTAAAATGAATACAGAAGAATATATAAAAATTCATAATGTAAGCTTGAGTCAGTTCTTTCATTTAGAAAAGTTATAAATTGGAATTATCAAGAAGAATAGAGTAATTAAAGAGAAAAACTCAGCATGATGAAAGTAAAATTCAAAGAATTTGGACAGTGTTGTCTTTTCATACAGGACAATATCAGTAACAATAACTAAACAGGATGAAATATGAAACACAGGATTTGGGCATGAAAGATAAATTTGAACCTTGGCTCTGACACTTGTGTACTATAAAAACTTAGGCAGGTTTCTTGAGCTTTGATTTTTCTCATCTATAAAATGGGGATAATAAAATCTACATCATAGGCTTACCTTAAAGAAGATAATATATGCCAAGTTCTTAAATAGGCCCCATAGAGCAATCATAAGCAAAGAAATTGAAGAGGCGATGAAAAGTTTCCGTACAAGCAAAGCCCAGGACCATATTGCTTTTCCAAGGAGTTCACCAAAACCTCAGAGAAGAATTATTATCCATAATACCCAAACTCTTCCAAAACACTGAAGAACAGGGAACACTCCCAAACATTCTCCAGGAGACCAACATCACACCACAGAAAAACTGACCTGGACCTCACCAAGAAAGAAAATTATAGACCAGTATGTCTAATGAACATGGATGAATAGGTCTAATAGACCTGTTCTTGTAAGTGGGGTTTCTTTACACTTTATACAGCAGCTTTTAGTATTTTTTTGTAGAACTGGTTTTGTGGTGATAAATCCCTGTAATATTTGCTTATTGGAAAAGTTTTTTTTTTTTTTTTTTTTTATCATTCCTTCAGTTCTGAATGATAATCTTGCAGGATATGGTATTCTAGGTTGAAAATCCTTTTCGTTCAGTCTTTTGAATATATCATGTCATTCCCTCCTGACCTGGAGCATTAGAGCTGAGAAATCTGCTGACAATCTTATGCGGAATCCTTTGTATGTAACTCATTTTTCTCGGAATGCTTTCAAGATTCTTTATTTTGCATTTTTTGACATTTTAATGACAATGTGTCTTGGTGTAGGTTGACTTGAGTTTCTTTTCTTAGGGACTCTTTAAGCTTCCTGGGTCTGTAGGCTTGGTTCATTCTTCAGGTTAGGAAAGTTCTCAGCTACTATCTCTTCAAATACAATTTCTGCCCCCTTTTCTCTTTCTTCTCCTTCTGGGACCCCTGTAATGAGAATGTTGTTTCTTTTGATGTTATCCCATAGGTCTTACATGCTGTCTTCATTTCTTTGCATTCTTTTATCTCTTTGCTGGTTAGCTTGAGTACATTTTTCTGCCCTATCTTCTAGCTCACTGACTCTGTTGCAGGCTTCGTCCATTCTATTCTTGATTTCCTCTATTGAAATCTTTAGGTCAACTATTATGCTCTTTATTTCTTTGACATCTGTTTTGAGCTACCTCATTTCCTCTCTCTCTTTTTTGTTGTTTTCTTTTTCTTCCTCTAATGTTTCCTTAATTTCTATGGTATGTTTATCACTGTTACCCTAAATTCATCCTCAGGCATTTTGTGGATGGCTGTTGTATTCAGATTTTCCCCTGGGTGTTTTATTGGATCTGTTATTTCACGTATATTTTTCCGTTTCTTTGCTCTGTTTGGTATTTTGTTTATGTTTCTGTGGGTTAGGTTTCCCTGCAATGATGGGCTTGTGTAGAGTACTGATTTGCACCAAATAAGCCAGGATCTTTGTTTGGATACTGGTATTTCTTGAGTTTTTGGTGGACTTATTATTATGTGGGCCCTCTGTTACTGCCCGAAAGTTCAGTTTATGGGGTTGGAGTCTGTGTGTGGGATGCAGAGCCTTCCCCAGCGTCCCAGTCACCAACCTCAATGACCAGCTTTCTGTTGGCCCTCAATCGGCAATCAGGCTGCAGTTTCCCCTCCACCCACAAGGTGGCGATCATGGGTAGTGTTGACTCTCCCTCTGGGAGACTCCCTTCTTCCTTTAAGCCTGAGGGTGAGATTTCCAGTGGGCGTTCCTGCAGCTTCCGGGCAATATAGTGGGAGGGAGTGAGGGGGTGGGTTCACCAGTGTAATATGGTCTCCAGGCCTCCTTTCAAACCACCAAGAAGACACTGGTGGCTCTTCAGCCCTGCGCCTAGACCTTCTACCCGGGCTCCGTCCCGGTCCTGCTGGGCAGGCCCTCTGCCGTTGCAAGATTCCTGGGAAGGCCGCTTTTTCCTGAAGTTTGCCCCCGCACCGCAGCCGGAATCCCGAATCTGAGTCTGCAGTGTAGCCGTCTTCACCTACCCTGTGCTGTTGCGATGGCTGCTGTGTCTCTGTAGCCTTGTGCCTGGAAAACAGGCGAATTTCTAGTTGCTCTGTGGGGAGGACATGAGTCTCGCTCCCGTCAGGTCACCATCTTGGCCGGAAGTCTCCAGGAATCTTGCTTCTAGAAAGCCTCAAGGTCCTGGCGAGAAGTAGGGAGTGGGACTTGAACCTGATGCTGAGCCCAGAGCCCTGGCCCTTGAATCCTCAAGTTAACTGGATGTCACAGGATGCCCTTAAGTAAGACCCACGGGTTTTCAAGGAACTCATTCTCTAACAGGAGGCTGGGGACTCCTGTCTGGGAACTTTTGTAGGTTTTTGGGTTTGTGGGGAAGAATTGTGTTTTGCACGTAATACCAGATGCTGCCATTCAACTGCCTTCCAAGTTGATCCTGGATAACATGCTCTGCACTTGTTAAGAATGGATGTGAAAGTCAGAAAGGACGTTCACCTTTGGTAAGCTTTAGAAATAGCTGTTTTCAGTAGGTTACCAGGCTCTCTGAAGTCTACTGAGGCATCGTTTTCATGACTGAAGAGCCCTCCCTTCAAGGACTCTCATATGGAGAGAGCAGAGAGACAAGAGTACAAGCGAAGACACTGCTGTAGAGTGACAGCAATGACAAGTGTCAAGTCCCCATTCTTCTTTTGCTCCAGCTGACAAACAAGGCCATAAAGAGGTGGAGTGGACAGTGACAGGGGCACCCGTGGCAAGCCAGCTTCACTGATTCCTGAAGGCAAACTCTCCCACCGAACCCCAGTGGAAAACAGCAGACTCTGAAATCCTGGGGACTTTACTGAGTGGGCAGTTGAGTCAAAAGCCAGTGGTACTGATGTCTGCACTCTGGTTCATCAGCCAGGCTGCGGGACTGTTGTCTGATGGCGCCAGCATCACATTTTGCTTTGGTCAGCACGTTCCAAAGCTGCCCTGTAACTTCCAGCTAGACAGAGGCTTTCTTTTCCTCTTTACAGCTTATTGGCAAAGTATCAAATATTTTATAGGGCAAATGCTGCTGCCTGTCAAGCTGTGCTCAGCGGTCACTATCAGCAAGGATGTTTTAGTTGGGACTCAAAGAGGGTAACTTCAGGTTTAAAAGCCGGCCTCTGAATGCAGCTCTCCATGCCCTTTAAATGTTGCAAATTCAAGAAGCTCATGGGGCCAGGAGAGGCACAGTGATTGGCTAATGTCCTGCCATAGCAGTGAGAATATAGTCCTTTGTGTGTCCAGCACAGCCAGCGGTGAAGAGGAGGAAGAACACAGCCAGTGCGTCAGGAGGTCAGGAGACTGGGGCTGGTGGGCAGGGAAAGGAGGTTTCCAGGTGGGAGTCAGGCTGAGAGATGGATGATCGCTGTCTCACCAAACACCAGAAGGACCCCACACCTCCTTTTCAGGCAGTGCTGTTGAGCTTGCTCCTCCTATCCCTCCCTTTCATACTCCTTTCCCTCCCTTTCATATTTACTCATGCACTGAGTGACAGACCCACAGATTCATTGTTGGCCAAGAAGCTTCAGGGCCACAGACGTGCACTGGCCCCTTCTCTGCAGTTAAGTGTTCTCCTGATCGTGGTTTTGTAAATCGCATACAGGAAACTTAATGGCGGCCTCCTATGACCCAGGTCTCTTTCCACTCCAATTTCTCCTCCACCTCACTTGCCTTCCCATATGGTAGAAATGAAGTGGCTGGGGACGTTTTGGGTTGAAATTTGAGTTTAGTGGATTATGTTTGTGTAATTCACAGTCACTTTCTACGGGAAACTTCTATAATTGTTAGACATCCTCAACGTAGGAATGGCTTCCAGGACCAATGCTAGTGCCCATGGTGCTGACTCATTCAGCCAAGCCGTGACCCAAAGGTGCAGGGCCTCTGTCACAAAGGCATCAGCAGCAAGCTGGTGAGTGAGGCAGTCAAGTCAAAGAGAGTACTGGATTAGTATTGCCCAGTGGCATGCAAAATACTCTGAATCCTTCACACCTAACACAAGAAACTTGATGGGGGTTTCCAAAACAACAGAGTTTATAAGACATGACCAAGAAAGTAAAGAGGTCAAGATGATATACTCTTCCGAATTGGTGAATATGAAAACTCCAGTTTCGATCAATCCTGTTAAAAGGAAGACTAAACTAACTTTCTGTTCTTAAAAAAATATTGTGATATGAAGAGATGATCCAAGAGAAAAATGCAGGAAATACAAGGAGAAAAGTATTATAGCAGTATATCAGACAATAAGTTAACGAAAATATAATCTGATTTTTCTGGATTTTTTTTTTTTATTTACAATTTTTATGTGTTTTTTATTCCCTTGTTTTAAATAAATACTGACTTTCTTGCTTAATTTTCCAGTAGTAAATGTTGTATTCTTTTCCTTAAAGGATCCTTCCCACATTTTGTAAGCTTTAGGGCCATAAAATCTGGACCCTCCCACACACAGTGGTAGCATTGGGTATCGAATAGCCAAGATCTAGGTCTGGGCTTCAAGGACCTTAACAAGATTCTGGGCCATTTTGATCCATAAACCAAGTGATACAGGGTGTCACCAGGAAGCTCAAGGATTGATCTCACTTCCTACCTCCAACTCATATTCTTTTTCTATTCAAATATGAACTTTCAGGAGCTCATGGACTTTGCTCTCACGGTCCTTCTGTGCCTCACTTCTCCCTTCCACGTCTGAGGCATTCTCTGGCTTCCCTCATCCCCCACCCAAACCTCAAAACCCATCTCACTGCATGTTCGAGGCAGTTCTGTCATCTTTTTGACCACATTGGACTGTTTCTGTCCTCTGGGTTTCCCTGCTCATCCCTATAGAAAGGTCTTGAAATTTTATATATTGCATATATAATTTAATTAATACATATGTATTTATATATTACTATATTGACTTAGTATTTGTAAATAAATACATAGATATACAAAACCAGAACCTTTGGGAATAAAACCCATCCATATTTAAAAATCATATCCATATTTAAAAAATTCCTCCAGTCAAATTGGAAGCCACTGGTTTTCAATCATGACCACTCTTTTCCCATTTGTGAGATGTTTCACATCTAGCCTCCAGATGCAAGAGGCCCTGTGACCTCAGCAGAGGTCTTTTGGGAGTTTATGGGATGCTTTTATTTTCCTATTAAAAGGGACAGGCAGGATGTTCTAGATTGTTAGTGCTGCCTTTTCTCCTTTCTCGGTGTGAATGTGGACAACAGACAGAAGACAGCCAGAAAAATTTAAAAGTACAAAAGACAGGGAGATGGAAAAATAGAACTGGGGTTTTCAAACAGGTGAGCTTCTGCTGCACCCCTCTGCTAACTCCCTCTAGATTTCTTGTTATATGAGATAATTAAATCTCTTTCTGTCGTAAGCCAATGATAATTGAGTTTTCTGTTATTTGAAAGTAAAAGCAATTTACTTGAGTAGCTGATATTTTCTTAGGATGCCAGTTATTATGATTTTCTACCTCTGTGAAAAAAAGAGAACTGCAGACCATGCAATTGCTCCGAGTTTAGAAAAGAAGGGATCCTAGGATGAAAATGTACAATGGATTGGAGGTCAGTTTTCTAATCCGTTGTGTTAGGTTGCTAGAGCTGCCACAGCGAAGTACCACAAATGGAGAGGCTTAAACAACAGAAATTAATTTTCTCACAGTTCTGCAGGCTAGAAATCCAGGATCAAAGGGGTAGCAGGACTAGTTTCTTTTGAGGCCCTTTCTTATTAGCTTATAGATCAACCATATTCTCTCTTTGTCATTCCTCAGCGTGTGTCTATGTCCTAATCTTTTCTTATAAGTAAACCTCTGGATTAGGGTCCACCTACTAACATCATTTTACTTTGTTTGCTTCTTTCAAGACCTTATATCCAAATCCAGTCACATTTTGTGGTACTGGGGACTAAGGCTTCAACATACGAATTTTAAGAGAACACAGTTCAGCCCTTAATACTGGTAATTAAAATTTGTCCAGGAATAGGGTATTTCTGACAGGTTTAGCCCACTTGTACTTAATGCTGACTATCATAAACTAGAAAGATTTTTTAAAATATAGATGTCTAGGTTCATTTCCAAAGGGCTAATTTAATTGGGTGGGGTGGGACCAGATATATATTGATTTTAGGTGTTTATTGACCATTATTTCTCTAGAGTTGGTTAAGTTAATGCAAGAAAAGCTTCTTACTTGATTTATTTTAAAAATCCCCAGAACTTTGGAGGGAGTGGCAAGAAGACAACCTTGTTTCAATGAATAGAAGCGGAGAAAGACCTTCAGTATAGATGTCAGGTTGCATGGCTTGCTCAGAAAATAGGGAGAGACCTGACTCATCTCCCTTCTTCCCTCCAAGGAAGAAACGAAGACTCCCAAAGGAACTGACAGTCCCATCTGTTTGAAGAAGGATACCCAGCATGGAACACCAAGCATTATCAGGGTGGAAGTGCAGTCAAAATGGCCTTGTTTTTTGTTTTTTGTTTTGTCCAGTCTCAGTTAATGGAACCGATTTACTTTTAGAAACTAGTATTAGAATTTAACTTTGTTTCAGCTCACAGGTGACCTAGGAAGGGTTGAAAGGGACTGCTTACACTTGAGTGTGCTAAGAAAGCATTCCTAATAGACACCATAGAATTGTTCACTTCCTGAGACTGTGACTTATAAAGCCCTCTGAAGTCACTACATTTGTTGCAATTTTTACATTTGTGATTTCTCTTGAAAAATTCATTCTGAACTAGTTTAAGAAATTTAAAGTCATCAGCCTGTCTAACTTCTAACCCACCTGCAGATTTTGACTAAATCAAGTTTGGTATTGGTTTCCTATTGCTGCTGTAACAAATTGCCATGAATTGGGTGGCTTGAAACAACACACATTTATTATCTCAGTTTCTGAGGTCAGAAGTCAAAAATGAGTCTTATAGAGTAAATTCAAGGTTTTGACAAGGTTGGTTCCTCCTGGAGGGTCTAGGGAAGAATCCTCTTCCTGACTTTCCCAGTTTCTAAAGGTTGTTTGCATTTTCTGGTTCATGGTCCCACACCAAACCATTCATTTAATTTGACTCTCAGAATGATGTTGTATATATTAAAGTAGAACAGTTTCTAAACTCTATCACTGAGAAGAGTTATGGAAGGTTTAAGAGAAATCTGCTTCTCTTATCAATTCACTGGTTGAGTTGTACTCCTCCTGGTCCCCTTGTGATTATATCAGATCCCCTCATAAACCAGGATAATCTCTCCATCTCAGGATTATTTTTTAATCACATCAACAAAGACCTGTTTGCTATAGAAAGTAGCACTCACATAATCACATAATGTAGACATCTTTGGGAGACCATTATTTACTTACCACACATTGTCAGTGTTCCAGGGGCTTAAAGCTTGGTAGTTGTGATGAAAACAAATGGTGTCTCTATTAGAATCCCCCTATTCCTTCATCAATGACTTATCTCCCACATCGCAAGAGGACACTTCCTCATTCAGAGCTCTTTCCCTAGGACGGTTGTGACAGTCAATGCCATGCTGTTAGATTTTTAGTGACCCCTACTAGTTGCCCAGGTCCTTATCTTTCCTCAGCTGGAGACAGTAGGTTGAGACTCAGGAGGCTGATGGTCAGGTTGGCAGTAATGACCAATTCCAGCAGACGCTCTTTGTAACTAGGGCTCAGAACTTTCATAGTGTGTCCTCTGGAACACCCACCTCGGGTTTTGCAAAAGCAAGCTGGCCTATTACATATCCATTTTCCCTCCAGCTGTTATAAAAGAAATTGGAAGTGATTCCTCATGGGCTTATTACTTTCTAAAATTCAGTCAGAGGAATGGCAATCTAATTATTATTGACTGAAGGAGCATAACTTATGTAGGGAGACAAGATTAATAAAACCAAACATTCTTTGGGGTATGTATTATTATAGTTGCGTAAGACATTTGAAGTCCAAACACATTTTTTTTTCCCAAGAGGTATAACTCATACTGTTCTACATAAGAAAATTCTTACTACAGAGTGATTTCTCTTTTAGCCTCTTACTCAAAATGATATCAACAAATTTACAAGTCTTGTTTCTCTTAAACTTTCCATACCATTCGCAATGATAAATAACCTTAGTGATAGAGGTTTAGAAATTGTTCTGCTTTATCATATACAATATCATTCTGAGAATCCAATTAAATGAAAGAAATATTTTTCAAGAAACAAATTTCTATTAAAAGATCATAATAACATTGTACATAACATCTATTGTAATAAAAAAGTATTATCTTCATGATTGGTTAATAACATCTTAAGCTAATTGATATGTTTTCTATTGATAATATTAAAATAATAAATAACGAAGAGAGGCAGCATTTTATAGCAGAATAAAGGCTGCCTTTGGAATCGGACAGGCTTAGGTTCACATTCCTGCTGTGCCAGTTAACCTGTGTGACTTCGGGCAAGTTCATTTACTTTGAGCTTGTTTCCTCATGTGTTAAATGAGGATACAAGTACTTAGCTTATAGAGATGTATGAGGTAAATAATTATGCATATAAAATACTTTATACAACACCAGTTATAGAATGAGTCTTTTCTGAATGGCTCTTATAACTGTATTTGCTAATAGCCATATAACTAATGAAGACATTTCTTTTTTGGCCATCAAGTCCTTTTTTGGAGACTGAACATGAAGGAAAGACAATAGAGGCCTTTAAACATGCCCCTGACCTTCCAAGTATTTGGCCAGGGAGACTGAGTTTCCATTCTTACTTCATAAAATGCATAGTAGACTATTTAAAATAAAATATGCTCTAATTTATTCTTTTCAAGTATTCATCAAATGAGGTAGGATTTCTGGGAAAGATTAAGAGCTTACATTTTTTATTGGACTTATTGCCCATAAAATTTCATAGCAGATAAAATGAGGGGAAGTGCAGAAGCTGTACTATTTCTGTTTTATCTGCTATCTGTGATTATAAATCTTCCTGAGATATCATTAATTATAGTGGTGCCACTCACAATGTGCTATCCAGGCCTCGTAGAATTTTTTGCCAAAATTCTATGCTTGGTTTTTAGGAATTGGCAGCTGAATTTTTGCATGAGGCTAAAATTTGAAGGGTTATTACATAAGCAACATCTTCAAACTAATTGTTATAGACATTTTATGTTTGCCTCAAATTCACCTGTGGAAATCCTAACCCCTAATGTGATGGTATTTGTAGGTGGGGGACTTGGACAGGTAGTTAGGTTATGAGAGTGGAGCCTTCATGAATGGGATTAGTGCTCCTATAAAAGAGACCCCAAAGTGCTATCTTACCCTCTTTGCCATGTAAGGATACAAGATAATAGCCATCTTCAATATGGAGAAGACTCACCAGAACTCAAACATGCAGGTCAGCTGAACTTGACTTCTGGCCTCCAGAATGGTAAGAAATTTCTGTTGTTTATTAGCCTCCATTTTAGGCTGCTCTGTTATAGTAGTCCAAGCTGACCTAGAGAGAAGCTGTGCAAAGACAGCCCAGAAATCTATGAGGGGTTTTCCCAAAAGTCAAAAGCTGAGGGATGAGCATTGCATGCACAAGGTGAGACCACCTGATATTTGCCAGTCAACAGCTTCTACAGGGTTGGGAGCAGAACAGAGGTTCTAGAGATCAACCAGTGCTAAGATCAAACAGGGGCAGTGGAGTTCTAAAACTTCCAGTGCAGAAAGACCTTTTAAATACTTTTTCAATACTCCTGGAACCAGCAAGACTGTACTTTAGCAGAAATGATCATGTCTAGAGTAAGGCCTACACTAGACTTGCCTCAATAAAGTCTACCACTAAGGCTTACAAAACCCATAAAAGAGACAAAGTTTGAAAGTTGACTCCTACTAAGTTAGAGCGGCTCTCAAAATATCTGGGTTTTCTACTGACTAAGTATATCACTAAGCCTGCACAGTGTTAGGTAATCAGTAATTAAACTGCCTGCTAAAATAAGAATAGGTACATCAGAGAAAGGGGGTAATATCCAGGGTCTTATACTTCAAAATATGCAGTATTCAATAAAAGTCACTAGACATCTAAAGAAATAAAGTGTGACCTATAGTCATAAAAATGTGCAATTAAAAATAGAACTCAATATGGCACAGGTGTCTGATATAGCATACAAATACTTTAATGTAGCTCTCATAAGTTATGTTCAAAGAGTAAAAGGAAAATATTTTCAAAGAGTAAATGAAAATACAATTCTAATGAGCGAACAAATAGGGAAGCTCAGCAGGCAGGTAGAAACTAAAAAGAAGAACAATGGAAACTTTAGAGTTAAATAACACATTAACAGAAATGAAATATTCACTGGGTGGGCTTACTAGCAGATTGAGGATGGCAGAAGAAAGAGGCAATGACCTTGAAGACAGATGACCAGAAATTATTTATTCTGAAAAATCTAAGACAATAGATTGAAGAAAAATTGAAGAGAACATCAGAGACCTGTAATAAGCACAAACAAAAGTTCTTATTTCATCAGGCTGGTGTAATGCGGATGTAAAACTTGGAAAGGACTATAAAGAACAGAAAATGATAGTTCAATTCCTTTATGAACATACATGCAAAACCCTAAATAAAATATTAACATAATACAAAAGCATATTCACCATATGCAGCTACAGGAAAGTAATATGTCGGAAAGAGTTACCAGTGCAATTCACTATAAATAGGCTAAAGTTGAAAGCTCATGTGATTATCCTAATATTCAGTATAAAAAGAACATTTGGCAATGCCTCTTTAGTTTTGGATGAATTAATATGGAACTGAGATATGTGCAAAAATAGAAAACAATAGTTCAATAAATTCTAGCATTCCTGTTTCTAATCTTCAACAATTACATGAGTCATTTATTTCATCATACCCTCACTCACTTCCCATCACTCCATCTTTAGCAGAGGTTTTGAAGCAAACCCTAGATATCATATTTCATCTATAAATACTCCAGTGTATATGAAATTTTTAGAGATAAGGGCTCTTTTTTCCTTTTCTGTTTTTAAGCAGGACCTCAGTACCATTAGCACACCTAAAAATTTAACAAACTTTTTAAAGATATGCATGTGTCCAGTCAACAAATTTCCCCTCTTACAGACTTTGTACTATATTATGTCTCTTTTAAAGCATAGTAAATTATTTGATAAGGAAATCACGTTGTCTGTTTTGTTGCTTGCATCCCCATGGTTTTGTTCAACACATTTTCACTGTAAGTATTGTATTCTTTATTGATTGGTTATATATCTGTGTGCTGGTCATGTTAAGTTCAATTTTGGAACAAAAGGTAGGGCTGTGCACTCCTAAATACATCACCTCAGAAGAAACAAATGTTTTTTATCTCCCTTTTTGTGATGTTAAGATTGACCCCTTGAGTTTGAATTGTCAGACTGATTTATCCATCAGAAAATTGTGTATCACCTTTTCACTAATGACTGTAGCAGCCACAAATATTCTATTTATCCATCCCTGTTCATTTATAACTGAGTTTTCCATAAAAAAAATCCATCAACTCTTTGATTACCTTGATATATAGTTCAAACAAGAAATTCAAGATGAATGCTTGACTCATTTTATTTATCAATTTTCAGAAAGTGTTGGTTCTTTAATCATCTAAGGCTAATTAATGTTTTTCCCCCACTTTGAGAAATGTTTTTACCAGGGCATAGACTTTAAATATATCTAAGGTGTTTCAATGAAATACAATTATAAGTCTTTTTGGTGCTTATGAAAGGCAGAATGATACTCCTAAGGTGTCCATATCCTATTTCTGGAATCTGTGAATATGTTAACTTACATAGCAAAGGGAATATTAAGATTACGTATGGAATTAAGTTACTATCAGCTGACTTGCCAGAAAAAAGGAGATTGGCTGGGTGGGATCAATGTGATCATTACTACCCTTAACAGTAAAAGAGGAAGATAGAAGATTGGCGCAGAATGATGCCATGCGATCAAACTGTCTTTCCATAGCTGACTTTGAAGATGAAGGGAAGGATAACAAGACCCAAGGAATGCTGGTGGCCTCTGAAAGTTGGAAAAGGCAATAAACAGTCTCCTAGAGAATCCAGAGAGTTAAAACTCCTTGATGCAGCTCAGTAAGAACAGTGTCAGACTTCTGACCTTCAGAACAATAAGATAATAAATTTCCATTGTTTTATGCTTCCAGGTTTCTGATTATTTATTATAGCAATAATGGAAACCCAATCCAATGCTTATCATCTTTGTGAGAGAAATATCAATGGAACAGAGAAACTATCCCAATAAGTAAGAGTTTAACAGATCAGCCAGACCAATGTTTAATTTTTTTTCTCTACAGTTGCAATAGCAAACTTGGAAATACAACAGAAACTAAGAAACCATTTTCAACAATGAAAAAACATAATTAATAAAGAAACTGCATACGTAACTGTATCAAGAATAAATATAATTGAATACCTAGGAATTAATGGGAAACTTTGTGCAGAAAACCTGAAAACTCTAATAAAGGACTTAGAAGATAAATTGGTAAATGGAGAAATATTTTATGTTCCTATGATGATATAACACTCCAAAGATGTCTATTAGACTATAAATTGCCCAAATTAAGCTACAAATTTAATGTATCACAATCCAAATTCGAGTTGGACTAGTTAGGAAATTTGGTAAACTTACAAATAGTGAAATCAATTTGATAAAGAGAAAAATTTGTCAAACAGGATATGAAAAAGTTATATAATAAAGAAGTGATAAAATAAGATGCAGTAAAGTTTCTGTTGGAAAATCTAGTTCACTCTCTAGAGAAAAAAAGAAAAAAGAAAAAACAACACAAAAGTTTACAACAAGCTGGGTGCTAGACTCATACCTAACATCCTGTTCAAAAATTTAGTTTTAATGGATTAAACATCAAAATCTGAAAGCTAAAACCATGAACTTGATAGAATTAAATATAGAAAGTATTTATCATATAGGAATGGAGAAGTAGTCTTAAAATTCCAGAAACACAAAGACAAAATATAACTGAAAAATGACTGAGTTACATCGAAGTTAAGTATTTCCATTATAAGAAGTATATCCTGGACAAAGTTTATGAACAGATGAAATGGAAAATATTTGTGATGTCTAAGCCTGACAAGATATTAATAACTAGAATACACAAGACTACTTATGAAAAAGACCACAAACCGAAGAGAAAGATGGGCAAAGGATATGAGCAACCTCTAGTAAAGGAAGTAGAAAATATTATATAAAGAGATGCTCAGACTCATCAGTAATCTAAGAAATTCAACAGTGAGATGGTACTTTACATGTGTTATACTGAGGAAAACAAAGTTTAAAATGCCACTGTTAAGAAGAATGTGGGGGTATAGTCACCCTGAAGCATCAGTGGTGGGGATGCACATGGGGGTGGTATTCTAGATGGCAACTTGGAATTATTTGGCTTAACTAAAAATATTCATATTTCCATGATGAAATTTCTCTTCTGTTCATCACATACTACATGGGATAAAAAAGACCCAAGCACAAAACTGGGAAGATATTTGAAGCAGACCTAGACTATATAAAGGAGACATGGGAGAGAGAGACAGAGGAGAGAGAGAGAGAGAGAGAGAGAGAGAGAGAGAGAGAGAGAGAGAGAGAGAGAGAGGAGAGAGAAGAGAGAGAAGAGAGAGAAGAGAGGAGAGAGGGCAAGAGAGAGAGAGAGACAGACAGACAGAGAGAGAGAGACAGAGAGACAGAGAGAGAGACAGAGAGAGAGAGAGAGAGAGAGAGAGAGAAAAAAAAAAAGGCAGTAGAACTACTAGAACTACTAGGCAGGATGTGGCCTGGTTTAGTAGCAGGGTTAGGTCCATTGCCTCCAAAGGAGCACAGGCCACATACCCCTGAGTTCAAGCAGAGGGGCGGGGAGGAATAACCAGTGTGAACAACTAAATAAAAATAAAGTGTTTCTTCCTCCTCTTTTTCTGCCTGTCTGCCTATTCACTTGCATTCCTGCTTGCACAGTTCCTTCAAAACAAAACAAAACAAAAACAAAAACCTGTTAGGCAGTTAAAGAGAAAATGGAAAAATTAATAAATCATGGGAAATGCTCAGTCTCAGTAATAATAAGATACAAAGTAAAACTACAATGAGATATCTATATCCAAATATACAAAAATTACAAATCCAGACAATACTAAATATTGGTGGTGGTATGGAAAAGTTAGAACTCTTTTGCACTCCAGACAGGAACATAAATTAGTAAAACAACTTTGAGAAATGGTGTAGCATTAACAAAATTCTAAATGTACACAATGCCCATTCAGTCTACTTCTAGTCTAGTAGACATATATTAGAAGGTTCATAACACTGCTAATACTGTAATAGCTAAAAAGGGAACAATTTGAGTGGCCATCAACAGTAGAAAAATAAATAAATATTATTAACAATGGAAAACATTCAGCTACACAGCATCAACATCAGGTAAAACCCACAACAGAATACTGAGAAGCAAATCACAGAAGAATATAAATAGTTTCATTTATATAAAAAAGGAAGAACATGAAAACTTATCTTACAATGAAAACATGAATAGCAAAGTATTTGGAAAAACAAGGGAAGTATGCTAACAAAATTCAGGGTAGTGGTCTTCCAGGGCAAAGAAGACAAGGCCACATTTGGAGGCATTTCAAAGGTGTTAGTTATTTTTTATATCTTAACCTGGGTATTACATACACGGATATTTGCCTTATTGTTATTGTTTAATATTTGGTTACTGTTTATATTTCTGCCTATATAATGTATTTCAAACTAAAAATGATTTTTAAAATGTTTGGATTGGGCAATCTCAGATTCTTTTCATTTTTGATGGTCTATAGCTCAAGCCCTTCTTGGATTTATTTTTGACCATTCACTGAGAGTTCAATTTCAGCAATTTATACAGGCGAATTTGCCAGGAACTCTTGAGGCGAAAAAGATACTAACACGAGAGTCACAGCCCAAAAGAATAGGAAAGGGATGGTCCGATGCAAGTCTCTCCACTCAGGAAGACAATGGGGTTTTTCATTCGGCCTGAGTTCCAGTCCTGGTGCAGCCTTTGACTTGGACAAGTCTCATCTGTAATCCTCAGTTTCCTCTATGAACTGTATTGTGACATTTAAGATAACTAATAATTATGATTATTCTTTTATATTTGGGAAAAGTGAAGCCTCAAAGGGACTCCACCAGTCCAATGCGCCATAGCCATATTTTAACACAGGGCTAACCAGAACAAACTGCCCGACTTGTGTGCACTGTCCCTTTTTCAAACAGCTATTCTCTCTCCTTTGTCTTTGGGCCCAAGGTTTGACGTCACAGAAGAACTGCCCCCCGCCCCCACACCCAGCCCCGGCCACTTCGGAAGCCCCGCCTCTTCGTGCGCCCTCGCCCCGCCCGCGTTCGACAAGCCCCGCCCACAGTCTCTGACCCTAGCGTAGGGGCTCTGGGGCGTCCCAGCCCGGCCTCTCTTCCGGCCACGCCCCTCCTGGCTGCCATGACAACGAGTCCGCGCCTCCCGCACAGCTGCTGCTCCGGCGGGACCCAGGCTGGACCGCGGGCCCCGGCCTGGGGGCCAGAGCTGCCACCGCCACCGCCGCCGCCACCTCATCTCCTCCCCGTCCCCGCCCTGCCCTGCGTCTCCTCGCCTCTCTCGGACCCGCGGCCGGGGTCTCGCCCCGCCGCCCAGCCCGCGCGTATGCCGAAGGTGAAGGCGCTGCAATGCGCCCTGGCGCTGGAGATCCGCTCTGTGAGTACTGGTCGCGCCCCCATCTCCAGCCTCTGGCGAGTCAGCGACCCCTGGAATTTACTCCCAGACTCCTCCTCTGTTCACCGCCTAGAAGCCCGAGTCCGCTCAAAACATCCTTCACCCTTTGAAACATCCCTTGGGACCTTGACCTTGTCAACTAGGTCTGATCCCCACCTCCAAGTCCTGTCCCCCAGCCTCAGCTTTCCTCACGTCACCCCAAATTCCAGTTTGGGTTCTTTCAACTCATTTCCACATCACTTGAGAGACTCCTCCTCTGCCGCTAACTTTCCAGGGAATTGGGGCTGGGCTGGGCTTCCCTTTAAATTCCTCGTTCTGTGCTTCCTGAGTTACTGGCCCAGCTTAGTGGGAGAGTCTTCCTCTTAGTGAGCATGTTACCGGCCCAGTCTTGGGTTGTGGGGGGTGGGGGGACGACGAACGTTTCCTTCCAAATCACTGGAGGCGATCTTTCAGACAAACTCACAACTTTCTGAGTACTGAATGTGGGGTCTTTACTCTTGGTCTTCAAGGTAGAACCCCCAACCAATAAAGGACATGTGTCATTGCACAAAGCACGGTGCCATCAACCCCTCCCCCACTCCCAGGGCTAACTCTTCAGAAGACGTTTGGGGCCCCTTCAATCTCCACAAACCCTCCCTATGTTGAGAGGGATCCCTTAGACGTGTAATTGCAAGAAAGGAACCAACTTTTAGAGGGAAACTGCTCATACTCGAAAGTTGCTATGGGGGGGCCTGCAGTCCCATCCTCTGATTCTCTAGACTTTTTAAAAGAGGATCCTGTCCCCCAATCTGTTGTTCTCTAGCTTTGGCAGAGAACACCACTTGCCTTTCCTCAAGTGAAGGGGTCTGGGACCCTCTATGCGATGAAAAAAAATCCCCTGCCTCCTAATCTCAGAAAACAGATGATTCCAGGGGCTTTTGAATTCCTTTTCCTTCCTTTTTTAGAGAACCATCTTCCTCTCCTCTTAAGATGAAAGCTACAGCTTGTCTTTTCTAGAGGAAATCCCCAGAGACTTTGATTACCACCCCCACCCCTAATTTTAGACCTGCAAGCAGCTGGGAAGCAGAAATTCCCTGTTGAGTCCTTTGTCTCTTCTTCCGCCTAAGTTCTTTTATTTCGGCCTTCTCTTGGATCTCCCTGCAAAACGGCGGGTTTTGGTGGGTGGGGTCTGGGCCGATAAGGACACTTAAATATCCAATCCATTCCCTAGTACCGCACCGAGAAGCCCTCCCTACTTGCTGCTGGCACCCTGCTGGCAAGACTTCTGCACACTTAACCATCCCTTGCAGCACCTCCCCAACCGTCCTATCCCGGCTGTCCTTCAGAAGAAGGCTGCTGCAGCCAGGGTTTAAAACCCCTGGGAAGTCACGAGACTGTCTTAGGCCTTTTGTTCCAGCTTAAAGGGAAGGCTGGTTAGGGCATAGCCTGAAGCCGGGGTGAAGTTTCACACACTCTGGGCTTGTCTTTAAGCCCGCAGAGATTTTACTGGCAGCGGTGTCTGAAACTCTATAGCCCTAGCTTCCCATGTTTTCCTCCGACAGCGGCCATAGTTTGGCAACTCTTTTAAAAAAAGTAAAATTCCTTTAGTAAAACAATACAGGAATCTCCCCCTAAACCCTTAGCTGAGGGCTGTTAGTAAAACTCCTCCCAAGTCCAGCCTTGATAAACTTTGTTAAGCGGCTGCTGTTTCCTCTTCTTCTAACCAATGGGGTTTAGCAACCGGGTGAGTGTAGCAGCCTGGCGGACTCCCTACTGCTTTCCCCTCCTCCGCTAATACAGACCTGAAAGGAACTACTTTGTTGTAGCTGATGGCTGTCTGAAGGAGTGGGAGACAAGTTTAATTCACTGCTCTCCAGCACTGCGCTGCAGAAGGCGAATGGAACTTTGTTGTTCATTGAAACTTAAACAATTGTATGAGTGGAAACATTCTGTTTAATTTCTTTCAACAGACATTTGATCCTCAGAGTTTTACAATTTTAAGAAATCTCAGACACTGATTTAATTCCTCAAGTGAAGGGTTCTGGGACCCATTATGCCATGAAAAATTCCCTGCCTCGTAATCTCAGAGTTTTACAATTTTAAGAAATCTCAGACACTTGATTTAATTCCTTTTACAGATGAGAAAATCGGAGCTTACTATGGCTTATTATTTGTCTAGGATTGCACAACCTATTAGAGGTAGATCTGCAACAGATGCCAGGTTTTCTGACCAGCAAAAGCCCTGTTAAATGACTCTGTTGCTGAGAGAGAGGGAGGGAGGGAGGAGGAGGGAGAGAGAAGACCACTAGCAACCATACAAAGCTTAATTTAACTTTGATTGAATAGAAAAATTATACAACTATAGATATTTTAATATGTTATTTTCAAATTATCTTTTACATTTGCATGATATAAAAATCAAAGCTACATAAAATTATATACTCAGAGAAGTATGTCTTCCAGCCCAGTCTCCTTAAACCTGTTTCCTACCTATATTCATCTACTTTAGGTGACCATTTTTACTGATTTTCGTTTTAGTCTTTTAGTATTTTTTTGTAATATAAACAAATATTTACACACACTACACTTTTCTCTATATGTATTTTAATTTTTTCCTTCATTTCTTGCACGATAGGTAGCATATTATATAAACCGTTCTGCACCTTGCATTTTTCCTTCACTTGATATATTCTCTATATTTATAATTAGGATCTTCTTTCCCCCTCAACTTTTAAGTGACATTTTTCCATCATGCAAAGTAGCTGCAAGAGTTACATACTTTTGAGATTCATGTTTGTTGTTATGTGTATCAGTAGTTTGTAACTTATGTTGTGGGTTAATGTTCTGTTGTATGTTTATGCCGCAACCTGTCTATCCATTCACTTTATTGATGGCTGTTGGGTTGTTAGCAGGTTCTGGTTGTTATGAATAAAGTTACCATGAACATTCATTCTTGTAAAAATCTTTGTGTTCATTCAATTTTTGAAGAGACCATGTTCAGAGAATTGTGTTCTGATTTTTTCCCCCTTGTGGTAACATTTAATTTGTTCCCTATTTCCTCTAAAGTGGAAATTAGATATTTTATCTACTGGCTGATAAAGGTGTGGTGCCCATTTCTCCTCCCTTTACTCACCGCTCTATGTTTATTTTTGGCTGCAGTCTTGTATTAGTGGTAATCTCATATGTTCAATACTGTGGTAATATGAGAGCAGAATCATAGTAAACATGGAAGGTTTTTGTGTATAACACAACATTTTGTGTTTCTCAACAGAGCCATATGACTTGAGAGGAAGTGTATTGCTGAGAAGAAAGTGTGATTTTTCCCAAAGAATCTTTGGAGAATATGATATACCAAATAACATGTTTTTATAAAGAGCAATATAAGAGTTATCTTTCCCATCACTTATACTTTTGATATTTGAAATAACTTATCTATGATATGAAAACGTTTTTTTGCTGCTTCTCTCCACCTTTTATTATTTAGTGGTTCAATTTTAATGAGGTTATTTGGAAAAAAGGAAGGAAGAAATTGGAGATACAAGGTTAAAGCCCAATGTCTGAGCAATGAAACTGGCTAGTTTGCTTTGCCTGAACAATGTCAGTTTGGGGGGCTTAGTTTATATTTTTTTTTTCTCAGGCTTTCTTCTCTATATTCACTTCCCTTCATTATTTCACACAGATGATTGATAGCATTTGGGCAAACATACCGGACTCCTTTTTAACGATCACTCGTCTGAACATTGGTGACCTCACCCTCTTTCTGGCAGTGGCGTCCCATTCTTAGTTAGGGCAAAATTGGTGGTAGATTTTCTTGGAATATATACACTTAAAAAAAAAACTTTATAAAATACTTTGAACTTATAGAAAACAAAACCAAAAATAACCAATTAAGTACTGTGATCTCTCCCCTCATTCCAATTTAACACATTTTACACATTTCCTGTGAATTTTTGTTTTTAAGAAGTAGATCTAGTTACAGAGCTCCTTAAGGCCCCTTTGTATCTCTTCCTGATCCCTCTTTCTCTTCCTAGAGTTAAGGTAATCAGTACCCTGAAGTTCGAGTGCATTCTTTTCATTCAGGTTTTTGTACTTTGACAACATATTTTATATGTTGATATCTTACGTATATTGTTGTTTTAAAACTTTACACAAATGGTACCATATAGGGTGTATCCTTCTGCAAACCTTTATTTTTTCCCACTTCACAGTTTGAAATTTGTTAGTGTCGATTTTTGTAGTTCATTTTCTTAGTCTGCCCCTTAGCCACCTGAGCCACAAGGTTGCACCTGAGTTTTTTTTTTTTTTTTTTAAGAGTCCACATAGGAGAAATATAATACAGTACTTGATTCCCTTCCTTCTCCTCTTGAGCCAGTCCTTGGGTTTTACATGTTCTGCACCTTAGCTGCTGAGTCACAGGGGTGAACCCAGGATTTGACTTTGTCTGACTTCAGTTAACATAATGTCCTTAAGGTCCTTCCAAGTTGTTGGCAAATTCAAGAATTTTCTTCTTTTTCATGGCTGAATAATATTACTCTATACGCACATGCATATACTCATACCACTTCTTTATTAATAGATGTGTTGACAAACACTAGGTCTGTTCATGTCTCGGCGACTGTAATACTGCAGTGAACACAAGTTCAAATATCTCTGTAGGATCCTGATGTCAGTTACTTTGGATATATACCCAGAAGTGGAATTCCTGCATCATAGAGTAATTCTGTTTTTAATGTTTTGAGGAACCTCCATTCTGTTTTCCATAGTGGCCGTACCCAAATTTCATTCCCATAAATTGTGCACTAGGATTCCCTTTTCCAAAATCCTGTTAATACTTTCTCTTTTTGATGATGATCATTCTAACTTTAATGAGACCTTGTCTCATTATGGTTTTATTTTCCTTTCCCTGATGATTAGTGATGCTGAGCACCTTTTCATGTAACTGTTGACTATTTGTATGTGTTCTTTGGAAGACTCTTTATTCATTTGCTCTGTATTCAGTCTATTGATGATAGACATTTCATTTTTTCCAGTCGTGGGTTATAGCAAATTGTGCTCCTGTGAATAGTCTTGCATAATACTTTGTTGTCAATTTTGTATTAAATAACACTGTTGAAACATCATATTAGTTCCAATAGTTATTTGGATTTCCTATGTGGGAAAAAAGTGTTTGCAAACAAAGACAGTTTTGGCTTCATCTGTACATGTTTTTTTCATTTGTTTTTACTTTTGTTCTTGACTAGAATCAGAAGTATAATGTTAAATAGCAAGAATAATTATAAATATATTGTCTTTTTATTTGTAAAGTTATGTTTCTGAAGTTTCACTAGTAAGTGTTAGATTGAATCTTATGGAATTGCTGACAATGGGCCATTTTTTTACCATAAAAAACCATTGCAATTTCATATAGTTCAACCTAATGTAATATTGACTGTAGGATTTTGAAATTTATTGAGTTAAGAAAATTCTCTTCTATTCCTAATTTAAAAAATATCTGAGCTTTGAACTAAATTGTATGCTTTAAAAAAAATCTGATTATATAATCACATATTCTACGAAAAGGACACATTTTTGTGGTGTTGCATTCTTTCCATTTCTATGAGAAAATTTTTTTTATGGGATGTATTATGACTATTTTACTGCATTTGCCTGGCTAATTTTTTATTTAGGATCTTTCGCTTGTGTTCATAGATGATATTTCTAGCTCTTTGAGTCATGTATTTTTAGTTTATGATTTTTTGTTTTGAAAACACTTATTTTGAAATATTTCAGAAACATAAAAAAGTTATAGAGTAGTAACATAGTGCATATCCATGGACTCACCCACCAGTTTATGAAATAAAATATTAAGTTGAAGCCTCTTGTTTACTTCTCCCTAGTAGAGTCCCGTTTTCTTTCTTCCCCTTGGCTAATCTCTATTCAGAATTTTGTGTTATCATCCTGTACATGTCTCAGTACTTTCTCATCTTAATTCCTGTTTTTAAGTCACTGTTTCTTCCAAGTGCTGCTTAACTGGCATCCCAAAAGGATTGATAATTGTATCTTCGAATGTTTTGGTTCTAAATATTTTATAATTTTTGTTGTGATTTCTACTTTGCTTTATTAGCTATTAAGGATTTTGTTTTAATTTCAAGATGCATAGGATTTATATTTGTTTTCATCCTCCCCACTGTCTCATACATAAATACACACCTGCATATGTACATATATATCATCTTCTATTGTAATATTTTAATATAATTGCATTGGGGTATTGACTAAGTTTTGTTATATTATTTCTGTTGAGATGTCCTTTGTGTACTTACTAATACTTATTAAATTATTCTGAATATTCTCTTTTATTTGAAAATAAAACTAACTTCATTTGTAGGATGTAGGATTCTCTGCAGTTATCAGGTCAAGTTTTTTTTATCTGATACAGCTTTGATTCCACATTCACTAATTTGCCTGTGTGATCTGGCAAGTTCTAATGGAGATAAATTAAAATCTCTGCTATGATTAAGTACTTTCACTTTATCCTTGATATAGCCAGTATGTAATGATGTATGGAACTGTTGGTTCATTTCTATTCTGTTTTGCAATGGGGATTTGCTTTCTATATTAGAATTTGTGGGTTTCTTCAGTTTTGGAAAAAAGTTTAACTATTACAGCTTTGAATATTTTTCTGCTGTTTTATCTTTTCTTTCTTTTTTGCTTTTTAAGAAAACACATAGGCAGGAATGAAGGCAAGCAAGAAGGCAGGCAGGAAGAGAGAAGAAAGAAACATTTTATTTAGTTGTTCATCTTGGCTGTCTCCCAAGGCCCTAGGTCTTGAACCAGGAGCCTTAGTATGTGTGTGGACTACACCTGGTGAGTTAAACTACTAGGACACCAGGGCATGCCATATCATTTCCTCTGATAGCACTATTAGACCTATGTTGGAACTTTTATCTATTCTTCATAATTTTTAAATGATTTTTAAAAAATAATACACACCTTTACTTTTTTTTTATGGGAGAATTATTCAATATTATATATATTTATTTTATTTTTTAGGAATATGTGCAGGCAGGAATGAAAGCTAGTAGGCAGACACTCAGGAAGAAAGAGGAGGAGGAAGCTTTTCAAAATTTTATTTCCATTTTAGATGTTCACACTGGTTGTTTTCTCCCTGGACCTAGAACTAGAATCCAGGGGTATGTGGTCTTGTGTCCTTCAGAGGTGATTGACCAGGGCACGCCAAAAGTATTATATTCTTATTTATTTAAATAAAATTTTTTATATCCTCTATTGAGATTTTTAACTCTATTGACTATTATTTAAGATATTCCAAAATGTTTTTATTCTTTTCTTAAATATTTGCCAAATATTTTTATTTTTACCTATTTTAACTTTGTAATTGCTTTTTAAATGGAGTTTTCATCTCCTTTCTAGATGAAAGATTCTGAATATTTGTTTTAAAATTGTTTTCAGATTGTGTAAATTAATTTTCATTTGAAGTGAATTTATCTCTTGATTTTGGTTTTCTTAGTACTAGGGATAAACTAAAGTTATAGACCAATTTTGGTAAAATCAATGTCTTAACAGTGTTAAGTCTTACAATTCTAGTATATGAAACCTAGTATATTTTTCCATTGTTTTTAGATCTTCAGTTTCTCTCAGTGATGTTTCATTTTTCAGACTACTTATCATACACATATTTTGTTAAATTTGTATCTCAGTAGTCCATACCTAAGTTTTTTAATATTATAAATGATATTTTTAGAAATTTTGTTCTTATAACTATTGTTACTAGTATATAGACATAAAATTGATTTTTGTATATTACCTTTTATCCTGTAACTTTGTTAACTTTTCTTATTTTAATTAGTAATATATTTGTAATTGTAGATCATAACTAGTTGTCTGAAAGTAGATTCTGTTTCTTTTCCTATTTTCTTTTATTTAAAATTTTCTTTTTATCCTTTTTCACTCGTTAGGAACCTATAGTATATTGATGAATAGAGGCATAATACATGAACAGAGTTGACATTTTTAGCATTTTGCTAATATAGGAGGAAACATTCAGTCCTTAAATATAAATATGTATGATGTCCGATTAAGCTTTTTCATAAATATTCTTTATCACGTGAGGAAATTTCCTTCAATTCCTATTTGTTGAGAACTTTTTTATGAATGGTACTTAAATTCTGTCAAGTATTTTTTATGCAAAATAAGAATTCAAGGAAATTTTAAGTATATAATGCTACACTATGCCTTTTAGAAGTGATTTAATTGTATCTAACACATTTTATAGTTTTTTTAAATCTTCATGCAGTTAAAAATATTTTCTAGGTTGTCATGTAATTTCTCTCTGATTAATGAATGATTTAAAAATGTTTTGTCTAATGTCTAAGTCTTTAGGTATTTTTCCCTAGATATTTTCATGTTAATGATTTCTAGGTTCACCTCCATGTGATTAGAGAATATATTCTCATGGCTTCAGTTCTCTTATGTTTATGAAACTTATTCTATGGCTATCAACATCATCTTTCTGGATGAGTGTTTTCATGTACACTTGGAAAAATTGTGTAGACTTCTGTTAATGGAATATTATGTAATTATCAATTTGGTCAAGTTTTTAAGTTTTTCACATCTGTACACTGAATGGATTTTTGTTGCTTGTTTTATTAGTTACTGAGATAAATGTTGAAGTTCAGTTATATAAATTTTTGCTTCATTTTCTTTGGGCACAGAATTAGATGCTTACACATTTAATTTATTATATCATCTTGATAAATCAAAATGTTAATAAATATGAGATGTTTACTACTTTATCCTTGGTAAGCCTTCTCTTTCTGAAGTCTCTTTTGTATCGTATCTAGGTAACTATCACAAGATTTTTATAATTAGCATGGTATATCTTTTTCTATCATTTTACTGTTATCCTTAATCTTCTTTTAATTGAGATATAAGTCACATAAATTCCTTTTAAAGTATACAATTCAGTAAATTTTATTATAGTCAAACTTGTGTAACAATGACCAATAATTCTGGGACATTTTTATCACCCCATAAATCTTGCACCTATTAACAGTAATTCCCCTTTCTCTCTCCTAGTCCCTAGCTACCCTGAATCTTAATTTCTAGGTTTGTGGGTTTGCCTGTTCTCTAGATTTCTATAAATGGATCATATGATATCATATGATATGTCTTCTTTAGAATAATATTTTTAAGGTCATCAATGTCATAGTACATATAACACCTTCACTTATTTTTATAGTCAAATAATCTTCTGTTGTTTGGTTATACCATATTTTTCTTATTCATTTATCAGCTGGTGAACATTTGGGTTATATCCATGATTAGTGTTGCTGTACTGTATGCTTTTGCATTTTTTGTGGATATGTTTCCCCTTGTTCTTCAGTGTATAATTAGGAATTGCTGGATGTTATTGTAACTGTTCAGTTTTTTTTCTGATGAACTGCCGAACTTTTATACATTAGTGTATGTACCATTTTTATATTTCCATTAACAGCATATGAAGGTTCCAGTTGTTTTTGCTTTTTCCCTAACAGTTGTTTCTGCGTTTCTCCTTTTCATTAAGCATTTATTTATATTATTTAGTCATTCATCTTGATTGTTCCCCCAACCCTGGATGCAAAGCCAGGTCCTTGGGATGTATGTGGACCAAGCTCAGCCGAAGGCAATGGACTCAACCATTAAACCAGCAGGGTGCGCCTGTCTGGTTTTTTTTGAGTATAGCCACCATATTATATGATACAAGATGTTTTATTTTAGTTTTTATTTATATTTCTCAAAATGACTAATGATGTTTAACTTTATTTTAATATGCTTATTGGGTAGATGTTTATCTTTTTTGGAGAGATGCCTGTTTCTTTTTGCTTCCTTTTTTTTATTTTGGCTCTGTTAAGTACATGTATGTTTATAATTGTTATGTCTTCTTGAGATATATATCCTCTATCCAATTTTGTTGATCACTATAAAATATCCTTTGTTACTAGTAACAATTTTTGCATAATTTCCATTTTGATGATTTTAGTATAATCACTGCAACTCTCTTTTGGTGACTACTTACATAGCATATATTTTCCCTGTTCTTTTACTATCAACTCCTTTGTGTTTTTTAATCGAAATGTATATCTTGCCGACAATATGTAGTTGAATTATAGTTTTTAATCCATTCTACTGAGATCTATTTTTTGACTGGAGTGTGTATAGTTTCTTCACCTTTCAACTAATCATAGATAAGGTAGGATTAAAGCCTTTCATTTTGATATTTTTGTATGTCTCATGTCTTTTATTGTTTCTCTATCCCTCCGTTAGTGCATAATTTTCTATTAACTGATTTTTTATCCTACTTGAATTCCCTTTTTCTCTTATTATATTTGAGTTATTTTCCTACTGGTTGTCCTATAGTTCAAAATTAATGTCTTAATTTATTAATACTAGTATGAATTCATACTAATTTAATTTTAGTGGTACAAAAAACATTTGCCTCAATTGAGTTGCATTTCCAATTCACTTTATTATATCATACAAATTACATCTTTACACACATAAACCTTTCAACACAGTTTAATATTTTTTTGCTTTATGTGATTTTATTTTAAGTAAGAAGAGAAAATATTATATAGTATCTTTATTTTACCTGTGTACTTCCTTTGATGATTCTATTTTTTTCACATGGCTATGAGTTACTGTCTAGTAACTTATCTAGTAACTGAAAGTAACTGTCCTTTCATTTAAACTGTTGGGATTCTATTCAGTATTTATTATAGAAAAGTTCTGCTAGTGAGTATCTATTTTTGCTTATTGAAGAGTATCTTAATTTTTCTACTTTTTTTAAGGAAATTTTTTCTGAGTATTTAATTTTTGTTTGAAAATCTCTCAACAGTTTGAATAAATTATTCCACTTCCTTCTGGCTTCATGTATCTGTTGTTAAGTCTTATTGAGGATCAGCTGTTAAGTCTTATTGAGGATCTGCTAAATCATTTTCCTTTTGTTGCTTTTGAGATTCTCTCTCTTTGTCTTCTGAAAATTGTGGTTTGGACTTCTTTGAGCTTATTTGATGTGTAGATCATTTCCTTAAATTTGAAGAATATTCACATATTCTTTCTTTCTAGTCTTTTCTCTTCTGAGGCTTCCATTGTATTTCTGTTGCTGTGCTTAATGGTGTTCTGCATGTCTTAGAGACTGTTCTGTTCTGTTTTGTTTTTTTATTCTTTATTGTTTCTGTTCCTCTGACAAGATACTTTCAATTGATGCATTTTCAGGTTCACTTGTTCTTTTTTCTGCCAATTTACATCTGCTTTTGAGCTTCTGTAGTGAATTTTTCATTTCAATTTTATACTTTTCAACTATTGAATATCTGTTTTTGTAAAATAATTTCTTTGTACTGATAATCCCCATTTGATAAAACATCATTGCTATATTTTCATACTGTAAATATCCCTTAGATCTTTAGACAAGATTTCCTGTGGTCCTTTGTAAATATTTATAATTGGTGATTTAAAGTCTTTGTTTAGTAAGTCCAACTTCTGAATTTCCTCAGAAACAATGTGTATTGCTTCCCCCCCAAACCCCCACCCTGTGGGTTATACACTTGTTTCTGTTAGATTGGTATTAATCCATACTACATTGTTAATAAATTCAGGCTTTGATTGTAAATCATAGGACAACCCTAAGAAAATAACTTATAGTTTTGTTGAAAACTGGACATTTTCAATAATAATTAAAATAATGTGGGACTGTATGAATTGGACTACCCTATTTCTTAAGATTTATTGTCATTTGTTGTGTGTTGCTCTTTGTTAAGTTACTTTTTTGAACTTAAGTCTGTATTCTATAAAGGCTGTGTATTTTTATTTTTGTGTGGCTACCACACTGCAAGTGTAGTTCATGGTCAACTAATGACAGGGTTTATATTTCCTTAAATTCCTTGGGCCAATAAATCTAGCCTTTGCTGAGGATCTCTGTGTGATTATTGGGGCACGCTTTCTATCAGATTTTTTTTTTTTTTTTTTTTTAACGCTGGCAGGCAGTGTGCAACTTCTTTCTTAGTCTCCACTTTGAAATTTCCTAAAGCCTCAAGGTCAATGAGAAATGAGACTTTAGGACTTCCTGGGGTTATGAGCATAGACACAACCCTGCACACATACATGACCTTTTAAATTGTCAAGAATATATCTCATCTTGTCAAAGACCACCCCTGTCCCCCACATAATTCTTCAGCTTTGCTTCTAAGTATTTTGTTCAGTAATTGTGATCACCATATCTGTTATGTTAAACAATTATTGCTGATTGTTTTTGACAGATATCTTGTATGCATGCGTGTGTGTGTGTGTGTGTGTGTGTGTGTGTGTGTGTGTGTGTCTGTTGTATAGTCTGTTTTCCCTAAGGAAACTTGATTCGGGTCAGATAAAGGGAAGTCCTGTGAATGGTGGTTTCCAAGTTCTGTCAGGTCAAAAATAGACATTCTCTGGGGATGGGACTTTTGGGTAACTCTAAATCTGTTGTGAGCTGCTGGTTTTCATGGTTACAATGGTTTTAGAAAGTTTTAGAATATCTTAAACCACCATTATACCACTGATATAACCCAAATCATCTATTTTTCTTGAATATGTTATCCTTAGAATGTTGCAAGCCTTAGCATGTGATTTTGACAGTGTTTCGGATGTGTCCTCATTGCTTTATATAAGAAGGATAATTTTTTTTGCCATCTTTTTTTCCCATGGGTTTTATAGTAAATTATTCTATACATTAAAATCACCTCATATGTACAGGTTCCTCATTCCTCAGATATATGTCAACACACGTAGAGGGGATGATTTTTGAAGGCATATTTTTCCTAAAATTCTGAAAGTGTATCTTTATCTTGAAAGTGGATTTTTTTTTTTTTTTTGCAAATAGCATATCATATCTTGTTTTTTAATCCATTCTGACTTTTTTTGCCATTTAATTAGAATGCTTAGACTTTTAATGGAATATGTCATTATTCATGTTTTATTTAAGTCAAGCGCTTGCTATTTGTTCCATCTGACTTTTGTACACCCCTCTCCCCATTCTTGCTTTCTTTTTGGAAAGCTGCTGGGAAAGTTCTTTTAAAAGATTACTGTATTGGTATAATTGTGGATGAGAAAAATAAGCCATGCCTTCTCATGTATATTACTGATTGTAAAGAGACTCAGTTTCCACTGTTGGGGGTTCAGGGAAAAATCTCATACTCCTCTATGTTCCTCTAGGCTGGCAAATAATCAAATAAACCTTATATAGAATGATAAAAGAAAAAGAAGAAGAATTTCAAAAGTAGCATGAATACCTCCTGGGTACATGGAACAAGCCCAGTTAAAGTGAATAACAAGTTACCTGGCATTAATTTCTAATATAAGTACCTTCATGTAGAGTCAAAGGACACTAATGGTGGGGAGGAAGTCATCCAGCAGCTGAAGTATGAAGGACATAGAAAACAAAGATAGACCTGTATTATATGCAGATGGTTTCTGCTGTGTCCACTGAGAAGTTAAAAAGATCACGTCTTCCAGATTTCATGATAGAGTGGCTCTTACAAAGAGGATTTTCCTTTGTACATGTAAATGTATTTCAAAAATGACAACTTCTACCTGATTCTCAGAAATCCCTTCCATAAATAATATTTTTTGCTGAAATGACATATTTTGGGAATGATATATTTTTGCTCCTCTATACCAGTAAGGACTATTAGAGTAGTGTAGTGTTGTCCAATAGAAAGCTAATATGAAACACAAATTTGAGCAAATAATGCAATTTAAAATTTTCTACTAATCACATAGATAAGAGGCAGAATAATTTGAACAACAATTTTATTTAAATCAATCATTTAGAAGTATTATTCTTTTAACATAACTAATATAAAAGTTATTAATGAGACCTTTTGATGTTTTTGGTAACAGTTCTTCAAAATCTTTTTTTACATTTACAACCTATCTCACATCTCTAGGTATAAGTGGTCAGTGGCTACAACATTGGACAGTGGATTCAGCGGGACTCTAAAAGAGGTTTGGTTTAGGAAATAAAGCTGATGGACAGATGAGATTTGCTGAGGACCTTGATTTTAACCAATAGAAGGAACATGTTAGGACAAAAGTAGAAAACAGAATAAGAGGAAAATAGATTCAAAATAGTTGGGATTGTTATATACAAAGAGATGTGAAGTCTTATTTATTCAATGCAAGGTCTGTGTTAAAATGGCAGATGATAATGGTTTTCTGTCTAACAATGATAAGCTAGTATTGATTGAATGTTCTGTCAAGCACAGTTCTAAGCACTTTGTATTGATTCATTTACTGTGTGACTTTAAGTAAATCACCTACACTTTCTTGGTGTTCTGTTTTCATACATAAATTGAAACTGTTCTCGATAATCTCTAGTTTTCTGAAACTAAACTAAACCCCAATTCTCTTGGTATTGATCTCTTATAGATGCCCCACTCGGACATTAAGTTTGTCTTGAGTCTATGACAGTGGAGGAGGCAAAGAAACTTCTGTCTTTCTCTTACTGTTTGCCCTTCTTTTAATCAAAGAAGTCATCCTCAGTCTCTAAGCCTCCACCCTCTCCCTGATCCCTTAGAAGAATGTAGAAAGGAAGTTAAATTTTACTTTCAGAGTGAAAGTGAGCCAGCCTTCCTTGCCTTGTGATGACATCCTGTCCTCTCTCCAACACTCAGGCCTCCTTCCTCATGCTTTGGCACAGATCTGTTTTTGATCTACACTAGTTACCTCAGAATGTACTGCCATGTAAATTCTTCATACATATGTCATTTAATTTGGGCTTTTCTCTTACTATTGTCCCTAATAGTAATTTGTTCATCCAGCTTATGAAGAACCTCAGATAAAAGTGGGAAGTTTTCCTTGGTCCTTATGCTTCTTAGTACTGAAATTTAATCTGTGTTTTGGGATTCAAATATGAGGAAAATAAAATTTCTGTCCTCGAGGACTTTATAATCAAAAGAGTTGAGATTACCTACTTAATTAAAATGCTTAGAATCAATAATTAGAACCTTAAGATAAATACAATATGAGAATGTAAAATATATTTGTGTGCCTATAATAAATTCATAATAGATGGTTGAGTTAGATCACGTAAGTTTTGTGTAGGAGATTGACAGTTGATACCAACATTGTTGATGGTGGGAGTAAGTGAAGAGGAGATGGAATGGGTAGTAAGGAGTAGTAACCCAGAAGGAAAGACAAGAAAGTAATGTGTATGTGTTTGCAGAACAATAAAAAATATGCACTGATTATTTTACTTGAATATGTTGAATTATATTAGCATGTGGTTAGGTTGATTCAAATCTTTAGAGAACCTTTAGCTGCCTGTTAAGGATATGCTACATCACTGACAATGAAGTATGACAGCGATCAGAGAGACTATTCTGTGTACTTTCTAGAAATCCCAGATTTTATGCCTGTCAATCATGAGAATAGTTAAATGCAAATTTGTATTTAAGAAAAATTTTTCATGGGGCTAGAAATGTATAATTTATTTGCTTTGAAATTATCATTCTGCTTTTGGTGAGGGTGTATATGTGCAGCTATTTAGGTTGATATAGGTCAGATTGTGCTTTTATCTTTTTTTTTATTTTGTACTCTAGTATAGTGCTTTATTTCTGCTGAGTCTTAATCCTTTGTTATTAAATGATGCTGAATAAGTGTACATCAGCATTCTACATAAACTGTGAGCCAGAGGCTTACTGTTTAAAACTATTCGTGTCTGTCCCGAGAGCCAGTACATAGTGCTTCAAATGTGGCAAAAATAACCAGATGGAAAGTCAAAGATTTCTCAAAGGGATGGAAATTCTAAGACATTCAATTTAACTCTGTAAACATTAGAACTTCTGTCTTCTTTTTCTTTATTTTCTACATGTTTTTATTGCTTAATAGATCAATGGTTTTATGTAATATCTGATGTTATTTCAGTAGCATAGTTCAAGGAATTCGTAAAGCAATTATATCATTCTATCCCATTTCTTTCAGGTAACTTGTCCAGGAGTGGTGCTGAAAGACAAAGAGGACATCTATCTTAGCATCTGTGTGTTTGGCCAATATAAAAAGACACAATGTGTCCCAGCCACTTTTCCACTGGTCTTCAATGCCAGAATGGTGTTCGAAAAGGTGAGTTCAAATGTCAGATCAAATATTAACCAAAAAAAATCCAAAAATAGAAATTCCAAGTTCTGGTTGTAAATTTAAAAAAAAATCCCAGGACACAAATTATTATTGCTGAGTCTATGCTTTTATTTAAGAATCTATACTTTTATTTAATCGAAAAATGATTTGTAACTTAAATTTGGAATAATAAAATGCATTATATTATGTATTTAATTCTTTTTCATGATAGGTTAGTTTATTTCTAAAATTGTCTTATTGAGCGTTAAGTAAAATTTAGCACCTTGCATTCTAAATCATCATTTTCATAAAAAAGGAAGCATTAATAGGTAAGAATAGGTCATATTTTATTTATGGCTGTCCTGGGAGTACTTCTTTCTATAAGCCTCTTTTCTTTTTCCCCCCTAAAACTGATACTTTTGGTTAATTATTACCAATTTTATTTCTTGCTTTTTTTCTTTTCTCCCCTCTCCCCACTTCCTTTCCCTTCCCTCCTCCCATTCCCTCCCCTCCTCTCTTTTCCACTACAAATAATTTCCCATCTGCTCAGTTCTTTGCATTGTTGTTGGCACTGGGCAAACGGGGCAAACATTTTTCCCTCAGAACTTTCATTGTAATAGAAAAAATAGAGCAATAATTAAACGAACATGAAAGGTATGATTTTAGATAGTGATGGGTATCATGAATAGAATAAAGGGGAGTTTAAGGGGACAGAGAACTGAGGGATTAGAAGGATTCTCTGTTTTAAAAGGTAGTCAGAGAAAGCAATAGTATTTAAGCTAAGACTGAATAATGAGACAGTATCACTTATTCAAAATCTAAGGGACGATGCATTCTAAACAGAAATAGCAAATGTATTTCTTGTTGGAATAAGATTGCTAAGTGGGAGGACCACCAAGGCCAGTGTGACCTTGTTATGAAAAAAAGAGTGTTGCAGATGAAGTTGGAGGGAGGCAGAACCAATGATAACGTTTGTAAAATCTTCCACATTTATGGGAAGCAGAGAGGAAGGGACCATTCTTGATAATGTTAGAAGTTTTTTGGGGGGTTAGGAAAGGAATATTTTGGGAACAAGAAGCAGAAAAATAAAGAATTTTATATAATGCATATATATTTATATATATAATGCATATATATGTAACGCATATATATGCATGTATATGTGTATATATGTTTTCCTTCCTCTTCTCCATCCTGCTCCCCTCTACCTTCTCCACTGCAGGTGTTCCCTGAAGCATTAGACCCTGGAGATGTGGTTGCACAGCTTGAATGTAAGTTTTTAACTTTTAATTTTAATTTTGGATTCAAAGACATTTTAGAATTATGTTCTTTAATCTTGTAGCTTAAAATATATATGCCATTGCATACTGTATTGTATTCAGTATGCTAGTAAATTATTTGAAAGCAATATTTTCAAGGATGTGCACTAACAGTAAATTCTTCATATTAAGAATCAGCTACGAAAAGATAGAACTAATTGTGAGAGCAGAAATGCAAAGAGAGTAAGTTTTTCTAGCTCTAGGTATGAAATGAAAAACTCTCATTTATCCTTTTATTTTGAAAGGTATTGGGGATGGCCAGATTGGTCTAATATATAACTGTGACTCAAAAGACCAGTGATAGAAAGCATCATCATGCCAACCATCCCCTCCAGACTTTTCCCCTTTCCACACCCATTGGGACTCCAACAATGAAGGAAGGTAGACCCTGGCACAATGTGAGTCTGGGAACGAGGGGCAAATAGGGTCAGCTCATTATCTTTGCCTCATGTTGCTTACAGTTAAATGACTGTTCTCCAGTGAACTCTTCATGGTCAGTTTCAATGTCTTATTATTTTTTAATATTTATTTTCTACTGGGGTAGACTAGCTAGGTGTTTATTTGGTGCCAGTGTGTGAATGGCTTCCAATATTTCTGAAACATCTTGTCCAGTATCTGGGTAATCATATATCTTAGAAAATATGTAGAAAGTAACTTCCATTATTCTGAAATTCTTCCATTAAAAATGCATATATTTTTTTGTGTGTGGCTATGGTGGAGAGTACTAAGTAGTTATTATTGGAAATGTTCTTGCTTGGATTTCCCTGATTCATATTTTCTCTTAGGACTCTTCCCATTTCACGAACACTCAGCTTTTTGGTAACTTCCTTAAATTCATCTTTCTCTGCCCTTTCTTTAAGTGTTTGTATTCAACTGACTTAATTTCTCCGATCTTTATTTGCTTAGTTTCCACTCTTGCTTATTTTGACACTCTCTAAAAACTTGGCTTCATGTATACCTCTCTCCTGATTACTTACATATCACTCTTTGTCTATTCTCTCCTATGAGCTTGGGTCCCCTTTTTCTTTTACCTTTTTTTTCCCTCTCTCTGTTTTGTAATTTTTTGTTGTTCCCTAACCTTATCAATATTTTCATTAAAAGCATACTGAAGGTAAAGGAAAGGATGGAATGAAGAGGTCCTATATTTCTATTTCTTGGGTTCTGTCTCTTCCCACTCTTACTGTAATTCACTCTGACACTTAAAAAATTGTTAGAATATTTGCAAGTAGGTTGTAGGCATACACTATATTTTGCTATGAATACTGACATGAACTTTAAATGATGAAGTCTTAGAAATTATAGCCATCATTCTTCTATTATACCTAACAAAATTAATAATAATTCTTTAATAGCATCAACTACTTAGTCATGCAGATTTCCCCAGTTGTCACCAAAATATTTTTTTGTAGTTGGTTTGTTAAAATTAGGACCCTGTGTTTCACATATTGAATATGACTGCTTAACATTTGTTTCTTTTTGTTCCATAATAGGTCTCTCTCTTTTTTTGTTTATTAATGCTGTGAATTTGTTACAAAACCAGGTGCTTTCCTACAGTTTGGATTTGGCCGATTGCTTCCTTAAAAGTAGTTTGTTTATCACTCAGGTGTAAACGATAATTAAATCTACAAGTTTGATTAGACTCAGGCTTATTTTCCTTTTTGTAGGAATCCATCATAGTTGGTGCTTTTGTACTTATTATTGGACCATATCAAATAAGTGACATAAGATGTCTGACTGTCCTTAGTTTAGTGAGATTAAGATTGACTCTTTGACTCCACGTTCCTCCTTTCATCTTACAGCTTTGGCATCATTTGAGATCTGTCTTTTCATTAGGTGTTGAACAAATAAGATTTTTCTACAGATTTTTAGTAAATGGAGAGACAAAACAAAAATCATTTGCTAAGATTTTTCATTCAGATCATATCATTCTGTATTGATTAGCTGGAATTCTATAAAATTTTCCTTACTGCAATTTGAGTACCCTAAAATACTGTTTCTAAGCGAAGACAAGGTGATTCTTCTTCCCTTCCCTTTGTCACCTGAGGTATAGTCTGCATATCACAAAACTCACCTTGTGTAACTGTAGTTAAATGATTTCTAGAAAATGTGCACAACTGTGAAACATCACCACAATGCAATTTAGAATATTCCTATTGCTCCCAGAGTTCCTGATACCTACTGGCAGTCAATCCCTATGTCCTTTTCCCAGTCCTTAGCCACCATTAGTCTATTTTCCATCTCTTTATGTTTGTCTTTTTATTGCATTTTATTAAATGGTTTAATATAATATGTAGTCTTTTATATATGACCTTTTTTTACAAAGAATAATTTTTGAGATTAATCCATGCTGTTTCACATACTATGATTTTTCAAATTTGCATTAATGATAGTTCATCCTTTATATTGATGAATAATATTCTTTTATATTGAGCTTCTCTGCTCACTTCTACTTACCATTTGATAGACATTTGGAATATGCCTAGTTATCAGTTATTATGAACTGTGTTATGAATATAGATACATGCTCAATTGTATGCTATTTGTTTAACTTTTTGAGAAACTGTCAACCTATTTTTTGAGGTTATTATACTATTTTATATTCCCGCCAACGCTGTATAGAGAATTTCCATTTCGTCCCCAAGAGTTGATACATCATTCTTTTGGGACATAGCCATTTTGGTGGGGGCATAACTACCTCCTTGTGTTTTAAATTTGTATTTCAATACTAATGTTGAGTGTCTATCCATGTGCTTATTAGTGTCCATACATTTTTTTTCTTGTAAAATGCATACTAAAATCTTTTACCCATTTATGAATTATATCTTTATTCTCTTTTTAAAATATTCTAAATGTAAGTCCTTTATCAGGTATGTGATTTATAAATATTTTATACCACTCTGTGGTTTGTTTTTTCATTCTTTTAATGGTATCTTTTGAAGAACAAAATCTCTGAAGTTTAATACTTTCATTTCTTTTATGGATTATATTTTTGTTGTCATTTATCAAATCTTTACTTAACCCAAAGTCATAAAATTTTTCTCTTCTGTAAATTTTACAGTTTTTTTTCCTTATACTTAAGCTGACGATCCATTTTGAGTTCATTTTTGAGTATGATGTGTCTAATTTTTATTGGTAGATAACTATCTAGTTCTCCCAGTATTATTTGCTTCAAAGACTCTTTTTCCCTATAAATTGCTTTTGCAACTTAAAAAAAAATCTTATGGACTAGAAATGTGAGCGTTTACTTCTTTACTCTCCTTGTCTGTTCCATTCATCATTCATCTGTATTACTACCCTGTGTAAATAACACTGTCTTGGTCACTGTAGCTTTGTATAGTAAGTTTTAAAATCAGGTTCTTTAAGCTTTTCAACTTTGTTTTTGTACTACTTATAGGTTCTTACACTCATATATTTTAGATCTAATATCAATTTCTACATAAAAGATTGCCAGGAATTTGTTAGGAATAGTATTGATAGAAATACCTTAAACATAGAGATAAATTTTAGGAGAACTGCTTCATAAATAATCAGTCATTGTATTTTTTTATAGGTGATTTTAATTTTTCATACCAATGTTTTGGAATTTTGAAAATACAGATCATACATTTCTTTTGTTAGATCTATTTCTAAGTATTTGTCTCTTTTTGATGCTATTATGAATCAAATGAATAGACTGAATGTTGTTGCCACCGTTTACTTTTTTGAATTAATTTTTTTATCGAGATAAGTTTGGTTTACAAAACGATAAACATTTAGATGTGCAGGTTCGCTGTTCATCGGATATGACACCCCATGCCCGCCACCAAATTTCCAGTAGTCTTCTATTGTCCATTGGATTCCCACCCAAACCCCCTTCCACTCTGGTAGCTTCACTCTATTATCAGTGTCCAAGAGTTGATTTTTGGTCTTTCCATTTGCTTTCTCTGTTTTCTACACATGAGAGAGATCATTGGTATCTGTCTTTCTCTTGACTTATTCCACTTAAAACATAATCCCCTCTAGCTCTGTCCATGTCGAAATGGTAGAATTTCATCTTTTCTTTGGGTGGGGGAGGGGGGCTTTGTAAGATTCCATTGTGTGTATATGCACATCTTTATCCATTCCTATGCTGATGGACACTTAGGTTGTTTCTATTTATTGAGTATGGTAAACAATGCTGAAATAAGCAGGAGAGTATGTATGTCTTAAATTAATGTTTTATGCTTTTTGGGTAAATACCCAGAAGTGAGATGATGGGATCATATGGAATTCCTATTCTCAATCTTTTGAGCAATCACTCTACTGCTTTCAATAAAAGTTGCGCCAATTTACACTCCCACCAACAGTTCCCCTTTTCTCCGTATTCTTCTCAACACTAACAACAGTTTTTTGTAGAATAGCCATTCTCACAGGTGTAAGGTGATATCTCATTGTTGTTTTGATTTCAGTTTCCCTAATTATAAGAGAAGAGACACATCTTTTCATGTGCCAGTTGGTCATCTGTTTTTCTTCTTTGAGGAAATCTCTATTTAGATTTTCTGCTTAGTTTTTGATAGAATTGTTTTTCTTTTGTTGAGTTTTATGAGTTCTTTATGTATTTTGGAGATTAACCTCTTGTTAGGGGTTGATGTGCAAATGTCTTTTCCCATTCAGGGCGTCTTTTCATTTTGGTGATAGTGTTTTTTCACTGTTCAGAAGTGTTTTTAGTTTTTTTTGTTTAGTAATTTTTGTTTCCCTTAACTGGTCAGTTAACTTTCAAATACAGAATCATATGGTCTGAAAAAAGTCAGTTTTACTTTTTTCCTTTTCAATTTTATGCTTTTGATTTTTTTTTTCTTGTTGCCTTGACTTGAGCTTCCAGTATAATGTTAAAAGAAAATGATGATGTGCTGTGTCCTGGTGGAGTAGTGGTTAAATTGACTGCCTCTGGTTCAGTACAGTCCACACACATCCCAAGGAACCAGGTTCACATCCTGGGCCAGGATGCGATGGGGCAGGGGAAACAACCAATGTGAACAAAATAATAAAAAGAAAAGAAAATGCTTCTTCATCCTTTTTCTTCCTTCCTGCCTGTTTACTTGTTTTCATTCCTGCCTGCACCTTTCCTTTAAAAAAGAAAATGATGAAAGCACACATTCTTGCTTTGTTTCTAATGCTGGGGGAAAACATTCTTTCTATTAAATATGTTAGCTGTAATTTTTATTGTAGATACTCTTTATCAGGAGGTATTCTATTTGGACTAAAATGAAGAAAGCTATTGATAACTGGAAAGAGTTTTCATCATGTATGGTTACTGGATTTTGTCATATACTTTTATTTTCTGTGCTAAGATGATTATGTGTTTTTCCCCTTTATTCAGTTAATATGATTCTTGCATTAGTGCATTTTGCAATGCTAAATGAGCCTTTCATTTCTAGGATAAATCCAAGCTGATCTTGGGATTTAGTCTTTTTTTTTTTCCTGAATTCAGTTTGCTAATATTTTGCTAATGATTTTTGTGTCTGTTTATGAGAAATTCTGTACTGTAGTTTTTTATTTCTTTGTCTCACTTGTTTTCTGGCTAATACTAGCCTCATGGAATTAATTGAGAAATGTTCACTATTTACTGGAAGAGTTTGTATAGGGTTGATATTATTTCATCTTTAACTATTTGCTAGCATTCACCAGATAAGTCATCTGGACTGGGGCTTTCTTTGTGTTTGGGAAGATTTTCAATTACTCTAATTAATTTTTTACATACGTGTTTCTTCGTGAGTTAGCTCTAGGATTTGTATCTTTTTAGAATTCTGTCTTTTTCATCTAAAATAGCTACTTTGCTTAAAATTGTTGATACTTTGTCCTCACAGTTCTTTTGATTTTTGTAGGATTAGTAATGATGTCCCTTCTTTCATTTTTAGCTTTGGTAAATCGTGTTTTCTTTCTTTTTTCCTTAAATGTTTTAACCTAGTGACTGATCAATTGTGTTGATTTTTGTGAAGAATCATTTTTTTTTTTTTTTTTAAAAGGAAGGATGAAGGTGAGTAGGCAGGCAGGCAGAGAAAGATGAAATACTTATATTTTTATTTATTTTTTATTGAGTTATTCACCTTGGTTGTTTCCCCAGGCCCTGGTCATGAACTAGGGACTCTGGACTATATGTGGACTGTGCCTGGTGAACTAAACCACTTTGCCATCAGGCTGAGCCAGACCCATTTTTTCCCCTCTCTTTTCCCTGTCTTCTATTAATTGATTTTATTTTGATTTTTACTTCACTGTCTTCTTTCTACTTGGTGAATGGCTTGCTTTTCTTTTCCTAGCTTCTTGAGATAGAAGCATTTAGATATTTCTGCCTTCCAGTAAGGGATATTTAAAGCTATAGATTGGTCTGTACACAATGATTTTCCATATTTCTTAAACTTTGGTATTTTTTGTTTCAATTAATTTCAAGATATTGTCTAATCTTTTTATCTGTGATTTCTTCTTTGATATTTGTTTCTTTTGAAATATGTTCTTTTAATTTCAAATTCTTCAGTATTCCTGTATTTCTTCCTAATATTGATTTTTGGTTTAATGCTGTTGTGATGAGAGAACATAATCTGTAGTATTTTAATCCCTTCGAATTTATTGTATTTATACATGACCTATCCTAAGTTCTATCTTTGAGAATATTTCTGGTACAATTGAAAACAAAGAGTATTTTGCTGTTTTTGGTTGAATTATCCTATATCAGCCATGCCTATAATTTAGATCAAGTTGGTTGATAATGATCAAGTCTTCTATATCCTTACTGATTTTATTGCTTCGTGGAGATCTGCTTTACCAGTTGCTGAGAGGAAACTTGAATATTTAACTAGAGTTATTGAGTTTTCTGTTTCTTCTTTGACTTTGTCAGTTTTGATTCATACATGGTTATCAATTTACTATTTCTTAATTCCAAATTTAAATTTCATACCTGCGCTGTGGAAATTGAAGTGGAGACTTTAGATGATTTTTCTTCCCACCTGGCACGGAACTGTGTGCCAAAGCACGTGGAGCAATAACACAGAGGGCAAGAGCTTGCTTCCAGGTGCTGGCGTGTTGCTTGGCAGCCTCCTGCACTGCCCCTGGCGTTTCCGGTACCAGACTTCACGGCCCTTGCAGCTTCCCAGGTGCCTGCACCTTGCAGCATGCGGTGGGCAACCGCAGCTTCCCTTAGCTGTCCCTCTCTGCAGTTTTGTATTGAAGAACCTCTGGTGAAACGCCTTCCTGCGAAGAACTTCTCTGGCACACCCGAGGGATGATTTCCTTAAAACAGACTCCCAGGAAGTTCTGTTGACTTGGCACTAGAGCATCTTTTCTGTCTTCCAGTGAACCATGTCTCTACCCTCTCCAGGGAGTTCTGGATCTCAGTTCGGAGGAGAACTCTTCTTGGGTACTCTGTCTGAGCCCTTTAATTCACGGCTGCTCCTTCTGTCTCCCCTTCCGAGTCTTTAAAGGTCTCTTTACATCTTCCTAAACAATCCCTCTTTACAGTAAACTACCCGCCTGCCGTTAGTGAACAGTTCTTTCTATTAAACTTGCCCTGTCTTGTTTCTCTCCTCATTGGACTAAGAATATTTTATTTATTTTGAGGCTCAATTTTAATGACTTGTTTATTGACAAATAGTGTACCTTCTTCTTACCCTCATTTATGGTGTAAAATTCATGGTAGCAAAATTGTGACAGTTTCAGGCCTCACATCTTTCAACCCTATTCTTAAGAATAAGAGGTCTGTTTGCCATAATATGTATCCAGTCTTGAGATTCACTGTAACTGCAGCAGGATTGGGCAGTGTAGTAAAGCCACTTTGTCTTTGCTTCGGGCTTAGTTTACCTATACTCTGCCTTTCAGGTGCATGTGCCAGCTTTCTAGGAACCACACCGATCATTACTGGAAGGAGAAAAGGAGGGGATTGGATGCTGGGGAGGTAGCTTATAGATATTCCTATAGTGAACTTCCATAATGCTGAGCCTTTAAATTTAAACATAGAGTGATGGCAAAAATGGTAGCTCAGAGTAGTAATCCAAACTGAAAGCAAACGGAAGCATTTCAAGTAAGGAAAGTTTGAACCAATGTGCACTCTCTACATTTCCACCTTCCTGTTTTTACTACTGAAGTTGTGGGTCACATATATAATTTCCTGTTCTTTATCATGCAGGACTACTGTGTACTTCTCGATCTAAAATCCAAAGTTAATTAATTAAAATATATTCTCTAAAAGCTTATTAATGGTCTAAATTCCCAAGGATACCTGAGAGCCCTTTTAACTAGATAGTCTAATAAATGGTCAGATCCTTGAGAAATCTCAGATAAAGTGCAGGGGTTGGTACCAGTAAACACTTAAAGTGTATCTTGTTTATTGTTACTGGTGGTGTATTATTATTATCATTACTATTACTATCATTGGAGAGCTTACCGGTTTCATTTCCTACTATATCTACACTTCTAAGGAAACTCAAAGGCTCAGAATCATCTAAGGCTCTGGGAAGTTACCTGTTTATGATATGTAAAATGACATCAAGTGCTAATGATATAAACTTTAGTGAGACAATTTTACATTCATATAAAAGTCATTTTCTTTAGGGAAAAGTTTCCATCCTGGAATCTACCTAAATAAAATTAGTTCTGGTTAAAGTTATAACCATTTTTAGGTAAGAACTAATGAAAAGTTTTCTGTTTTGAAATTGAATTTTGATCCTTTCTCACTGAAGATTTACAAAGTCTCTCACATACGCATTTGCACACACACACACACTCACACACACACACAGCATATACTGCTAGAAGAACTTCCTACAGATAATATAAATTGCTTGCTCCATCACTTTGAGTCACTGCTCAAATTTATCATAAAAGGCCCTTTCTTACCAAAGTAATATCTAAAATAGCATCCCCTGTTTGTCAGTATCTCTATTTCTATCCATTATACCATCTTTACATTTACCATATCTTCTACATCAGAATATTTTAAGACTATGCTTTTAATAGTTTCAACAAGACAGCAGGTATAAAAAGGATACTGTTTAGGCAAATAGGGATTGTTTTTCTTCTTAGCACTGATATTTGTTTTCTCTGTTATTAGAATGACAATTTCATAGAAGCAGAGACTTTTCCTATTTTGCTCACTACTGTGTAGTGCATATAGCATTACCTGTCACATACAACGTATTTGATGTCCTGGGACTTAAATAAAATATCATAAATGCATCATATAGTTGCCTCTCATTATTTTTATCACTGTTGGAGCTCTCCTTTTGAGAGGTATCTGTTTGTAGTTTGATAATCCTTTGATGAGGAAATGTATATTGTATTTGAAAAAAAATTATAGCTGCTCTGGCTTTATTCCCTTCAACTTCCTGATAGAGAAGGCCTAATCCGTATTTATATTGCAGTAGATTACCAGGTGTCCCTATTGCTTTTTCTTACCTGTAGGGAAAATAGCAGTTTGATTAGAGCCCCTGCATCTTGGTTTCTGGGAATAACTGCTTATGTGGTATCTAGGCCATTTAAAATGCTTTCAGGTGAAGATTGGATGGCTAAGAAAAAAATCCTTGACAGTCTGTGAATGAGAGTATCCCAGACTTAATCCTCAGTAGAGCTTGTAGGACCTAGGATTCATATTTTAAATCCGCAGTGACAAATGCTTTTCCACCATTTCACCTTTGTGGTTAGGGCAGGCAAATTGGCATTAAGAGGGAATTATTTTAGCAGTTGTTCTCACTGATACAGAGGACTAGCAGCATTCTGGCACTCTCTCAAGGTATTTATTATGGGTTTTGATTTGCTATATGTGACTGGAACTTCTGAAGTATTGTAATACATTTACTTTGTAATTCACACTAAAAGTACCTGTGAAAATGACAATTTTTATAGAAGAAGGAAAATCATCATTAGTTATGAGATAAAGGACAATTGTAAAGTGAGGTTAATTATACACTACTTTCCAGTAGATGTAATTTACATTAGCTTACTCTTTGGTTTTCAGAAAATTACTTTTCTATGAAGTTTTCCTTCAGTGATTTAAGATCCCTTTTTTTTTACTGAGGTATTTTTGCCAAAGTATATTTTTAAATATAAAGGAAAAGGTTATTTATAGAAATTAAGAAATAGTTTTTCTCCATAGAGGTTAATCTGTATCCATATGATAAAATAGAAACTAAATAAACCCAGGCAATTGCTTTATTTTTACATTTCATTATTTCATTCTTCAATCTGTGTGGTGGTTGCTCATTGTGTCACTGGTTCTAAAGTATATAGTCTGTTGACACAAATATCAAATCTGTTTTCTATTTGAATTCTTTGTTTTGAAACTATATTCCATGTGAAACTATTGATACTTCTGAGACTATTGATACCTTTAGAAAATTTATTTGAATTAAAAACTAATTCTATTTGGAACTATGTTTTGTTATCGGCTGTATTTAATTTTTCTTTAGTGATAGCAATAATAACTGAAAATTCTAAATACCTAGGTAATATTTTGATGAATGGTGTCTTGACTATATTCTCCTTAGTTTGCTCCCTGTAGAATTTGATAGGGAGAGGTATTCACTTCTTTTTTAATGGAATGATACAGACATGAATAAAGGTGAGCAGAGGCAGATAGTCAGGGAGAGGAGAAAGAAGTATTTATTTTATTCAGTTGTTCATCTTGGTTGCCCACTCCTGGGTCATGAACATGGGTCCTTGGGATGCCTATGGGATTATCCTATCAGAAGCCAAGGACATAACTGTTAATCACACCAAGACATTCCATGTTTTCTTATTATACATAGATCCCTTATAAAAGGACTATTTCCTTCTTTGGCTTTATTTTCAATCTTTCACTTCTTTTTATCCAAAGATTTTTACATTTATTTCATTATTCTGAAGTACTTGCTCTCAGACCATATATAGAGAGAGGGGGGAGAAGAGATATCTAGATATAGATAAAGGTATATATCGATAGATATAGATATCTTCTTTTGCTCAGCATTTTTCTTGGGAAAGGTATCTGTGTTGTAATTCATCTTCACTGCTGTGTAACATTTCATGGTTTGACTCTATGCCAGTTTATTCTGCTCTTTAAGGACTCTGATAAACATTTAGGTTATTTCCAGTCTTTGCTACTATGAAGAATGTTTCTGTGAACATTTTTGTATACATGTCTTGGTGCTCTTGAGCAGCATCCTTATGTGGATTTACATAGAGGAATTGTTCATTCTTAGGGTCTACCTGAGTAGATAATGTTAAACATTTTCCAGTACTGCTCACCAAATTTTATTGCCATTGATAAAAGTTCTGTTCTCCACATCCTTGCAACTCCTGGCATTCCTAGACTTTTTCATTTTAGTTGTTATGGTAGCCAAATTGTGGTTTTAATTTGCATTTCCCTGAAAACAAATGTGTAGACCACCTTTTCATATGTTTATCAGTCTTTTCAGACTTTTTTTTTGGATGTATATACATGAAATGCTTATTTTTTACTGACTTTTTACCTTTCTAAACTACCATTATCAGAAGCTGAAATATGTTCCCTATTAATACCTTTCAACTCACATCCTGTCTCATTGTGTTTTCATATCCTGCTATTTTCCCCTATTATATCTGTTTAATTATCAGTAATTAGGCTGATATTACACACTTAATTGTTACATCTTTCTATAATTCATATTCTTTTTATTTGATGCATATACATTCATATTCCTAAATTTTAATTTTTCTAGGTGAATTTAGGATCTTTCTTCAGGGTCTTAGAAAAGTCCCTCTGGATTTTCATTTTGGTTATCTTTGGTGAGAACTGAAATTTTTTTCAATTAAAAAAAGGCTATTGTAGGAATATTACATTATAAGATGATATAGATTTAAGGTATACATCATTGTAAGTCAGCAAATCAATATATGTATATAATACATTAAGTACATTATCAATAGTCTTATCTATCTTTCATCATAGAATTAACCCATTTTACTTTACCTGTCCACGCTCCCTCCCAATTGCCTTCTGGTAACTACTAATTTGGTGCTTTAGATTAAAAGTCTGTTTTTGTTTGGTTGGTTCATTTATTTGTTTGGTTTCTCTAGATAGCACACATGGATGAAATCCTGTGATACTTGACTTTCACCTTCTGACTTATTTCATTAAGCATATTTCCCTCTAGCCTTACCCATCTTGTTCAAAATAGCAGGATTTCTTCTTTGAAAACTTTTTTCTTTAATTGTTTAGTATTCCATTGTATTTATTTATCATATCTTCTTTATCCACTTATCTGTCAATGGCACTTAGGTTGCCTTCAGCTCTTGGCTGTTGTAAATAATGCTACAAAAGCTTAAAGATACATATATCTCTTCAAATTAGTGTTTTTGTGGTAAATACCCAGAAATTAGATAATGGAATTGCATGAAATTTGTATTTTAATTTTTCGAGGAATCTATGTATTACTTTCCAAAATGGTTGCACCAATTCGTACTCCCACCAACAATACATAAAGTTTCCTTTTCTTTGTATTCTCCACAACTCTTATTGCTTCTTGCTTTTTTGGATAAATGAAAAAGCCTAGTAATGCCAGGAGTTACAAGATGTGGAGAATAGAACTTTTATCAATGACAGAATAAAAATTGGTGAGCAATACTGGAAAATGTTTAACATTATTGACTAAAATTGACAGGTATGAGAAGCTATCTCATTATTGTTTTGCTTATAACCTATTTTAAATCGAAAGCAAGTTAGTCTTAAACTCATTTTAGCCATCTACATATTCACTTTCCTTGCCATCCCCCCACACCCCCAATTTCTTTCTTTGGTGTCCTGCCGTTTCCAAGTAGGCTTTCATTCATTTTATAGAAATTCTTTGAATATTTCTTGAAAAGCTGGTTTAGTTGTGATGAATTATGTTAACTTTTGCTTTTCTGAAGAGTTCTTTATTATTTCTTCAATTCTAAGTGATAACCTAAACAGGGTAGAGTATTCTGGTTGGAAGTCCTTTCATTTCAGCCATTTTAATCTCTTATTCCGTTCCTTTGTCATAATATATTCAAGTGCTGAAAGGTTCTACTAAGAAATCTGCAGACAATCTTATGTATGTTTGCATGTGACTAATTTTTCCTTAGCTGTGTTTAAGGTTCTCTTTAGCTTGAATTTTTGTCATTTTAATTACAATATGTCTTGGTGTATGTCTGTTAGATTATTTTGTTTGGAATTCTTTGTGCTTCCTGTGTCTGGATGTCTGTTCTCCTTCCCCTGGTCAGGGACATTTTCAGCTATTATTTCTTCAAATAAGGTCTCTGTCTTTTTATCTCTATCTTCTCCTTCTGAGGCCCCTATGATGCAAATGTCATTCCTCTTGATATTGTCCCCTTAGTCTTATAAGCTGTTTTCATTTCTTTTCTTTCTTTTTTTTCTTTGCTGAACTGCTTAGATATAGTCCATTGGCCTGTCTTCTAGATCACTGATTCATTTGGAGGCTTATTCCAGCCTACTGTTGAACCTCTTTATTGTGTTCTTTCATGGTTTGAATTCTGTTTGGAGTTGCCTTATATTTTCTGTTTGTTGTAGTTCTCTTTTTGTTCTTCAATTGTTCTCCTTATTTCAGTGAGTAGCATTAAAACTGTTGCTTTAAAATCTTTAGGTAGTTTATTCAGATTTTCTCCTGGGGTTTTGTTTAGGCCCATCATTTCATGTATAGTACCCTGTCTCTTAATTTTGTTTTGTTTGTGTGTTTACTTTTATGTGTCGAGTTCCCTCATTTAATGACCTTGTGTTAGGGAATCAGTTTTCAGAGTATAGGCCTAGGTTTTGGCTGTAAATGCTGTGCTTTCTTTTATTGTGTTATCTCTGCACCAGTTAGATTTGTTGGAGCTCTGCAGCCAGCATTGTGTTGAGTCTTGAGACTGAGAGTCTAGCCTACAGGATTGGAGTTGGGGTAAGGAATGCAGAGGTTTTTCTCACAGGTATGAATACCAAAGCACAAGAGAGACCCCAAAAAATCTCTCAAGATCACAAGGTCCTTGAGATTCTTCCAGGCTGAGGCCACAAGCAGGCCACAATCCCAATACAGGCCACTGGTGAGAGGGAGTTGGGAACTACTCCGAGTAAAGCATACTCTCAAGTGAAAGTCTCAGTCCTCTAGCTGGGCAGCAGGCCAGACCAGGAGAGGCATACAAAGAAGTTGTATGTCTTTTCTCTTTGTGGAGATGCTGGTCCTCATTTCCCCGCAAAGGTTGTAGTTGTTAAATGGGTATAGTTTTGTTTTCTCTGTGGGGAAGAGGTGAGTTCAAATCTTTAGCAGTATGCCATCTTGGAACTGGAAGAACCTATCTTATAATTTTTAAAATCAGTCTTGTGTGAATTAGGCTCTAGATAAGGTTTGTACATTATGATTTGTTGTTGTCTCTCAAGCATGTATGTTCTGTAACTGTAAATCAGGTATACAGATGTATAAGCAGAAGGTAAGGTCAAGTCTTAAGGTGTGCTGCTGGGCCCCACCCAGTTATAGTTAAGATGGACTTGCAAAGACCCTTCCTCAGCAAACCAGGGTCTGAAGACACATCCCTAGTTATTCCTGCAGTTTATCCTACCAGCTGTCACGAGAACTCCCATCAATCTTAGCAGGTCTCACACCTGTAATGAAAGCTCCAATCCCTGGTTTCACTCACAAAAGTAGTAGTCCCATCCTCCAGGGACACCACCGTATTGCTGACACATGTGTGTGGAGTGAGGCTCATGGAGGGCACACACATGTGTACTCTTTTCTTAATGTAACTTTCCCAGCCCACAGGGAGTTTAAACTTGCCTACTTCTAGTTCTAATAAACTTGCCACATGATTCTGGCTACATGACTGCAAATTCTTCCTGGATGGACTCCATGTCTCTTTGGGGTGCCCTGCTTACCATATCATATCCTTCTATTAATTTGCCTCTTTTCTGTCATGGTCTTAACTGCTGACTCTTGGCCTGCTGAGGGTCATTACAGTGCAATTAAAATGAACTGCAAGCAGACAGACACCACTTGGAGTGAGGGGGAGCACTGCAAGGGAGCAGCACTTCCCTTTTTATTTAGACATAATACTTCCTTCATAAAGAGATTCAGCATAGTAGCGTTACAGCATTCCAGGAACAATTAACATGGGAATCACAGGTACCCTGGCTTTTAGCCTGCAGTTAACATCTCTGTCATGCCTGGCTGTTTTCAACCTGATCTCATTCTTTCAAGGAGGCGGTTTTCCAGCCTCTTTGATCACATGCTCATCCTTCCTTGTTATCTGCTTAGGCTTTTGGCTAAGAGCTGTGCATCCCAAGCCATAGCTAGACTACATATCAGGGAGCGACCCAGTCTTCACCTCCACGCTTAGCCATCATTTATTTAATAAGTGTCTAGTTATTTCATACTTTTTAAAATGTTTTAAAAGTGTTTATAATATTTCTGATATATAAAATATATTTGACTTCAACATGCTTATTTTGTGTCCAGCAACCTCTGCTACATGCATTAATTTTTTAAGTCTTTAGACTTCTTTGGATTTTGGGGGTACACAATAATGGTGTAAATGCTGAGGAATATAGTTTCTCTTTTCTTGTTGACATACCTTTTATTTGCATTACCTTGTTATACTGCTTAAGAATTCCAGTAAAATATTGAGCTGAATGTTAGTGGTGATAGTGAGTGAAGTGAAAGTCTTATTCCTGGTCTTAGAGGAAAGCTTCACTATTTCACCATTTAGTGTGATGTTCATTTCATGTTTTTGGTAGATGGCCTTTATAAAGTGAAGGTAGTTTCATTCTACCTTAGTTTGCTAAGTTTTTTTAAACATGAGTGGTTATTACCATTTTATGAACTACTTTTTCTCCTTTATTCTGTTTGTGTGGTGATTTTTATTGCTCTTTTTAAAATTAAATCAAATTTACAGATAGATGGATTTGATTTGATAGTATTTTGTTTAGGAGTTTTTTTTATCTCCTCTCATGAAATAGAGTGCCTATCATTTTCCTTTCTTGTAAGATCTTTGTTGGGTTTCGGATCATGGTTTTGCTGTGCTTGTCAGATAAACTGGGACATACCCTTGTGGTTAGCAGTTTGGTCCACTGCCTCCAGCCAAAAGCAAGATCCCAGAAAACTTAGTTCATGTCCCGGGGCCTGGGAAAACGACCAAGGTGAGCAATTAATTAGAACAGATAGAAGTGCTCTCTACTCTGTCTTCCTGCCTGCCTGCCTGCCTGCCTACTCGCCCTCATTCCTACTTGCACCTTTCTTTAAAAACAAATGTTTGAAAAAGAAATTGAGAAGCAGTCCTTCTTTTACTGGTCCTTAAGAGAGTATGTGTATAATCTGCATTAATGAAAGACTTCACCAGTAAAGTCATGTGGCTTAGTCCTTTCCTTTTTATAATGTTTTAAATAATAGAGTGTGTGTGCCTGTGTGTGTGTGTGTGTGTGTGTGTGTGTGTGTGTGTGTGTGTATAAAACTGTAGAGAGAAAATGTGAGGCCTAAATAAAGCATTCTCTAAATTTCTTTTTTAGACCTGGACCTTCCAGGACAATAGAGGTCATAGAAGACCTTGGAATGCTCTGAGTCACACACCTGACAGGCCAGCTTCTGGGCCCTAGAGACCAGCATCCACCTCATGAACCCCCTGGAGAGGTTCTTAGATTATCTCCTTCCATGTCTCTCATCAGCCTAGTGTTTTCCCTAATCCAACAAAGAGCCATAGATTCCTGAAACATAAATCCCTTTCAGGACCACCAGAAACCCAGGGGGCCATTTCACAGACCTGGAGAACTTCCTAGAATGACCCTCCCCTGCCACACACACCTGATCTTCCTCATGACTACGTGACTTCTTAGACACTGGAAAGGTAGTCTGCCCAAGGCTCCTTCCTGTGCCAGAGTAGGTACATATGTGACCACCTCTCATTCCGGGGGCACCACAGCTCTCTCTGCTTGCCCATGGGCCTCTGTGTCCTGTGCTCTTTCTCTCTCCCTCTACTGAATTTACTAAGTAACACCAGTTTGAAATATCTTAAGAGTTCTTTCTTGACTCTTTTGCTGCTGGACCCCTAATCCCACTTCAAAACTTCAGCTTTTTTCTTTTATATCTTGTGTAGATTTTTTTCTATAGAATTTTTTTGAAGTATCAGATTATTTTGAATTAAATCTCAGCTATCATATCTTTTCATCTACAGATATAGATATCTAAAATAAGCAACCCTATATCATATCCAAGTGATTAATAATTTCTTAACATCATCAAATACCAGTGACTTCACTTTTCTCTAATTGTTCTCTAATGGTTTAACAGATTTCTTATTTGAATTATGATTCAGATATGGTACATTCAGTGCATTCATTACATGAAATTATTCATAATGTATTCTTAGGATTTTTAAATATCTCTGTGTTTCTCATTTCTTAAGTTGTGTCTTTTCTTTTTCCTCTTGACCAGTCTTGCCAGATATTTATCAACTAGTAAATTTAACCTGGCATTCATTTAATATTTTGCTTTAAAGAGTACTTTAATGTAACCAAATCAGCTTTCTTTTAGTTGTCACATGTTATATTTTTGTCCATTTTCTGTCTTTATTTATCCTTATATTATGTGATATTGGGAGATAGTTTTTTAAAAACTACCTTGCTAAACTCCTTTCTCTTGTCCCACGTCCCCTATCCCCTACCCCAGTTTTGTATCCTGTGAATTATGTAGAAGTTTGTTCATTTGTTTTGTTTCTTCATATTACAAATATCAACAAAACTATCCTGTATTTCTCTTTTTCTTCTGGCTTATTTCACTTAGCCTAATCACCTACATTTCTATTTGGGTTATTGTGAAAAACACAATTTCATCTTTGTTAACAGCTGCAGAGAGTTCTCTTGCATATACCACCGTTTTTTAATTCCGTCATCTGTTGATGGACATTTAGCTTGTCTCCATGTCTTGGCTATTGTGATACATGCTGTTATGAACATAAGAGTGCAGATATATTTTCTGATGAGAGTTTTGTATTCTTTAAGTATATGCCTAAAAGCGGGATTGCTGGATTGAATGTCAGATCCATCTTTATTTTGTTTAAAGGAAACTTCATAATGTTTTCCAAAGAGGTTGCACTAATTTATGACAGTACATGAAGGTTCCATTTTCTCCACACCACCCCTAACACTTGTTGTTTCTAGTCTTTTTTGCAAAGGTTATACTCACTGGTATGAGGTTATTTCTCATATTGTGGTTTTTATTGCATTTCTCTGATGGTCAGAGATACAGAGTATGTTTTTGTGTGTCTTCTGGCCTCTGTGTCTTCTATAGAGAGGTATTTATTCAGATCTGCCCATTTTTTGAGTCACTTGTTTACTTTTTTATTGTTGAGATATATGAACTTTTAATATATTTTGGAGACTAAGCTCTTGTCTGATATATATTGTGCAAATATCTTCTATTCGGTGGGTGCTTTTCTTTTCCCTCCCTCCCTCCTTCCTTCTTTCCTTCCTTTTATTTTTTGTTTTTGTGGTAGTATTTTTCACTGTACGGAACTTTTTTAGCTTGTTGTAGTTCTTATTGTCCAGTTTAACTTTTGTTTCTTTTACTAGAGTTTTCGTTTCCCCAAAGACATCTCTGCGGTTGATGTCATGGAGTGTTTTTTTCTACACTTTCCTCTATAAATCTTATGGGTTCAGGTCTTACATCCAAGTCTTTGATCTATTTTGAATTAATTTTTATGCATGGTGCCAACAAATACATGAACTTCATTTTTGTTTTTTTCTTTTTAGCAGATGGCTGTCCAGTTTTCCTACCACCATTTGTTGGATATATATTTCTTTCTCCATTGTATATTCTTGGCTCCTTTGTCATGTATTAGCTGCCTAAAAGTATGGTTTTATTTCTTGGCTTGCAATTTTATTCCACTGATCTGTGTCTGTTTTTGTTCTAATACCATATTGTTTTGGTGACAATCACTCTATAGTACAGTGAAGTTGGGGAGTGCAATTCCTCCATTTCTACTTTTTTTTGCTATTCAAACTCTTTTTAAAATTCCATTAAATTTTTGTACTGTTTCATCAATCTGCTTGAAAAATGACCCTGACTTTTGATAGATATTACATTAAATCTGTATATTGTTTTGGGGAATATGACCACTTAAATGAGGATGACTTTTCTGATGCATGAGCATGGAATATTCCTGCATATCTTTGTGTCTTCTATTTCTTTTATCAATGCCCTGTGGTTTTCAATGTATAGGCCTTTTACCTCCTTTGTTAAATTTATGTTAAATTTATTCCCAGGTATTAATTTTTTTTGTTGTAATTTTGAATGTGGTTTTATTCTTAATTTCTCTTTCTCTAGCTAATTGTTTTGTATATAAAAACACTAATGATATTTTTGTGTTGATTTTATGTCCTACATTCATTTATTGTATCTAATAGTATTTTGTAGAGTAATTTGGTATTTTCTAGCTATAATCTATCATCTGTGAATAATTATAATTTTATTTCTTCCTTCCAGTTTTGATTCTTTTGATGTCCTTTTCGTGCCTTAACTTGTTCCATATCTTGGGGAAAAACTTTCAGTTTTTCATCATTTGGTATGATATTTGCTGTGGGTTTTGTCATATATGATTTTTATTATGTTGTATGTGACTTCTATTCCCATTTTGGTGAGAGTTTTTCTCATGAGTGGGCGTTGAATCTTGTCAGATGCTTTCTCTGCGTTTTTTGATATGATAGCATGATTTTTGCTTTTCCCTTGTTAATGTGATGTATTACATTGATTTATTTGCATGTGCTGTACCATCCTTGCTTCCTGGAATCACTTGGTCATAATGTATACTTTTTAATGTGATGTTGAATTTAATTTGCCAGAATTTTGTGGAGGATTTTTGCATCTACATTAGTCAGAGATACTGGTCTGTAATTTTCTTTTTGGGATCTGTCCTTGCCTGATTTTGGAGTCAATGTAATGTTAGCCTTGTGGGATGTATTTGGGAGTTTTTCCTCTTTCATTTTGTGCAATAGTTTAAGGAGGATGGTTATTAGGTCATCTCTGAATGTTTGGTAGAATGAAGCCATCTGGTCTTGCCCTCTTGTTTTTTGGGGAAGCTTTTGATTGTTACTTTGACTTCTGCACTTGTGATTAATCTGCTCGTGTTATCTGTCTTCCTGGATCAGTGCTGAGACATTGTAGGATTCTATAAATCTGTCCGTTTCTTTAAGATGGGAAATTTGTTGGCTTACAAGTATTCATAGGAATCTCTTAGGATCTTTTGTATTTCTGGAATGTTTGTAGTGACTTTTCCTCTTTCATATCTGATTCTTATAATTAGGTTTTTGTTTTTTTCTTCATGAGTGTGTCTTAAAGGTCTATTAATATTGTTTATTTTTTCATAGAACCAACTTTCAGTTTCTTTGATTTTTAATGATCTTCTGTTATTTATTTCTGTTATGATTTTTGTTCTTTCCTTCTGATTTTTGGTTTCAATTATTCTTTTTCTAGCTTCTTCAGGTGTGAGATATTTAATCTGAGATTTTTCTTGGTTTTTAATGTGTGTTTTTATCACTATAAATACTCTCAGAACTGGTTTTTCAGTGTTACACATGTTCTGATAGCTTGTCTCTTTTTCATTTTTTCCAGATAATTTTAAATTTCCTCTTTAATTCATTGATCCAGTAATTGTTCAGAAGCTTGTTGCTTCATCTCTACATCTTTGTGGTTCTTCCAGTTTAGTTTTTCTTGTTCATTTATAATTGTTCTTCATATATAACTCTTGTTAATTTATACCATTGTGGTTGAAGAAGAAGCTATTTATAATGTCAGTCCTGTTAAATTTATTGAAACTTGTTTTATGTCCTAGGATATGGTCTATACTAGATAATGTTCCATGTATTCTTAAAAATGTATAGTCATTTTTATTGGATTAGAAAGCTCTGTGTAAGTTTGTTAGATCCGTATGATCTGTTATTTCATTTAATAATTTTATTTCTTGATTGATGTTTTGCCTGTCTGTTCCATCTATTGATGGAATAGAGGTGTCGAAATCACCTGTTATTATTGTGTTACTCTCAATGTTTCGCTTTAGGTCTGTTAATATTCATTTATGTATTTTTTGCTGGTCCTGAATTGGGTGCACATACGTTAATTACAGTCATCTCTTCATGATGGATTAACCCCTTATCCATTCACATTTAGGGTGATTTTTGATATGTAGGGCTTTTGCCATTTGTTTCTGTTTACCTTTGACTTTGGAAAGTTTTCAATGTTGATTCTCTCAGATTCTTAAACTTTTCATCTATGTATCTCTAGAAGATTTGGTTTTGTGGCTGCCTTTTGTTTCATCTCTAGCTTAACCCATCTAGTATAGTCTTTTCTGAGTTGATATTATATCTTTTCTGTCTCCCCTGCCCCTTTAGCTTGTTTTTGCTCTATTTGTTGGTTCTGACTTTCTTATTCTATTTTACTATTTGTCAGGATTCTCAGGGTTTGGTGGTTCTTTGATTTGATTTTCCCTGTTATAATACTCTTTTCAGTATTTCTTGGGAGACAATTAGAAGACAAGCCAAAAATTGGGGAAAATATTTGTGAAAGATGTTTGCTAAAGAATTGTTTTCCCAAATATACAAAACTTAAAATAGAGGAATGTGAAAACAAACAACCCAATTAAAACATAGCCAAAGACTACAGCAGACACCTCCTGACAGAAGATATACAGGTGGCAAGTACGTGTATGAAATGATGTTCCACATTATCTGTCATCAGGGACATGCAAATTAAAACAACAGTGCGGTACTAGATGTAATAGAATGGCCCAACAGCACGTGTATTAGAATGGCCTCCAAATCAGAACACTGCCACCAACTGCTGGTGAGGATGTGGAGCAACAGGAGCTCTCATGCATTGCTGGTGCAAATGCAAAAATGCAATAGCAACTTTGAAAGGCAATTTAACAGTTTCTTACAAAGCTATATATATTCTTACCATATGTTCCAGCGGTGTGTTCCTTGTTATTTACCCAAGTAGTTTAGAACTTTAAGTTTACACAGAAAACTACTCATGGATATTTATAGCAGTTTTATTCATAATTACTAAAATGTGAAAGCAAACAAATGTCTTTCGTAGGTATATGAATAGAGTATGGTATATCTAGACAATGGAGTATTGTTCAGTGCTAAAATGAAGTGAGTTATCAAGCCATGAAAAGGCATGGAAGAACCTTAAATGCATTTACTCAGTGAAGGAAGCCTATCTGAAAAGCTTTGTGTATCATTCGAACTATGTGGCATTCTGGAAAGGCAAAACTATGGAAACAATAAAAAGGTCTGGTTGCAGGGGTAGTGGGGAGGAGTTGAAGAGGAGGAGAAATACCAATAGGTAGAGACCAGTGGAGTTTTAGGGAAATGAAATACTCTGTTATTATCATTGTCCATTATTTGGCCAAGACCACAGAATATACATCATTAAGACTAAACCCTAAAGTGAAACTATGGACTCAGGGTGATTATGATGTATCAAAGCAGGGACACCCTTGATTTAAAAAAAAATTATGCCTATGAAGTATGTTGGTAATGGGCGTAATTTACGTATGTGGGAGTAGGGGTTATATGAGCAATATTTGTTCTTCCTTTTTGCTTTTGTGGTAAACCTAAAACTTGTCTAATAATACAAAGTATTAAATATCAGAAAAAAAATTCAAGAGACAGAAGGATTAATTTACAGACGATTCTTAACAACCAGAAAGTATGTACACAGTATATACATATATAAGTATGTATGTATATATAAATATATATTTGCCCAGCATTTGCTTTGACTTTTAAATACTTTTGTGGTAAAGTGATTTTTGTCTATTATTGATTTATTTACAAAATTTTTTTCTTTAAAATTTCAGATGATACAGCATTGTTTGAGTTGATTCAACTGGTCCCACCAGGTACTGTATTATGTTTTGATAAGGTAATTGATGTATGAACCCATTTTAATGAGATGCTTTTAAAAAATCTTTCTGCCCTTTTCTCAAATGAAGAACAATGTTGATTTTGTAATATTGATCGACTATGTAAAATGTCAACAGAACAAATAATATATACAGAAAGATGGAAATAAATGGTATTTGAACACATTGTTCTAAAATTGACTAAGTAGTAATATCAAAAGTGGAAAATAACCTGCTATCATCCTAGCATATTTTATGATATTCATAAAAATGACTTAAATTCTTGTAATTTTAAAAACTATATACTTTCTTTGACAAAGTGGTTAATTTTCTTTGTTTTTATGTATTGACTGTTATTGGGAATGATGGAAATTAAATCTTCCTTCTGTTGTAAGCATTACACATTCCTGGAATATGTAGAGTTAAAATATAGAGAATGGTTTTAGAGAATAATTTTAGAGTTTTAACTATTGAGAATAGTTATTGATTCTATGATCATAGAAGAAATCTAAATCAAAACCTTACTTATTGTGAAAAATAGAGCTATATTTTATTAAAAACTAGTAACCTGAAAAATTCTGAGTGCTACATGAATATCTAATTCCAGTAACCACAAATTCTAGAAAATAATCTATATTTTAATAGGTAATCTAATTATCTTGCAATGGCATTTAGAACAGAATGGACAACAGAAAAATATTGATGATAATTAAATACTTAGATGTGTAAATATCATACTATTTGATGTATTTACAAGGGCATATTTTTTCCTGGGATCTCATAGGTACTAAATTTACATGACTTTCCTCCTTCTACAAAAGGGGAGGGATATGTACTAAATTTCTGAATAATAGAAATATGTTAAAATTTAACATAGCTTTATTTTAATTTTCCTCTCATAGAAAACATAATGTGACCCTAAAGCAAGTATTTCAGTAAGACATCAGGCATATAAATATTGTACTTGGTTTTGTTTCTAAATAGAATATTTTGTTATAATTTGAATCATAGGATATCTTTCTTGTAGTGGGTGAAACACTGTCTACATATGATGAGAATACACGAGATTTCATGTTTCCGGGTCCAAACCAAATTTCTGGACACCACGATTCAAACCGTCAGGTTACCATGAGGAGGATTTCTGGCCTTCGAGTAAGTGTTTTCTATTTTCTGAATAAATTTGTGATGTAAAATAATTGCCAAAACCCACCACATAACCCTTAAAACCTGAAATATACTCTAGCAACCATGTGCCCTCATGTTTCCAGGAAAACCAACCACACTACCCACCCACCTGTGGCTGCCACAGCCCCTGCCCAGAGCAGCATGCCCTGGTGTTTGTGGATGGAGCTGTGTAGCACTTCCATCTCAGAATTTGTTCCACTGTCTGACCTCCTTGTTTTACTGAGAGATTATGAGTAAGAGTGGGAGCTCAGCCTCTCTGGAAATTTGGAGCCCCTGATATCAGAGGGGCAAGGGCCACAAATTCAAACCAGCATGTTCTCCCATTACCTCAGTCCACCTTTCTGATATCGGATGTCCAGAGAAAACAGTTTCATTTGTCTGGGGAGTAACAGGAAAGAGAATCAGATTCCCCTCATCACAAGGTATTTCAAATCTTGTACTTAGTAGAGGACAGAGGACCTGCTTGGGATTATATAGATGCTGAAGAGCAATGGGGAGAGAGAGACACATCCTTCCAGTTTTCAAAGGAGCACATGGGACCAAAAGCAATCTTGCTTACCTGGTACCATCACTCAAAGAAGTTACAGTCACTGCATGAAAGTCCTATGTGGGAGACCCTGCCCCCTATATTGGGTAGCTGTGGACTTGATAGAACTCACAAAATCTGTGTATGAACTCAGTCCTTGGATTGGAGAGCTTCCTATCAGCTGCGCACAAGAGAATTGCCTTCTGCCACACAGAAGCCAGCAGACATCACTAAAACAGCATCTGGAGCTTACAACAGAACATTCTAGAGAGAGGAACAAGTCCTACCCCCAACAGAAGACAAGTGACCAATACTGGCCACATCAGGACCAATTGTCACCATTCAGGAAGAAATCTAACATAAAAGAAGAAGAAAGCCAGAGTGCTAAATTTAACACAGAAAAGAAAGCCATGCCAAAATTAGTCACTTAGAAAGTACAAATGGCCCAAAAAGAGGTAGATGCCAGAACCTCCCCAGAGAACTCAATTGACATTGATGGGACAACCTAACAAAGAAAGAGTTCCATATCATAGTTATAAAAAAGCTGAATGTGATACAGGAAGCACATACAACCTACCAGAGGTAGTTGGAAGACTTCAAGACGTCTCCAATACAAAGTGATGCATCAAAGGGAATACCTCAGCAATGAGACTGAGGCCTTAAGGAAAGTCCTAGCAGAAGTGCTAGAGATAAAAGACACAGTAAGGGAATTAAAGTTAAATATACAAAGCTCCATTAATAGACTCAATCTTACAGAGTAATGAATCTCAGAAACTGAAGACAAGATCACTGAGGTGACCCTCAGGGAAGAGGAGAGAGAAACAAGATTGAGGAAAAAAAACGAAGAAATCCTATGTGAAATATCAGATAGCATGAGAACCACAAACATAATGTATTCCAAAAGCAGAGAAGAGGTAAAAAGGAACTGAAAACTTACTCAGAAAAGAATAGCAGAGAACTTCCCACTGCTGTTACAAAAAGAAAAAATTAAGGAAATCAGGAACTGAAATGCTAATTTCAGTACATGGAGATCCAAGAAGCAGATAAAATACCAACAATTGTAAATATAAAAAGGACTACTTCTGGACACATCATAGTAAAACCAGCAAGAGTCAACAACAAAGCATAACTTCTCAAAAATACAAGAGAAAATAGACACAATACCTACAAAGTTATTTTCATAAGACTGTCATCAGACTTCTCAGCAAAAGGACTATAGGCTAGGAGAGAGCAGAACGATGTATTCAAAATACTAAAAGATAAAAACTACCCCCCAAAATACCCTACCTTAAAAAACTGTCACTCAAGTATGATAAAGAAATAAGGTCTTCCATGAGAAACACAATTTGATGGATCTTTTCACCACCAAACATGCCATTCAGCAAATCCTAAAAGGAGTCCTACAATAGGACAAAAAGAAAACAAAGAACCGAGAATGATGATAAACAGGGAAGAAAGTGCAGAAACGAAGACAGGGCCAACGGGAGAAAAAAACAGAGCAATAATGAAATAAAATCATAGAATCTGAATTAACATGTATTTATGTGTGTATATATACATATATATGATATGCTATATATAGGATATGCATATATATTTATATCGATATGTCAGCAGCTCATAAAAGTCTTATCATAGAGCTATAAGATAATGATAATCCATATGATAACCACACACACCTGAAAAGGATATCATGAGGCAATGAAAGGCATTACATTATGCTGAAGGGGGTGATTCATAAAGAAGTAACTATCATTAACGTATATATACCTAATGCTGGACCAGGTTCAGGTGCCTCCATGAGTGTATTTTACCAAACATTCAAAGTGGAGCTAATCCATATTCTCCACAAAATTGAAGAGGGATAACTGCCAAATACATTCTGTAAGATCAATATGACCCTGATCCCCAAACCAGACAAAGATAACACCAAAAAAGAAAACTATAGACCAAGTATGACTAATAGAATATAGGTGCAAAAATCCTTATCCAAATCCTGGCAAGCAGAATTTTACAACAAACTAAAAAAATAATATACTGTGATCAAGTGGGATTCATTCCAGGGGAGCAACATATGCAAATCAATCAGTGTAATACACTATATCAACAAAGAGAAAGTAAAAAAATCATATGATAATATCAATAGATGCAGAAAAAACATTTGACAAGATTCAAAATCCATTCATGATAAAAAAAACCCTTGTCAAAATCGGAATAGAAGGAACACACCACAACGTATTAAAAGCAATATATGACAATCACATAACCAACATAACACTCAATGGTGAAAAAGTAAAAGCCTTTCCCCTAAGATCTAGAACAAGATTGGTTGCCCACCCTCACCACTACTATTCTTTATAGTGGCCAGAGCACTAAGGCAGAAAAAACATATTAAAGGAATCCGAACTGAAAAAGAAGTAAAAGTGTCATTATTTTCAGATGACAGGATATTACTCATATTACGTGATATTACCTGGAAATTCCAAAAAACTCTGCCACAAAACTTCTGGAAAAACTGCTGAGTATCACAAAGTGGTAGATATAAAATCACTCAAAATTATTAGCATTCCTCTATACAAACAATGAATTAGGGAAAAATAAGAAAGAAATGCCATTCTCAGTAATGCCAAAAATGATCAAATGCTTGGGAATAAACCTAACAAAGGAGGTGAAAGACCTCTACAATGAAAACTATTTAAGACTTTAACCAAAGAAATAGAAGAACACACAGAGATGGAAGAATATTGCATGTTCAGGTATTGGAAGAACTAACCTAATTAAAATGGCAATCGTACACAAAGCAGTGTATAGATGAATACAATTCCCATCAAAATTCCAGAGACGTTTTTCAAGGAAATTGGACAAACAATACTAAAATTTGTTTAGAATCACAAAAGACCTTGAATAGCCAAAGCTGTCTTGAAATTTAATGAGAAAAAAAAAAAGGAAAGAATGTTAGAGAAGGAATCATACTTCCTGACTTCATAGTATACTACAAAGTGATCATCATTATAACAGCATGGTACTGGAACAAAAAACAGACACAGATCGGTTGAATAAAATTTGAGAGACCAGAAATAAAACCACACCTATGTGGACAGTTATCTTCGGCAAAAGAGCCAAGAGCGCACAAAGAAGAATGAAAGTCTGTTCAATAAATGGTGCTGGGAAAACTGGACAGAGATCTACAAAAAAAAAAAAAGAGAGAAAGAAATTAGATTACTCATTAGCACCTCACACAAAAGTTAGCTCAAAATGGATCAAAGACCTGAGCATAAGACCTGAAATCATATAATGCTTAGAATAAAATGTTTGGAAAACACTCCACGACCTCAAAGACGTCATTGGGGAAAGAACAGCTACAGCAAAAGAAACCAAAGTAAAACTAAATAAATTGGGATTACATAAAACTAAAAAGCTGCACTGTGAAAGAAACCACCATCAAAACAAAACACAACAACTCACCGAATTCAAGAAGGTATTCATACAATATATGTCAGATAAGAGCTTAATCTCCAAAATACATAAAGAACTCAGACATCACAATAGAAAAGTAAACAACCCACCACTCAAAAATGTGCAGCAGAACTGAAAAGACACCCAGACAAAGAAGATACCCAAATGGCCTACAGACACAAGAAAAATTGTTTATGTTACTCATCATCAAGAAATGCAAATAAAACTACAGTTGATAGCACCTCACACCATTGAGAATGGCCTGTATCCAAAGGTGTAGAAACAAGTGTTAGAGGCGGTGTGGGGAAACAGGACCCTTCCTTCACTGTTGGTAGGAATGTCAGTTAGTGCAACCGTTCCAGAAAACGGTATGGAGATTTGCCATAAAAATAAAGATGGAACTACGATTTGATCCAGCAATCCCACTCCTAGGCATATACTCAGAGTACAGAACTCTAATCAGGAAGAACATCTGCACCCCTGTGTTTGTAGCAGCACAGTTCACAATAGCCAAGACGTGGAAACAAACTAATTGATGACTAGATAAAGCCGTGGTAAATATGCTTAATGGAATTCTATGCAGCTACTAATAAAAACTGCAATTGTGCCCTTTTTCAATAATCTGGATGGAACAGGAAGGGATCATGTTAAATGAATTAAGCCATAAAAAAAAAGAGATGCAGCATGGTTTCACTCATATGTGGAAGGAAACTAGAACTCTGGTGGAGGCTGTGGTGTGTAATACCCATAAGACTGAGAATTCAATTCAGTATCTTAAAATGAGTATGGCTTTGTAAACAAAAGATATGTTAAAATTATTATAAAACCCTGCTGAAATATAAAGAACTAGTTCAGTTTAATTTGGTTTAAAACGTAATTGTTTTATGAAATTATATTATTTGAAACATACTGATATCTAACTGAAAATAATTTTTAAAAACACATGTAGCTACCCTCCAAATTTAACAACAGTTAATTTTCTGAATATTCTTCAATTTCTCCCCTTTTGCTGTTCCCTCCTCTCCACTGTCCGTTTCTGTGTTCTCTAAATTTTTTTAAAAAGAATGGCCAATAAGCATTTGAAAGGTTCTCAATCCATAAGCATTTAGGGAAATCCATATTAAAACAACAGTATAATTTCACTTTGATATTGGTAATATTAACAATATTGACAATATTAAAAACTGTTAAAAATTGGAAACTTATATGCTACTATGCTATGTAAATTGAAACAAACCACCATTCAGAGTTACTACTAAAAGATCAAGTTTCTCATAGTCAGTCAACTTCTTGGAGATATTTTCTCTCTAATATATTGAGACTTCTTGAGAATAGTCATCTGTAGCATTGCTCGTAATAGTGAAAAATTTAAATAATTGAAAAATCCATTAGTAGGTGTTTGAGTAAATTAACACCTGTTAAAAGAAACTGATGCATGTTGAAACTTTTAAGGGTTTATTTGAGCAAAAATTGATTTGAATTGAGTAATATCCAATCTCGGATAGAAAAGAGTTAAACAAATGAAAGACTTTTATAGGCAGAAGGGAATAGGAACAAAGAAGTTATACTGGCAAAAATGGGTTGATTATTGGTTAGTTACTTTTCTTTAGAGACTGGAAAGGACCCATCAGGCAGACCAACCTAGTGCTCATCAGGAGATTCCTGGTTGTCTGGTTTAAGATTCCATTTCTAGGGGAACTTGAAACTATGATTAAATTCTCTGTTGATGTGAGGCTTAACATAAGCAACTCCATCTCCCCTACCATTTTCTTGTTTTGAAACCTAACTAGAAGTGAAAACTGTGTGAGGGGCTCTCCTACCCTTTCCTTCAACTTCCTTCAACTTTTGCTGGATAGTTTTAAGATACTTTTGTCCCTGAAAATGTCTTTCACCTGGAGAAACTGAGAGAAGCCCCTGCACTTTCCAAGAAAAAGAAAGTTGCTGTTGAAATTATGTAAACACATAGTGTTTTACTAATTTTGTAAGCGTTAAAATCATCTGAGTAAGAAAAGTGGGGTGATATATCAGTTAAAATAGTGAAAAAAGGAAATTATCTTATAGGCCCAGGCTTGTGATGTACGCTGTCCTAGGAAATAGCAACTTTACCAAGGACTCAAATCTTATCTGGGATTAAAACCTGGTACTACAATAAACTACCAAACTCTAACATAGACATGGAGCTATCATAGGGTTGGGTGGATTGATGAAACCTTGCAATGGTTATCACGATGCTAGGCGCAGAGCACACTCAAGAAATATTAGTGATATGCTAACAACCATGGAGATACGAGAATTGATGATGGTGGTCTGTCTAATGATAATCTCCTTTAGATTCTGAAGTCCATGAAAATGGAATATGTGACCTTCTCACCTTAGAACTTAACTCTTTGCAAGGAGTAGGTACTTAAATGTCTCTTGACTGCAGTGAATGAATGAATTGTATCTTACTCTAGACTTCACAGAGGAACTGAGATTTGAAATGGTCTTATAATTTATACATCAACTTGCTTAGTTATTGTGACTAGTTATTCTGTCAAATACTAGTCTAGATATTAAGGTGAAGATATTTTATATATGTGATTAATATTTAGAATCTTTGACTTTATACAAGATTACCCTTGATAATGTAGGTGAACCTCCTCGAGTTAATTAGAGCTTTGAAGAGCAAAACTTGAGTTTTCCCGAAGAATAAGGAATTCTGCTCCAAGATTATAGCATAGAAATCCTCCTGAGTTTTCAGCCTGCTGGCTTACTTTTACACTTCATGCTCAACACGTCACTATCAACTTTTGCCTGAGTTTTTAGCCTGCCAGTCTGTCCTGTAGCTATTGGACTTGCTGTTCTCATAATTTCATGAAACAATTCCTTAAAATAAATCCTTTTTTTAAACTTTATTCTTCTCTTCCTCATGATTTCCTCCTCCATCGTCTTCTTCTTTCCCTGGAGAATCCCAGGATAAATGGTGAAAATATTTACTATGGCAAACAGCTATATGTAGGGAGGGATAAAGTGATAAGTTGCAATTATAAAATATGACTTGTCACTCTTCCTCCACAGTGGAAAGTTAATTACACTCTTCTTAAGTGTGAACTAAGTGACTCTAACAGATATATAATGTGGTGAAGTGACGATATTAGATATTTGAGGCCAGGTCATTAAATCCATTGTGGTTTTCTTCTTGCTCTCATTCTTCTGTAACTCACTGTGGGGGAAGCCAGCTGCCATGTGTGAGGAAACTTAAGCAACTCTGTGCAGAGGGAAGAAACTGAAACAACTCTACTGGAGTGTTTATGAAAGCTTGAAGAGCCTTGAAACTGTCAGATCTGAGTGTTAGCAAGAAAGTGAGAGAAATGTTCTTGGAAACTAGGGGGAAAGGTATTTCTTGTTATGCTATGGCATAAATCTAGCAACACAGTTATCTACAGTAATGTGGGATATAGAAAAATACCTATTGAAAAGGATAGCCTGTCGAAAGAGACTTTCTTAGAGTGTTAGAGGACTCTCTGATCTTCTTGCTCGAATAGCACAATATTGTAGGAGAGAAATGCAAAAGGAAAGACTGTTAAGCAAAAAGGAGTTGAAACTTACTGTTTCTGAAGCTTCCCAGCCTTTCCCACTGGCAAGTAGCACTAAAGTTAAGATTTCTTTTCTGAGCAGAATTCATTCCAGGGCACTTTTTTAAGAGAAATAATGTGAAAGGTATTACCCTATAGCACTCAGCAGAAGCCCAAGGCAGCTTCTAGAAGGGTGTGGCTTCTGGCTAATGCAGTGAACCTCCAGTAAGATTCACATGAGAATAAAAAATACGTTCAAGAGAATTATAGTGACAGAAACACCAAAAGAGACCTTCTAAAATGAAAAGACCTTTGGACTGCTAAAATTCTTTTGACAGGACTCTAGCTCAGAACACTGTGCAGCTGCAAACATGGTCTCCCTCTCATTTCAAAGAAATGATAATTCAAAGAATAGAGGCAGGACTCAGGGAATGGAGCCAATGAATAGTTGAGTAGTCCATGAGTAGCTATTTCTGAGCAAGGCTAAAACCAAACTTTGAATCAAGGAGCTTGTAACATTCTCCTGGCTGGATTTCAGAATTGCTTTGAGACAGCAATTCGTGTTTCCCTCAACGTTCTTTGCTCTTTTGAACTGGGATGTCGATAGTAATTATCCTGTGTCTGCTGCACATGTTTATATTGGGTATGTGTGGGACAGAAACTTGTCTCTTCAGTTCATAGTTCTTCCAGTCCTGAAGAACTACAGTTAAAGAACCGCACCTGAGAAGACTGAATAAATGTTTGATTTAGATACCAACATCTTAGATTGCAAGCTGAAGTTACAAAAGGATGAGACTTGTCTCTTTTCTATTGTAGAATGAGTTTAAGTTTGCATGTGAGAAGACTATAATTTATTGTCAGAAGGTGGATTATGGTAGTTGTAAAATATGCTCACACTTTTTTTATGTGCCTCAGCTAAAAATTTGCCTAGCACCTTTTACCTTAAGTATGGGCTGTACTTAGTGACTGGTGACTTGAATGTGACAGAAGTGCTGGTGTTAGGCTTATGTGACTGCATCTCAAAAAGGATTGTGGCTTCCCTCCTGCTTGCTTTGATCTTGGATCACTGTTTTCAGTAAAACCATATGCCATATCATGACATTTAAGCAACCCCGTGGAGAGGTAATATGATGAAGAGATGAGACTTCTTGGTAAAAACTAGAAAAGAACCAAGGCCTCAAAACATCTTGTGAATGAGTCTTTTCAGAAAACATCTTCCAGCACCAGCCCAAACCTTCAGATGAACACACCCAAATGACATCTTGACTGCAACCTGATGAGAGATTTTAAATCAGAAGCACCCAGTTCAGTCTCTCACATTCCTGACCCATAGGAACAATATGTAATAATAATTTTTTACTGATATTTTAAATTTACAAATAATGTGCTAAGCAGAAAAAGAATACAATAGGTTAGTAGACATCATTCACAAAAGATGTGCTTATAGTTAATTCTTAGGCAATTAAAACTTAACCATCTATATTGTGTGATGTTTGAAACTTTAAAGTTAGTAGGTTAAAGGCCAGGTTTTGTAGGGCACAAATGTTTGACTTCTCTGATATTGAAGCATAGGTAACAGCCTGCACTTTTGACAGTGTACTGGGTATGGACAATATCTTAATGTTTTGATGAATGTCTTAACTTACGTGCTTTCCAATGTTTTCTCTGATGATTTATGACTGTTTCTTTGAATTTTGCCGTTAAAAAATGAAACTGTACAAATATTTCTTAATTATGTAGTTGTGATATTGTGATTTATAAGAAATATCTATTTAGTCATTCAGTGATCAAAATATATTTCTCATGTATATTTGGTTTCATCCACTGTTCTTGGCTCACAGATCCCTAAATCCTTCATCTTTTGTTAGAATATTTAGCTCTCATTTTAGGTTCTTGAAATCACTTCAGAGACGCAAAGTTGAGTACAAATACATTATTTGTAACAAGTCCCTTATATACCACAGCTGGGTTTGTTTGATGAGGTGACTTTTGATATGTATCCAAGGATGGGTTCTGGCTGCTTGGAGAACCAAATAAGAATGGTAGGTGGGAACTTTCAGACCTATTCCCTGATTTCGGGACAGGGAGAAGAGCTGGAAGTTAACCAACTCGCCAGTGGTTAATGATTTAATAATGTGTATGTAATGAAGCCTCCATAAAAACCCTAATGGGCTGAGTTTGAAGAGTTCTCTGATTAGTAAACCCGTGGAGATTCAGAAACAGTGGCATGAAGGAGAAGGTGTGGAAGCTCTGAGCCTCGTTTATCCTGCCTTGCCTTATGCATCTCTTCCATTGGCTACTTCTGTGTCCTTCCTCTTATAATAAACTGGTGATCTAATAAGTGAGATGTTTCTTTGAGTTCTATGAGCTTATATGGCAAATTAATCTGACCCAAAGAGGACATTGTTGAGTCTCAAATGTATAGCCACTAGGTCTGAAGCATAGGTAACAGCCTGCACTTTAGACAGGTATCGAAAGATGAGGGAATAGTGGTCTTATATGACTGACTTAACCTGTAAGATCTGATGCTATCTCTGGGTAGACAGATTGAGGTGAATTGTAAGATACCCAGCTGGTATCCAGAATATTGCTGGTTGGTGTGGGGAATCCCTGTTCCTGTGTTAAAATTGAGTTCAGAGACATTTTGATAGTTAAATATGTCTTCACTTGTAAAAGTAAAATGAGCTAAAATGCATGAAGTATTTTCATGTATTTATGATTTGAATATTATACTGTAAAATTTTAAAAATAATTTGACAGGAAAATACTTGAAAATGGAAAGAAAAATTATTCTATAAAAGTAATACAATTACTGGGAAGTGAATCATCAGCAGTGAGAAGGCTGCTATCATTTGGTGTTACTCTGCTGTCTTCGCAAAGATGTTTATTTAGACTTAGCAGTGAAGCTACTCAATCTTGGCAAGTGTTACTTTAGGTCATATTTTTGCCATTAATAATTATCCTTTTTTAAAGTTAAAGTATCTAATAATACCCTCTCTTTCTTCTTCAGGGAATTGCTCCAAAGCTGGAATTTTCTACAACCTCAGTGATTACTGAATGTCTGATAAGTTCAAGGAAGTGCCGCACTCAGGTTAACATAATTTATTTAAAGTATCTAAAGGTCCAGTTTATTTGTTCATACTTCTCAGCATTTGGCAAGCATTCTTTTATTTTGGGTGTAGCTCTTTTCTGTATTGGTTAATCTTTAAAGCATTATCATAGGTATATGGCAGATTGTGTCTGTATGAGAGTGAAGGGCGTGGTCCATATAGATGGTACCATATTATTATTTGTTAGCTCTATGAGCCCTTTATTTTTTTATTAAAAAGTTTTTACTGGTGCAGGTACAAATAAAGTTGAGCAGAGACAGGCAGATACAAAGAGAGAGGAGGAAAAAGTACTTAATATTTTATTTAGTTGTTCATCTTGGTTGTTCCCACCAGCTGCAGGACTTGACCCAGAATCTTGGGATGTTTGTGGACTCTCTGGAAGCACTACTTACAGGGCATGCTAAGCCCTTTCTTTTTATATGTAATGAAATAAGACTGCTGGAAAGATGTTAACATTAAGAAGTCCCACCTTAAGAACTGAACTGGAGACTTCTATAAGTCTTAGAGAAGGTACAGATTACAACAAAAAATTCAGAATTACCAAATGTGACCAGGGTACTCAAGCTAGGATGCTGGAGTTGGTGAGTAAGCTTTCTAGTTCCTGAAGGGACTGTTTCTCAATTTGGTGGCTATACTGATGCTATTAAAACAAGGGAGGCTTTGTCATTCCAGCCTAAGTAGCATACATATTTGTCACCCGCCTTTAGTAAAGGGGAATATCTGGATCTAATATCCATCCTGGTCTAACTTGCTGAGTCACCAGGATTATCTTGCTGCCTTGTTATCTAATAATGTCTAGGCAGCATTCATGTTGCTACATCATGACTGGGTAACAGTGGCCAACCTGTGATAAAGAGCCAGTAATATATGAAGCTCTGTCATCAAAGTTCTGAGACAAGCAGGCCAGGGCTATCATGGTGGGATGTTAATTCACTGCCTATGCACAGTTTTAGAGTAAATTTGCTTTGCTGAGGATGATAATTGTGATCTAAGGTAATAAGAGTAAAATATAGTTATAGAGTTATTAAGATCATTCCTATTTTGTTTGACTAGATAGCCTGCCAGTTTGGCTATAAACACAGCTATAATAGATATATGCTTGTCAAAACCAGAGGTATGTTATTGACTGGTTTTTGTGTATATTGTAAATTGTTAGAAAGGCTTTACCTGGACTCAAACCTTTTCTCTAAACACTGAGGTATTTTCTTCTAGCAGATGGTTATAAAGTTGTTTTTGTTTTATTTTGTTCTGGTCTGGAGTACAGCATGCACACAGAAAAGTATATATAGAAAACTGGTGAAAGAATTCCTTGTAAATGTAAACTGTCATCTATAACATTTCCTCTATGAGCTTTTTGTCAGTATTCTGCCATTTTTTAGGTTTTTTTTTCAATATTTTTCATTTATTCTTTATTGAACAGAGATGTAAGAGAATAAGATTTGTTATCCGATGATATTTAAAAATACATGCTTTAGAATCAGATCTTGGTTCAAGTTCCTCCTAAGGCTGTTTTAAGATTAGAAAATACATTTAATATGCCTGGCACATAATGTATCTGCAAATTTAGTGGTTGTCACTAAGGTTATTATTTTTAATTATAATAATTGGGGGAGATATAGAAAATATCATTGATATGTAAGATAGAAGCATCATCTGTTAGGCACAACAGATTATACTACTCTCACATTAAAATTCTAAATATTACTAGTCATAATTTTAATATTGTTTGATCTCTGTAAGAATATGACAAATCCATTTCCCCCCCAATGAATATTAATTGCAATTAACATGTTAATGGTTATAAAAAAGCTTTTTCGCTTTCAAATATAAGATTAAGATGGATCATTATAGTTTTTAAAATAGTGACATAAACTTTGTACGATTATATAGGTTTATAATTTACAATGACCTTTTTGGGAGGGAAACATTTCTAAATTAAATGTTTTGTCACTAACTGGATTAAAAATTAAGCAAATTTGTGAATATCTGGAATAAAAACAGTTATTTTACCTACTTTAAAGTAAAACTTATTATTTCTTTAATTATCAATAGTAGTTTCATTAATATAAATTCATCTATGTTATATAAGATAATCCTTGCTGTGTAACAAGCCCCATACTAACTTAGTGGATTAAAAAAAATGTTTCTCTTAGATGTATGGATAGGCTGGATGATTCTTTTGGTCTAGACTAGTTGGGCTAGAGCTGAATGACCTAGGATGGCTTCATTCCCATGTATGCATTTGATCAATTTTGGTTCCATTTGACTTTTTTGGTAACTGGCTTGGTTTCAGTTGAGGTGATGGCCACAAGACTTTCATCATCTAGCAGACTAACTTCAACTTAGGTGGCAGGAAGTTTTTCAGGAGTAAAGGAAGACAAGCAAACAGACTTCTGAAAGTCTCTCCTTTCGCCATGTATGCTATTCTCCTGGTAACCAGTGGAGAGAGCCATTTTGTAAACTGCATAAAGCATCCACTAATTAAAATTTTATTGAACATTAAGAAGATGCACTAGGGAGTAAGTAGAGTTAGACAGTATTTTATCTGTAGTAAATAAAGCGCAGTTTATAACTTCCTTTAGTAATATTTGGCATTCAAAAGCGAATGGAGTAAGAGGATGTTGCTAGTTCTTTTTAAGTTTGTTTTAATCAGAGGTGGGTACAAAAGTACTTGATAAAAAATATTGTTAAAGTAGATGATTATGGATTCTTCTGGATCTGGAAGTAGGAGATACTAAAAATGTATACAAGTCTGAGAGAAAGAAGTTTAGGGACTGTGGTGTTGAGGATGATTAGATAACATTCAGTGAGAGTCAAAGTCAGTTAAGAGAAAGAAGTTTGGTAAATAAGGGATTTTGAGAGTTTGGGATTCAGTAGATCCACATAATAATATCTGGGATGAAGTAGAAAATGGTAATTAAAGCTGAGACCTATAAAGTTCTTTTACAGATGCCTGAAAATGAAACCTCATAGATCCTTTCAGGTGCTCACTTTCCTGTCTCTGTGAGTCAGTGTGACGTCATAGAGACAGGGGCAGTGGGCTAATGTAGAAAAGTTCTGAATGACTTGAAGTCATTGAACAAGTGGGAGAAGATCCAGGAGCATATCAAGAGACAGAAGAAAGATGATAAAATTATCTGATGTTGCTGGTCGGTATAATATTCAAGGACTTACTTTTCCAGTTAAGAAATACATTTTCTTTCCTGTTGATCTATTTTTTTACATAATTGACTTTTCTTTCTTATATTTCACATTTGTATTTTATTTACTTAGAATAAATCCCTTAGCAAACAGGAAAGAGGATGAGAAAGTAGAGAACGAGATAGGCTTGAAGCATTGTTCTTTTATTTAAAGAGGTTAAAGTTTTGAGGACAAAGATTCTCAATTTAATGAAAATGTTTATAATCGTAGCAGTATGAATAAAACTTATTTTAATAATTTTGTTCATGAAGATTGTAAAATCAGCTTATGAACATGTATCTTTGTAACATTACTAAACAAAGTCCTCTTGATTATGTAACCAGTTGTTTGAATTCTTAATTACGAGTGATAAACCAATGTTTGCATTAATTTTATAGTATACTGAAAAATAGCATTTTGACTTTGTTATATTTTTCAAACAACTGAGTACTGGGCTTCAATTTTCATAAAGCACTTCTTAACATAAAAAGGAAGTTTGATGCAGTATATTTTATTAGCTACTAGATAAAGAATTGTCTAGAAGAATATGGATTTGACCTCTTGGGATCTACACAGGTAGGAAAGACTGATCTAGTTGACTATGATAGAATGTATATACCTGAAGTTACCATTTAAAGTTTTCTTTTCTACCTGTAGTTTAAAAAAAATTCTCTTGTCTGATACAATTTTTATTTTTATGTTTAGGATAAATATATTTACCATACAGCTCCAGTTGAAAAATCACACAGCAGACTGCAAAGCAGAGCATCAAGGTCACAGAAGAAAAAACCCAAGTCACCTGAGAGAACAAAATATTGTATAAATGCAAAAAACTACGAACAGCCTACAATTTCTTCAAAATCACACTCTCCATCTCCCTACACAAAAAGACGCATGTGTGAGCTATCTGAAGACACCAGACGGCGGCTGGCGCATTTAAATCTGGGGCCCTATGAATTCAAAAAAGAAACAGATAAACCTCCATTTGTGATCAGACATGTATGTGTTCTCAAACATTCCATTTGAAACTGATCTAATCTGTTCTTCTGTTAAAATATTTTTCTGAAACTCCTTTCAGCTTCTAGTTTGTATTAATAATCTTCTTTCCTGAACTGTTAACCTAATAATCTAAAATGGAAAATTAGAATAAAAGAACGTTCTTTTGCCATATTTTAAACTTGTCAGAGATCAAGCTCCGTTATGAATGCCATGTTAAATCCTTTAAGTACTCGTTTCCTTTCCTCTTACATAGTGGACAGCATAATAACTCTACAAATTGAACTTATATATAATTGACATTCATACTAAAATGCAGAGGATGGTTTTAAAAGAGAAACAAATTTTTCTTGTGAAAAGAAAGGCCCTCCATCTTTAAAAAAATTATAATGGGAAAAAAGGTTTCCTTTGAAATTATGTCCCTTGGGTAAATCTTATATAATAGATCTTTGAAGCAAATCTTTATTTGATGGGGATGGGAAGGCATTTGAAAATAAAGAGAGTTAAGAGTAGCATAGTTCTAATTTTTATATACCAGAAGCCTGCTTTTGATGTGATTTAAGTTTAGAGCTTATCTCCATATGATAGTCAAATTAATTTTTGTTGGTTTTAAGAATCTGCAATCAGAATATTCAATAAAGGGCTTTATTAGAATACTGGTTTCTCAGTTTTTTATAAAGAAATTTCATGACAGACACTTGGGTTGTTTCCACCTTTTGGTTATTGTGAGTAATGTTTCTCTGAACATGGTGTCAAAATATGTTAAAGTGACTGATTTTATTTTTTTGATCGTGTACTTGGAAGTAAAATTGCTGGATCATATGATAATTGTATTTTAATTTTTGAGAAACCACCGTGTTATTTTACATTATACTGCACCATTTCACATTCCCAACAGTGCATAAAGACTTTCAATTTTTCCACATCCTTGCCAATACTTATTATTTATTTTTTAATAATAGCTATTGTCTTGGATGTAAAGTAGTATCTCACTGTGATTTTTATTTGCATTTCCCTAATAGTAATTTCGAATATTCTTTTTATGCGCTGTTTTTATATATTTTGGAGAAACGTCTACTCAAGTCCTTTGATCTCTTAAATGTGTGTGAGCTTTATAGCCATTTTGAATATGAATGCTTTGTTATATAATGATTTGAAAGTGTTTTTTTTCCTGTTCCATAGGTTGTCTTTTCACTTTCTTGGTATATTATCCTGTCATATACAGAGTTTTTAATTTTGATGAATAGATCTATCTGTTTGACACAAGTTTCTATTACTCCGATCTTTTTTGGTTTGAAAACTTCGTTGACTGTTACTATCTGTAAGTGGAAAAGCCCTCAGAATGCTGAGTTAGGAACACATCAGCCAAGGTGATAAGTAGCAAATGACTAATGCTTTTTAAATGTGACAAACTAGATTCCTCTTAACTATGGTAATAGAAAGTAGTCCAGGCAATGAATGATGGACATTTCTACTGCTAAACTGATCATTTTAAAGTATACTCAACTGTATAAAAAAATCTGGATTTTAATTTCAATTTTAAGAACAAATAGCAAAGTGCTCAACTAAGTTCTGACTCTGGAACATGCCAGAACTACTTAGGCACTATCAAGTAAACTGGATGCTCTGTGTTCTGTGTTCTGTAGCTGCTTTTCAGGTGTCCTGAAACTGCATAAATGTTTGAGCTCTATTTTTACTTGGAATTTGTTCTAGGTTGATCCCCCAAGTCCCCGGACCAACGCTTTATTTGGATCTTCTGGCAGAGACTGTGAAAGAGACGGATGGACCAGGATTCACAATGGTGAGCGACAAGTTCTCTCTTTGCTTAGTTGCCTTGACTGCAATCAAGCCTTTACCTTGGCATCTATTAGCAAAACCAGACTTTTTTGCTATATTAATGCATCAGTTTGGTGTCTTGCCATTTTTTACAATTTGTGGATGTATTCTCTAAATATAATAGAATTTCTGTGCTGCTAAAAATAACATTTCCTTTGAGATTCAAAATAATATTAGCATATTAAAAATAAGATACCTTCTGGTAACAAAAAAAGGCTAAAAATCTTGATTTTCTTTTTTCTTTTTTATTCAACAGTTTCTAAATTTATTTGACTGTGAAGCTCTTTTTCTCACCTTAGCATATTTTTTAGTTTGTGGAACAGGCTTTGGGAAACATAGATCATAGTTAAAATTGCTGAAGATTATGGATTTTGGACATACAATATTAGGGCATTTTCTTGGCTACTTATTTATATATTGGGTTTTGTTTTTTTTTTCTTTTTAAGGAAAAGTTCATGTAGGAATGAAGGTGGTGAGTAGGCAGGCAGGCAGGAAAAATGAGGAGGAAGAAGCATTTTATTTATATTTATTTAGACAAGTACATCTTGGTTGTCCTTCCCTGTCTGGGATGTGAACATCTCTGGGATGTAAGTGGTTTGTGTTTTAGCTGGAGGCCGTTGACCAAACCACCACTCCACCAGGGTGCACCAAATTAGGCATTCTTAAGCAAATCAATTAAATTACATTGATACCCAGTTTGTTAAACATGCCATTAAATGCCCTTGCATGGGGTATTTCTTAAATATTAACTGTCATTCCAATAATATTTTTCACATTTCTGAGAAGATAATGTCCTTTAGGCTTAATTTATAAGAATACATTTTTATCTTTAGTACTGGTTCTAATAGTTAGATTAAGAAAGAACCTCAAGATGAAGATTTTTATGAAGATTAAGTATAATTATAATTAGGGATTTGACTATTAACATCTGTTGACACTGGCTAGTCAGTTCAGAAAACATTCACCAGAAGCCTTAATTTAGAAAGGCAGAGAGGAAGAAAAAGTGAGATAGAGTGAAAAATAAATATAATCATAATCCATAGTGTGAGCTCTATCATTTTGTTTCTAAACTGTAATGTATAATCTTTTTCTAAATGGGGAAATCAAACATTCTTTGAGAACATGCAAAATTTGTTCTCATTTTCCTCTTTTAGCACTAACAGGGAAATAGATGTGATAATCAATAAGTCTTTTATACCCAAAATAGTAGATTATGAGAAATTAGGAACAGATGTTATACCCTTTGGGAAAAATTTATGGATGTGCAAAATAAGCTTTAAGAAGAAGAAAATAACTTCAATGTAGATGTTTCATTGAAGGATGTTTTTGGAATGCACTTAAGTGTTTGATTTCTCTTGACAATTATTCTATATTTACCAGCAAGCTGTTTTAGTTTCCGATAACTTTTCATTGAAGCCATTGGCTACCTGTGTAGAGGTTCAGTCAGAGAAGTCAATTAATGAAGTGATGCTTAGAACTTTTTACTTCAGCATAATTTTGGACTTACTGAAAAGTTCAATTAGTGCATAGAATTCCACTGTAACTTTCACTGATAAATCACAAATATTAATGTTTTCTGTTCTCTCTCTGTTTCCTCCTGCCTTCAACTCTGTGTATATTTCTATGTATAAACTTTTTTTTTTTTGGACAAGAACGTTGCTGTGAGTTAAATTGTGTCCCTCCAGAATTTCTGTGTGATAGCATTTGGAAATTGAGCCTTTGGAAGGTAATTAGATTTAGGTGAGTCTGTTAGGGTGGGGTCCCACAGGATAGGATTAGTGTGCTATTACAGACCCAAAGAGCTTCCTTTCTCTGCCATGTGAGCACACAGCCTAAGTCAAGCTAGAATGAGAGTTCTTACGAGAACCAGCATGTGCTGCACCTAGATCTGACTTCCTGTCTCCAGAACTGCGAGAAATACGTGTCTATTGTTTAAACCACCAAGTCCATCATATTTTGTTGTATTAGTCAAAGGAGATGACCACAGATATGATCTTTTTTGATCCACTTACCCAAAGAAGGAAATGAACAATGATATGAATAAATTTATAAATCGGATTTTACCACTTGTCCTAATATCTTTATAGCAAAAGAAATTCCACATGATGTATAGCCTTCAGTTGCCATGTATCTTTAGTTTTCTGTAATAGGCATCAATCCTTTAGCATTTCTTTATGTTTAATGACATAATTTTGAAGGTCAGTTATTTTATAGTATATTCCTCAATTTAGGTTTGTTTAATTTTCCTTCATGATTTAGGTTATTCATTTTCCCAGAGTGCAGTAGAAGCGATGTGTTACTCTCAATGCATCATATCAGGAGATACGTGATATCGCTTTACTACTGATGCTGTTAATTTCCTTATTGATTAAGATGGTGTCTGTTAGGTTACTCTAACATAAAGGTACTATTTCTTATCTTTGTAATTATGAGGAGATACTTCAAGACTGTTTTTAATTCATTTAGCATACATTGATTCTTACCTGAGATAATTTATTACTGTAATGTTTGCCAAATAGTGATTTTTTTTTAAAAAAATTTCATTACTTGCTTTTCTACTATAGAGTTCCCCATCCCCACTTCTCTAATTAATTCCTCTATTCTTGACTGGCATTTGAGCAGTTGTGTGTGGGATTATTGTTAGCTGTTTAAATATGTATGGGAATTTCTTGTGATAGTCTCTTAAACATAGTGAGCTTTTGTTTGTGACTCTCCTTTAATGGAAATTCTTCTTCAACATTTTCTTAACAACTTATCTGGCCTAGTATGTCCTCAATTTTTATAGAATGCTATTTTCACCATCACTGACTGATTTAATACTCATAATAATCATGTAAAGATGGACTTAACTATATTTGACCAAGGAAAATGAGAGTCTTAGATAAATTAACTTGAGCCACAAAATAGCCATGTCTTCTATAATTCATGTCTTCTATCACCAAGTTCTTTTCTTCACCATTCTTTTGCTACTTTCTCTTACTTTCATTCAGATGTGTGTGTGTGCGTGCATATATTTAGATTAAGCATTTCAAGCATATATTTTCTATATAGAATTTTCATGATTTAGTTCTATTATTTCTAATTTGTGCAATCCTTTTGAAGAAATTCATTATCTCTTAGCCTGCAACTTGATTTCATTATTTGTATGTTTTGACAAAGAAATCAAGGGCATCATTCTGGTCCCTTTATTTGCTTAGACTTTTGGAAATTGACTGTCTCCTCCTCAGAAGAAACATCTTTAACTTCTTCATTTGAAAATGCTTTTATGGATTTCACTTCTACATAAGATTATAATCTTTTATAAGTTTTCACTAATCCTCTTGATGGTTATTGTTTGTAAAGTAAAATTAATTGCAAATAACAATCCAAATCCTAACATGTCAAATCTTAAGTAGATAGTAATAAATGGTAATATTTTAATGTCTGATTAAAATAGCATTAAATTATCATGTCTATACTTACTAGCAAAATAGGTGACTTGTTTCAGTTGTCATTTCAATGTGTGCCTCTTTGTCTTACAGAGCAGTAGAGAGCTGAACAGTGTCATTTTTAGAAACTCCTTTTATTTAGTTTCTCTAATCTTTATTAAATATTTCAACTTCATTATAGAACTATAATTTATATAACACAAAATCCACCTGTGTTAAGTGTACAGTTAAATGGCTTTTAGTAAATAGGCAGAGTTGTAAAATTAACACAATCCGTTTCTAGATTTTTTTTTTTTTAATCATCCAAAGAGTTTCCTTCTACCCATTTGCAGTAAATTGACATTCCCTCTCTGAGTGCTTGTATTGTTTCCACTGTTGGCCTTGATGAATAATACTGCTACGAGCATTTACATTGAATCCTTGTATATTTTTATTTCATAGAATTTCATTTCATTGTCATAGATATATTTCTCATCATTTTCATTTCTAGGAATTACATTCCTGGTTCATAGGGGAAATATATTTAACTTATGAAATTACCACTGTTTTCTAATGTGTGGCATTATTTTACATTGCCACTAGCTGAGTATTTGATTTCAAGTTTCTCCACATACTTAACATTTGCTATTACTTTTTTTATTATAACTGTAGGGAGATGGAGAAATTTTCCCCAACTCTCTTCAAGGGCTGCTCAAACAAACAAATTAACATTAGACAGGATTAGTGGGAGAAAACATCAAATTTAAAATTTAATGACCCGCCTTTGGAAGTTTACATAGTTGTGAATTCTGAAGTACACAAAGCAGACTTGCATCCTGTGCTGTGGTGTGGGAAAAGGAGACTGGAGCATCAAGGAGTGAGAAGGGGGTCCTCACGTGAAACGATGATTTCGTATGATAAAACCTTGCGTTAGACTTTTGCCGTAAGATATGTTTCTCTGATCAAAGGTGGTTTCTGGAGATGACTTTGTATCTAAATATCTATGGTAAGTGTGACAGCTTTTCTCAAGTCCTACAGGGCCTCAATTAACCTTTAGTTCCACATACCATGGTGACACATACTAGAAAAGCCTGTTCTGCACATCTTGGTGAAGGCCTATCTATACATTTTTGGGGAGACTGCTCTCATATAACTGTCCTAGTGGTAGGTATGCGGTCCTATATTATTGTGATTTAAATTTGCATGCTTTTGAATGTCTTTTGCACGTGCTGATGGTATGTGTTTTTTATGATGGTCATTCTTTCTGTCACTGGTAAGCAGGGGACTATTTTGTATTTGCTGAACTCCAAACAAGAAAAATACGAGGGAGGAAGTAGGATATTTGTTTCTGAAACTTTGATAGCATAGACGTGTAAGATAAGATACTAGACTGGTGTCAACTGCTTCAGGTAAACACACCACAAGTGAGCAAGAGACAGAAAACATTTTGTTTTATGCCTTCCCTTTTTATAAAGTTGAATCTCCTGGGAGCTAGTAAGCCCTGTTTTTATTTTATAAAGGTAGATACCCTGACTTTGCTTCCAATTATAGGGACTGACATGTGGTAAAAACAATGGCCTTTTGCTCATGAAGATTCACAGGGGAGCAGAGGTCAGTCTTAAAATGTTATATGTGCATTCGGGTAGCAGTAGGGCCTTTATGAAGGACGCCAGGAGTAGATGCTCTTTGAACGTGCAGATATGTGCACGTATTCACTCTGGGGAAAGTTTTACAGTAGTAGTATCCCCAGAATGAGTGTCTGAAGTATAAAAAAGGATACTATGAAGGTTGCCAAGAAAGGGACTGACTCAGAGGGAACATATATTGGCTATATTTATTAGTATAGGACTCAAAAATTACTTTGATAGAAGGAATAAATTGATACAGAGATACTGAAATTTAGATTAAAACTCCTTAATCTTGTTTAATGTCAAGATTGGTCCCTTCAGACTGAGTCATATCTGAACCTGCTGGGTGAAAGTCAATTGTGAAGAGAAGAATGCAGAGGAGCTAAGTTACCAGACTACTCCCCGCATAAATAGTGACCTTAGTACAAACTGGATCTTAGTCACCATTTCAGATGGTTGCTAAGGAAATGTTTTGATAACTGATGGCCACATTTTGTTTTTAACCAATTCTATTAGTCACTAGTTAGTATTTGACTAATTTGGTTGTATTTAACTAACTTGGTTAATAAATTCATAATCTGATATTGCTTTATTAGACTAAGGACACTTTTATTCTTTTGTGTGCTTTTTTTTATAATAAAAAAATCCGGTTCTATCCCTTTATTAGTGGAAAAAGCACTGAACTAATCAAAGACTTTAGTTACATTGCTTGTTAGCTATACAGGAAGTCAGCCTCCTGAAATTGAAAGTAGAAATAATAATCAGTCTTATCTATTGTATTGGTCTGTTCAGTCTGCTATTCAGAATACTATCAACTAAAACAACACATTTATTTTCTCACAGTTCTGGAGACAAGGACATCTAAGATTAAGGTGCTGGCAAGCCTCTTCTTTAGAGTTGTAGGTGGCTACCATTTCATTTTACGCTTACCTGCTCAAGAGAAGGAGGGAGGATGTTAGAGATAGGTGGGGCTGGGGAGAAAGAGAGAAAGGTTGGACAAAGGCACAAGAGCTGAGAGTGCGTGGGCATTCACTAATCCCATCATCGAGGCCCCACCCGCCTGTTTTTAGCTAACCCCAATAACCTCCCAGAGCTCTCATTCCAGTCCTTTCACACTGGGAATTAGGGTTTCAATATATCAGTTTTGGGGGGCACAAACATTTAATCCATAGTATTTGGCCCCTCAAAATTCAGATATCTCATATTATAATGTAAGTAGTATTCGTAAAATAACAATTACTAAAGAACTGATAAAGACTTTAACTTGATATCTTTGCTTATATTATTGGATATTAAAATATTTCTGAAAATGGTGATATGAATTATAATCATAGAAACAGACTGATAGCAAAAATCAAGTACGAAATTAATTTTTCTTCTCTTTGATTTAAATACTTATATGTTAATTCTTTTATACATCATTTTTCAGATCATTCCCATCTTGGCTGCTACCGACCCAAGGATTATAAGGTATGTAGTATTAATTGCAAAGTATTGTGTGTCTTGTCTTTCAGATAAGAGTGTAAGTTCATTTTCCTGTATGTATGATCAGATAGAGATGATCATTTTCCTTTAGTCAAGAAAATGCACAAACAAACAATTGCAATGTCATGGAATGTCATTATCATTGTTGCTTTGTTAAGTGGTAAATCAGGCTCTTCATTGGATAGCTTCCTACAAATATTTTGTGGTTTTTGCTTATTTGTATTAATTGCTTTTCTTTTTTTTGAAAGAAAGGTGCAGACAGGAATGAAGGCAAGCAGAGACAGGCAGGGAGAAGAGGAAATGCATTTTATTTATTTAGTTGTTCATCTTGGTTGGGCCCAGGCCCTGGATTGTGCTCCTTGTGATGTATGTGGACTGTGTTCAGTAGACTTAACCCGTAAGCCAGCAGGGTGCACCTGTGTTATTATTTAGTATGTTTGTGTAAGGGTGGGGGCAGGACGAGGAACGAGTTGGAGGGAAAGGGAAAGAGAATGAAATTGCTTTTTATAACACATAGTATTTATTTACTTAAGTCAGTCACAGGGAAATTTTTGTAATATCACTGTAATTTATGCTGTTTTCTCCAATTAGCTATGTTTTTATCTCACCACTGTAACTAGAAAATCAGTAGCACTGCTTTAAATTGATGATAACATTAAACTATAGTGAAAACAGACTAATATTATTATATTCTGTCTAGAGAACTTTTTTCCCCAAGGTTCCAAGGCATGTTCTTTTTCTTTTTTTTTTTTATAAAGAGAAGAGCAATGATTGAGAGGTCTAGGGGGCATACTTTTAGCTAACTGAGGCTTTCTGATTGATAGAGAATTGAAAAGTTGATTTTTTCCTTCATGATTCAGTGTTAGTGTTTGTCCATGTGTCATGTAAAATGATCTTGTGTATCATGTAAAATAATATTGGATGCCATATTAAATTATCTGGCGCACCAGTAATAGTCATGTCACCCATTTTCAGTCAGTTTGTCTTTTCTATCCTTAAGTGAAACCTTCTTGATAAGAAGTATCATTATATTTGGATAAACAAATGACTTGTCTTATAATACCTTTGCTTATTTACTTGGTAACAATTTATTTCATTCTTATTGGTACTGAATAGCAGAGTACTTTGCCATGCTTTTGAGTGTGACAAAAAAGAAAAAAATGGAACAGTTAAGTCATGAATCAAGGCACCATGAGACTAAAGGCCCAGATCTACTGGAGTGTCAGAATCATCTGGGTGGAACTTTATAAAAATCAACTCCAGGTCTATTAAAGTGAAATTGTTGAGAATAGAGAAAGAAAATTCTTTATTTTTTAACAAGTTTCCAGGTGATTCTTATACTGTTCTATTTCCATCAATCCGAGGATTGATGTTTAAGAATCATTAATACAGCCTGTGAAAAATAGCACTTAATTGATAGAATAGTACCTTTGTGTAGTGTTTATATGAGTTATGCCCTTATTTAAGGCTATCCTGTGAGTATTGTGAGCCTGGTCTAATTTACCTATTACAAACCTACCCTATTATGTAGAATTTACTCAAGCACATGTACACACACACACGCAATATACATACACATGTGTGTGTGAATTGACCTGTGTGATAAATAGATGATCAATAGGTAGATAGATATATATAAACACATGTCAAAAAACACAATATTCAATATCATATAAAGCCCAAGAAAGTCATCTTATTTGTCCTACCTAAGGGACAAGCCTGTTTGTACATACTCTTAAATTAATGCCTTGAGCTATCTATTTATTTTCCTCTTTGTTTAAAATTGGCTTGTCTTACTAATTTATAAGTTTCAGGATAACAGACCTATTGATCTTGCTTTATGATAATTGTTAATGGCTGGCATGTTGTACAATGCATAGTGTGAGTCTTATATGCATGTCTTTCGTATGAGTGATTTATGAAGAGAAAACAAACCAGATAAAAATAAAGGAGAGAAAGGGATAAAGTTTATAGTATAATAATTTTTATTCTAAGGTAGCTGTAATCCAGCTCTATGTTGAGTGGTCCTTTTAAAAATAGGTATATATATTTAAAAGCTTCTTTTCCAAATGAATTATTTGAAAGAACTGTACTTCTTCCCATCTTTTGTTCCCTCTCAGCCTCACCTCTGGATTATTCACTTTTTAGGTTAGAGTAGAAGGTGATCATTCATGTTATTCTTATAAGGCAATGGGTAGTAAGTGACCTCTGAAGTTTATTTTTTGTATTCAAATTACAGATTTTCATAGAAACATTGCTATCTCTCTTTTTATGGAAATAAAAGATTCTTTTCTTTTTAGAGTAAGGAAGCAAGCAGGAATGAAGGCAAGATGGCAGTCAGGCAGGAAGAGAGAGGAAAATACATTTATTTATTTTTTTGTTTGTTTGCCTGTTTGCTCATGTTGGTTATCTCTGGCCCTGTGTTGTGAAGCTGGGTCTTTAGACTTTATGTGGGCTATGCCATCTGGAAGCCACAGGCTTAACGCTTGAGCCACCAAGAAGCTCCAATGATTGTTTTCTTATGGGTACATAGTAGCTGCTTAATAATTATTCAGGTTGAAATGGTTTAGGATTTTCTACAAGGGAAAGAGTCATGAAACTTAGAGTGCTGTTCTTTTGGAGAAAGTTAACTTTCTTATCCTTGATTGCTGTTCTCATAAATGCATCTTTAAGTTTCTTTTCTGTCTTACTCGTTCTGTTCTCTACCCTGAACCACCGAATTTTCTCCCTTATATGTAGTTCTATATGCCTTATAATAAGTATTCATTTAATATATTAGTTCTCAGTGAGAATTGTATCATCCTCAAGTGGCATTTTAGACATTTGTAGGGACATTTTGTCTTTACAATTATTTAGGGGAAGTGTTCTTGATATTTACTGCGTAGAGGGGCTAGATATTCTGCAGAGTGGGGCAGCTCAAAACACTGAGGGATTCTCAGGTCTCACCTACTTTCAGCTATCTCACCAACCACTATGGAGGTGAAAAACATGTTCATAGTTATTACAACCAGTCTAACTCTGTATTAGAGTATTTTATATTGTTTTTATAGCAAATATTATAGGAACATAAGTATAAATATTATACTTTGTTTTGTTAAGATTATATGCTGTTATTATTATACTAAAATGAAGTACATAACACTTGTTTTCCTCATTTTCTTGTATGGAAAGGCTTATGATCTTATATTTTAGAAAACAGCAAACTTATTTATGTAAGTGTACAAGCACCCACTGTATTTTCTAGAGGAGTCATACTTGAGCATTACATACATGTTTTAATATGTGCATTTCATTATTTTGCCTAAAGCCAATTCTGCTTCTCATCTCTATGAAGATGTCTTCCTAGCTCTTTTAAAAAGGTGTAAGAACTCTTCAGTTTTGAAAGTTCTCATGAAATTTATTTTCCTCAAATATTTTAGAAGCATTGGGTAAAGAGGTAGAAGCCTCATATTCTTTTAACTTCTTTTATACCACTACATTTAGGACAATACATTGATACACTGAATTTTTTTGGAAGTCTGTATATATAAGTTACATGTTTAAGACATTTCAAAATATAGAAGGGGACAATGCTATTTTTATATTTATATTATAGGATTATGTGCAACCTTATTAATTAAACAAGAAATTTTATCTTCATTTTGAATGACAGCAAAGATTCTACACAGCTCTCTGAAAAAGAATATTTCTCTCAATCTGCCTCTCCTATAGCTTCATCATCCCCTGTTCTTTCCTTTGCTGCTGCTCAAATGGCCATTGCTTCTATGTCTTTATCCATTACTACCAAAATATTTGAGGAAAATGAATTTCATGAGAACTCTCAAAACTGAAGAGTTCTTACACCTTTTTAAAAGCGATAGGAAACCATCTTCATAGAGTGGAGAAGCAGAACTGCTTTTAGGCAAAATAATGGAATGCACATGGAATATATGGCTGATGTCTCACAGCTTTATATCACTTTTAACATACTCACATATTACCATTGCTTCATTACACAGAGCATTTCTTTGACTTACCAGAAAAAGGACATACTTTGTCTCTAGACTTATTAAGATAAGTGTAGTGTCTTGCTTATTCTATCTTCTCAGGCTAGCAAGGCATATACTATCCGGTTGACACTATCACATCAAATTCAGAGTTCTTTGCTTAGATTTCTATATTGTCTGTATTAGCTTCTTAAACTGCCCCTGAATTCATTCTGTTCCCATGTCACTATTCTCATCCAAATCATATTTATATTTCTGCCTCCATATTTCAACTCACTTCTTTGGCTGCTAAATATCTTTGCATATCCCTTTCCCCCGTACAGAGAATACTCATATTCTCCCCAAGGAAGACCGCTCTGCAGTCACTTGAACATAGTTTGAAGTCCAGGATCTTGAGTAATGGGTAGAGCAGTCCATTTGATTACACAGGTCTTCTTACAATCCAGGAATCTGTGAACTAAGAATCACTTAATTTCTTAGGCAATACAATTCTCTCCAAAAAAAAAAAAAAAAAGGGACTTCTGTTCTTTCATTTACATGTGTTAATAAAGACACACACAGTTTCTTTTTGCTAAAGGTACATCTATTGTTTGATTCATTTCTTTAGTACTCATGAGTTTTAATGGCTCTTATCTGGAGGCCATTTGAAGTAGTCCTTGGATTGAAAGCAAACCCCTTAAGTCTTCTTAGAGTATTTAGTTTCTCTGTTTCAAAAGTCTTAATGACCCTTTGTTGCTCAAAATTTTTTTATGTCTTAGCCTTAAATCTTATGGAATTTACAGGTGATTTGGCTTGACCCTGAGAATCTCTCAATTACCAGAATCTTTTGTACTTTGCATTTCTGCTCTCAGTCCAGTCAGTTCTTTATTAGTTTCTTGAAATACTTGTTAATAAATACAAGTGAAAGTTAACATATACCATTACTCTTATTCTTTTCAGCTGTTTTCCTAGAGATGAAAGCTTGGAAGTTTTGTATTCTATCTTCTAAACAATCTCAGACTACAGTTCTATTAAGTGTCACTGAATTACATGGATCTTAAAATTTCCATCCCAGAATACCTATTCCTTTGCTCTCTGCTCCCAACCAATAAGCCAGATATATATTTAGATGTCTGTTAAAGCCAGTACGGTAAGATAAAAATCTCTCAGTTGCTTAGGGTAGGACAATTTGCTATACAAATAAACCTCCACATTTCAAGAGGTCAGTATTATATAAATATAGTTTTAGCTGTGGCAGCAAGGGTGTTGGTTTGGCTCTTATTGGACTTCCAGAATTGTCAACAGCCAGCTCAGCAAAAGACCACCATAATAAAACCTATTGATATCAAGAAAAACTGAATTTATGAGATAATACTGTCTTCATAGTGTCTCTGAAAGGGAAAAGTTAAGGGTAAATATTCATAGGATTTTCTGTTCTGGGCCCATTGTTTTTAAGGTAGGGCTTTTAATGAGAGAATCTAGTTGGCAAAGTTGTGATATAAAAGTTTAGCATTAATGGGTATTACGGTTGGGGTCTTAAAGCAAGTCTTGATAAGCAAATGTTAATTGGAAAAGAAGGGATTTGTTCAGTTGTTTCATCTCTTATATTGAAAAAAGTACTGTTTGCCCAGGTTAAGAATTTGTTATTTCAAGAAGGGAGCCAACTGATTATTGAACAGATTATTGTTCAGCTAAAGTATTTATTGGAAGGTTCTGAAGCAAAAAGTCATATTGAGGTAGGTAGGTTCCAGTTCTTCTGATAATTAAGCCATGTGAATGCAGGTGGTCTCAGTTCTCAGGTATCTCACTCACTAATGTTATGTATGATTTTCCATTAACACGTTACACATTGTTTGCTAGATTTATTCCTAGAAACTTTATAATTTGGTTCCCCCTATAAATAGTCTTTTATGTAAAATTACTTTTTTGTGTGTTTTAGTGCTATATTGACTTGAAATTGATTTTTGTATAACATTCTTGTCATTGATATTCTTGAATATTTTTAATAAAGGAAAGTATATCATCTAAAATAATTTTATTTCTTCCTTTCGAATCATTTCTTTAGATTTAGTAGCATCTTTAATACAATGTTGAATGAAAGTGATAGTGAATGTGGTAGGCATTTATTGCTTATGGGTTATTCATGTCATCTCTCTTATTTTTAAGTCCACTTGAGACCTAGTTACCGAGCCACTGGTGTGAATAGAAATTATGTGCATCTCTTCCAGAAGGAAGCATAGAAGAATTGGTATGAACTCTCTCTTGTTACAGTGACAGAGAGGCCTCTTGTTTTAGATGGTGCAGCTAGCTATACATTTTCCATGTGTTTCATCAGCATAGATCCTTGGGCAATTTTCTGAAGTAAAATTTCTCTTGCTATCCTGTAGTACCATAGATAGCATCAGGAGAAATGAACCTATATTACATTAAGCTTCTTATTTTTAAACTTAATTTGCTACTGCAGCATAGCCTACTATGCTGTAACATAGACTGTTAAATGTGCACTCTGGTGTTCATCCTGTCTTTCATAGGATCATGTCTAAGTTTTCACACTTATGGATGTTATTTGCAGTTTGTCTTTATCGTGTATCTTAAGCAAGTTAAGGAAGTTCCCTTTAAACTTCCCTGTTTTCCATTAGTAGCCTATTTTTAAAAAATTATGAGTGGATGCTGAATATTATTAAATGCTTTTTTTCTACGTCTATTGACTGGTTAATAGTTTTTGTGTAGTGAATTAACAGCTTTTCTAATGATGATCCATTTGTATTCTTTGAATAAATCCAACTTGACATGTTGTGGTCTTATTTTTAGAACTACTGATTCTAATTAATACTTCATTTAAGAACTTTTCTACATATTCAGTAGTGAGTCTGGTCTGTAATTACCTTTCTTCTATTTTCCTTGAGTGGTTTGGTAGCATTGTTAAGATCACACCGTAACATTAGTTGGGGGCTATTCTATTTCTTGGGATTAGTTTGTAAGGGTGTTCCTTAGCTCTGTGTATTAGGTTGTTAGTAAGTCAGATTGTGAACCTATCTTCCATGAGACCTTCTTTATAGATATCCTGTGAGTCTTAGGTTTGGGGGGTTTTCCATTTGTTTTTATTATTGACTTTTCATAGGTCTCTGGCCTGGGACTTCCACCACATAATAGCTGTTTGATTTTGCTTCAGTTCATTCTTTTGTGTAGATAATGAAAATACCTACCTCATATGATTGTTGCGAGGGTAAACAAGTTATTTATATAAGTACATAGAACAGTGGTCTAAGATGAGAGGGGCTTAATTCCTACCTACCCCCAAGGATTGATATATTTAGGAATTACTTCTAATTTTCATTGCATTATTCGAATTTCTTCTAAATTCTTTTCCAGTGTAAAGAAAGTACATCTTCCTTAAACTGCATCAGATAGTTGAGCATATGGATTTTTTTAGCTAGATAAGATAGGAATTGATCATTCATTTGAAATACAGGATTCACTAAAGAATGTTCTCAGCAAAACTGAGAAACCGATCTCAGTTACAATATCTGCTTTTCTCTTCCTTTATGGTCAGAACCATATTTTCTCCTTACTCTCCTAGAAATAGTACCTATACTGTGCTTTAAATTACTATACTACAGCTTACATTGTATGCTCCTTGACAAAGGAGAAATTTTATAATGTGGAGCATGATAGTACCAGGCACAAAGTAGACTTTCAACAAATATTTGTTGAATAAGTAAATTTCCTGGTTTTCATTATACTTAATGGTTAATTTCTCTTCCATTGATTTGACCTTGAAATTCCTATAAATGTAATTTTATAACAATATGATTTAAATTATCAACTTACTATGTAAGCAACTTTTCATAAATATTAGGCATATAATATAGCCAAACCATTTTCTACTACAGATTTGAAAGGTAAGGCATTTACCTAGCTATACTTATGTAATTTGTTGTATGAAATTTTCTATCTGTAATAATCTCAGGTTAGTTTAAAGATATTAGGTTTTTATATTTATATACATTTTGATATTTGTGCTGTTGAAATGGTTACATTTCTGAGATCTTAGAAAAATTTAAAGAACTATTTCCATAAATATAAAACCTCTTTATGCTGAAAGAGGAAGATTACTAGAATCATGGAAAGCAAATATTACTGTCTTTTATAGAAGCTGCCTATGGAGAACTGAGAAGAGCTATGGAAGTCTTTATTTTCCTTCCTTCCTTCCTGTCTTCCTTCCTTCCTCTCTCTCTCCCTCCCTCCCTCCCTCCTTCCTTCCTTCTTTCCTTCCATTCTTCCTTTTTTATTTAGTTGTTGATCTTGGTTGTTTCCACTGGCCCTGGGTCTTGAGCCAGGGTTCTTAGGATGTATGTGGACTGTGTCGACTGGCCTTATCTACTAGGCTACCAGAGAGTACCAGGAAATGTTTCTTAAACTAAGGTGATTCTTATCAAAGACTCACCCCCTTATTTATATATAAAACTCTGAAAAATATTTACTCTACTTCCAGTGAATTAATACATCCTGGCTGTGTTCCCATTGCACAATTACTTATGGCATTTTTTTAGTTTTAATTTCCTTCCTCATTGTTTTATAAGTACTTACTTTTTTCATGTCTTCTATTCTGGATTATAACTTATTTGGGGTCTCCTATTATATTTTTCTGTGATTGTTGTCTCCTGTCAGTTCAGTACTTTAAACATAGAAGATGATTAATAAATGTTAAAGCATTTAAGATTTTATCCAATGTGTCATCTCTACCTATATGATATCTCTCCTATTACTTTCCTATAGAATTAGCTAAATGAGTATAGTAATTGTTTATCTTGACTTGTGCCTTTTTTTCCCCATTCTGAATGCCTTTTCTGACTCTTTACTTTCTCCATGATTTCAGTTCCACCTCTCATGAGACTTCTATCATTTGCGACTATTAGAAATCTTGGTATATAGCTCTGCAGTTATTGTCTTAGAATATATTTAACACTAAGCTTATCATTGCCAATTATGTTTGTGTCTGTGCCCTGTTTAACAAATCCACCTGTCTATATCTGAGTATTAGTTAACATGTTGTGCAAGAGATTGTCAGTGAATATTCTGAAAGAAAAAATTCAGTTATAGTCAACTAAAATAAGCTTTATTTAAAGTGGTATTGACTAGTTTGGGGAGACAAACTTAGTAGACAAAAAAAATGAATTGATCTGCCAACCAACAGGACTTAGTTGGCATTGGAATGAATGAAGAGAAAATAGTATATTGAATATAAACCAGGTGGCTCATATGTGAATATACTTCTAGAAGCAGCGTTACAGTACTCTTTCCCTTTTCCTGTCAATCTCTTAATATATGCATGCATATTTCCTGACCATGGATTTCTTTGAGCTTGTTTTTGACATTGTATTTGGCTTTGTCTCTGTGAATAACCAAGACTGGAACAATTTTCAGTTTTTATTGTATTAAAACTAGATCACATATTTATTGGATGCTTGGGACTGTGAGTCATTTGAAGTATGTGGTATTGGTTTTGGTATGAAAACTTAATTCCCTCAGCTGATTCACCATCTATTGCTGTAATTCTGAGAGCAGTGAAAATCATGGTAATCTTGAAGCAAAACCTGTGTTGTGTTGGTGTTTAATGATAAATGATAGGTGTACCATATATCTAATTTGTCACTTGGACATTCTGCAGGATTCTTTAAGATTCTATAAGAGAGCTAATTTTAATCCTATTTTACATAAGAGAGAAAAGATGTCTAAGATTAGGTAGCTTTCTTAGAGATGAAAATGACTTCAGAGGTAAATGATTTAGTAACTATTGCTAGAACATAAGCTTATAAGGCAAGGAATTTGTTGTGTTCTTTATTGTAGCCTCAGCACTTAAAAATAGTGACTAGATTATATGTTAAATGAATGAAATTTCTCTTTTGAATTCACCTTCCAGTTATCCCTCCGTCGCAGCTACTCTTGTTGATATTACTGTCTCTGTTGCTGAAATCCAAAGATGAATACTCAGTCTTTTCTAACTTGTCCTATCAAGCAGTATTTGACCCAGTTACTTAGACCAAGGGATATAAGTAAATATGAGTGTATATATGAAATAATTCTTAAATCGACTTTCAGAACAAGACCTTGTCCTATTTTTTCCCCTTTCCTTCCTGGCCACTCATCAGTCTGATGTTTCCTTTTTCATCTTCCCAGTCTCTGAATAATGTCGCCATGATTTAGATCTTATGGTCTCTACTAAGGTCTTCAGGCCTTTACGACTTAGATATTTACTAATATTAGACATTTCTTTTCTCTGTTAGTCTTCACTGATTCTCCTGTTTAAAATTACAGCCCCTTTCCTATACACCCCTCTCATCATACCCATTAATACTTATTTCTTTTCCTGATTTATTTTCCTACTTTCCTTTGACATACTACATATTTTGCTTACTTATATTGCCTGTGTTTCTGAATCTGTCTCTCTGTAACAGAATGTAAATTTCACTGGAATATATGTTCCACAAGAACAAGAATTTGTCTACCCTGATTTACTCATTTGTCTGTCCCCAGAACAAATAAAACACTGAATTTTAGAATTCTTTTCTATATGGCCTCATAGCTAATCTAGCTCTTAGTTTAAATGTATTTATCCTTTGTTTTATTTACTCACCCCTACTCATAAACCCTTAGAATTGATAACATTTTGCAAAACACAATCTGGATGTATTTAACATTTAATCTTACAATAATAATGATTGGTGCCTTCTGAAGTGTACTTTCAAATAGAACCGTTGTATTATCTTTTTGTTTTTATTTTTACTTTAATAAGTTATATGTTTATGTGCATAGGTATAATTTATAAAAATTTTAACAGGTTATCAGGACACCCCATGGGAGAGAATTTGATGACTCTTTGGAAAGGTGTGATGAGTATATGAGTTCAAGATCATGTAGCAAGCCCCAGCATTCAGCAAGGACCTTACTTGTCCATTCAGCACCCTCAACAGTGCCAAAGCATTCTCCAAGCCCTGTGTTAAATCGAGCTTCTCTCAGGGAAAGGTAATTTTAGTCTCTCTTTCTGTACTAATTTTTGAATAATCATTATTAGAAAAGACAGAATTATGCATGTGAAGTGATTATTTTAAGAGGCTTATTTGAAGTGTTTTTGTTGAGAACATATTACATACTACATAATGTGAGATACTTCTTGCCAGCGCACTTCTCTTGAAGTAAGTTTATTAACTATGAGTTTATTAGTTAGGGTTATTCAAATTAGACACTGTAGTTCACTAAAGTAAAAAATAAAATATGGAATAGTTTCTTTTTAGTAGGCTCATAGGGATTTACTAAATATAACCTATGCTATAGATATATCTATATCTATACATGTTCCTTTTTCTGATAATAATGCTATATATTATTGATATATGGTAACTAGTTTCCTCTTGAAAAAATTACTTTAATGACTGAAGTTGACATTTGTTATAATTTGAGTGTGAGGTGAATAATTCTTCATGTGTGTGTGTGTGTGTGTGTGTGTGTGTGTGTGTTCATCGTTGCTGAATCCAAATTGGAAATTTTTTGCTTCTCTCACAGTTACAGAAACGAGTTGTCATAAATTAAAGCAAAACAAACACCCAACAGTGGGTATTTAAAACATTTTATAGAATTTGAAACCTGAGAGATATACTGTAAACAATGTAGAAATAAAATCTATCTTCACAGATGGCATCAAAATAATAAAGTAGAACGCTAAACTACTGTAGCATTTTAGGGCCAGCAGTCATAATTGACAACATTTAACTGTAGGTATCAAAAGTTCATTTCAAAACTGATGATTTGAATAATAGTGTATCAGTTTGGAAGCTATATTAAAATAGCCCAGTTCTGAAAAAATTTGTTTCCTCGTTATCCATGCAATTATTCATCATAGATATGTGGAGATATTCTAAGGACTCTAATCCTTATAGACAGTCTTGACTAGTGCTACTTCTAGTCCATTAGAATCATGCCTGTGGGGATTACCCAGTTCATAGATACAGATACAGACTGCTATATTAAAAGATAGGGGTTTTGGGGGGGGGGGGTTGAAGAGGGGTGCGGGAACACTGGATACCTGTAGACTTTAAAGTTCTAGAGGAACTCTTGAAGAGAGGTTTATCTCTTGAAGTTTGATAACTTGCATCTTAATATCAGGGTGCTTTAAAAAAAATTCCTATGCCTGCTCTGATATTCAGACTTACAATTAGTACTGCTCTTTTTTGCCTACTTTTAGCTGCTGTGATTTTTGTTCATTAGGTTCCTTGTCATATCTTTAGGTTTTTAAAAGTATTTTTATCCTGAATCTCTTTAGATATATTTTTATACATATTGTTTTATTTTTCTACCTTTTCATTTATTTTGCAGAGCTCTTGAATTGTCTTATCAGTATAATGCACTGCCAATTTTAGTCCTGTATTATTTTATCCTTGTAAACAATTTTGCTCTAACTTTTGAATCCTGTCCTTTCCAGGTTGATAAATTATTCATTGAGGCTATATTCAAGAACTCCTCATTGAGGACAGCTAAAGTCAACTGTCCCTTTTTTATATTGCAGTACAGGGGATGACTTAAGAGTAGATAGTGGCACTTACATATTTATTTTAATGCTGAACAGTAGATATGAATAAGGTTCTTGCCACAAGGAAATGTGTGATTATAATATTAAATATCACCTGTAGAACACCTGTGAGTGTATTTTCTTAAAAAAAGAGATCTGAAATGTTTATAAAAAAAAATGTGTTTAAGACATATTACTAAGAACAAAACTTTGTCATTTTTTACACACTTAATACCACATATTTAACTAAAAGACATTCTCTGGTGTGGCTTTTTAGATCACTGAGCAATAAACATACAGGGTGTTCATACAATCCATTGGAATCAATAAACAATTTAATCTAATGTAAATGTAGATTGTATTTTCCAGGAAAAATTGGAAGTGTGACAGAATATAGATATAGGAGTTCATCTGGGGAAATATTCATTAAAATTAAATGTTTTCCTTAAGATGTCTAGAAAATGCTTATTCCTTAATCATGTATATGAGTTAATAGACTTTAAAAACCTTATCAGTGACTCTAAGCAAATGGATTTCTTTCATTTACAATGACAGTGTTTTTTGCTGTAAGTGCATTAAAAACCCTCTAAGAGTTAGCACATCATACAATGGTTTCAATTTTGATTATGTGTTACCTTTCAGAAGGAGTTTTCTCCTTGGAGTACAAATATTAGTATTATTACTTAAAATTTACATTAGGCCATAGAATTATTGCTAAAATCAGAATTAGAAATACTAACAAATCTAATTTAAAAGGAGCTCATATTCTTTTGATTGTGCTTTAAACTTTTGATTTTGTAAATGGAGTTAGATTTGGTAAGTAGTGATTTCTTATACCACAGCACAGACTAGTGGGTTTTCTCAGAGTCATTATTGAAAAGACCCTCTTGTAGCTGGTTATTTGGATCTCAGATTTTTAAGATGTGTTACATATGTGGCAAATAACTAAATCTGCCGATGTGTTTGCATAGATGCAACAACACATTGTTTTGACAAATCCAGAAGCTAAAATTTAGATACAGTTGATCATCCATTATTTGTTTTCAGTCTTTAAAACAGATTATATAAATAATTTATCCTGCTTAATAGTTTATGCTTCATGTAAACTTATAAAATTCTAACTTTTGAGAACAAATTAAGAGAATAAGAGACAAAGATTTAAGCAAACTTTTAACATTTTAGTATTCATTCCTTTATAAAGACATTATCAATAACACTTAATACAGTTGTATTGTAATCAGGTGGATCTGGTGGAAGTTTTTATTATTACTTGTATGAAATGAAGTTGCTTAACTATATTAATACCAGATATGCATTTGGGAAGGGCTTAAGAAAGAATAGGTGACTTTATTTCTTCCTTGATTTCAACATTCATGTTTTAATAAAAGTCACATTTTTCTTATGTTTTTCAATGTTTATTTTAAAGAAAGTATAGAAGAGACTAGAAAGTAATATCTGTGTGAGAGTGGATCTTATAATTTGTATATTCCTCTGTATTCTGAAAGAATAAAGATATGATTGGATTCTAAGTAATGTTTTCATATCCCGTTTCATTTTTTTAAATTAATTTTAATTTTCTGATTTTCAGATTATTGAGGAATAAAAATTTTAATACATGGGATTATCACTCTAATATGAAAATCTTTATCTTTATTATGAAATAAAGCTCTAGAGAATTATGTATGGAAATAATGAAAATAGTTAGATACATAGGTATACACTTCCAAATGCACATCGGACTTTATTAGTCTGTTTATTGAACATAAAGTCAATAGTTAATACTATAGCTTAGAATCAAGACCTGATTTTATGTCTGCCTCTTATTCTTTGTCAAAGGAAGAAAATGTTATTTTAATCTTTATCACCTAGTGATAAGAAAAAAAAAAGACTTTCTGAATGACTTGAAAAGATTTGTTTTTCTCTCTGTCTCTAAGTCACCTTTGATATCTATGCCTACAGGTTCCACTCTGATTGGTGTTCACCCTCAAACTGCGATGAGATCCATGACCGGGTAAAAAATGTCTTGAAATCACATCAGGCTCATCAAGGACACTTATATGTTAGTTTCTAAAATTTTCTCTTGAAAGCTTTTTATAATTGGGCAAGAAAACCGCCCAAGATACTTAAAACTTGCAGTTGTTAATCTTTGGGAAGGAAAAAAAGATACAACTTTCATTTGATGGAAGTCCAGAGTTTTGCTACAGGCAGTCTATCCCACTTCCTGCTTGACCTGAGTCATTATGCAAAATGTTTGACATAGACCATCTGAACTATAAAAAATGTTACTGGTAATTATCTCATAAAAAGTCAGTTAGTGCAGTGACTTTGATAATTATCTCACGGCCTTCAAAATATGAAAAGTCTTATTTTATGGTCCAGTGTGAAACAGTACCATTTACTGCAAAGAGATTTTATATTTATGCTAAATGGTGGAATCAGGAAGGGGGATGAGAAATATGTATCTTAAGAAGCTTCCTGCCAATTTTCTGTTAATCAAATATATTTTAAAGAAGAGGAAAAGAGTAGATCAGTTTTATCAGATACAATATTTAGAGCTATGTCAATATGAGATTATTTTCTGAGATAAGGAAAATAAACATATTCATGTAGGACAGGGGGATAATTTCAGTATACAACTTTTGTTTTATCTTGTTTCATTCACTAATTTTAAAAGGAATCATTATCATGAATGTCATGTTGGGCACCAAGCTAGTTCTGCAAATATAACTGAATATTGTGGCATTGACATTAGCTTGTACAATTTTGTTTGTGTAAGCATATTGGTTTTAAAATTAAACTTATTTTCAAAGTATATACATATAGAAAATGCATATATAGTAAACTGCTTCATGAATTATAATAAAATCAGCAAATTCCAAATTATTTAATGAATTAAGAAAAAACACCAATTCTGCAGGAAGCCCTCTTATTTCCTCCCAGCTGCTGCTGCTTCAAAGTCAAACATCCAAACTTCAACTAGTAGAATTGTTGTTGTCTACTTTGATATTTATATAAATAACATCCTATGGAGTTTACTCCTTTTTTAGACATCTTTACAGTGCAGATTTCTTTAGCAATAGTTCTTCACTTCTGCTGTTGCATAATATTTCTGTGTGAAAATACTACCATTGAATTACTCATTCCACTGTTGCTAGACATTGAATTATACCTGGTTTTAGTTATTATAGAGCTGCTATAAGAAGTTTTTGTATAATTTCGGTAGCATTCTATGTTCGACTTGGGTCTACAGCAACCAGTGGAATTGCTCAATCATAAGGTAGATGAGCTTTTAGTGTTAGTAACTACTGCCACAGCAATTTTAATAATTTACACTCCCACAACCAGTGTGTTTGAGTTCTACTTATCACATACCCTTGCTGTTAGTCAATTAATTTTGGTGTGCTTGTGTGTATTTTCACTGTGGCATTTTTATAAGTAGCAGTTTATCAAATAGTGGGTTCAATGTGTTATTTCCTGATAACTAGTAAATATGTTTATTGGTCATTAGGATATCTTTTTTCCTGTAGTTTCATTGGGAAATAATGTACGTACATTGCTATATAAGTTTAAGTATATATAGTTTGAGGGTTTGAATTATATATGTTGTGAAGTGATCATGTTTATGTTCTCATATAGCTACTATAAAGAGCCAGGGATACAAAAGAACAAAGGAAAACATTTCTCCTTGTGATGAGACCACTGTGGCTTTACTCTATACAACTTTCCTATATGTCATGATACAGCAGTGTTAGCTGTAGTCATCATGTATAGCACATCCCAGGTACCTACTTACCTTCTAAGTGGAAATTTGTCGTTTTTGACCACCTTCCTCCAATTTCCTCTCCCCCAACCCTCTATCTCTTGTAACCATAAGTCTGATCTTTTTTTCTGAGTTTTTTCTTTTTTCTTTTCTATTTATTATAAGCAATATCCTATAGTATGTCTTCCTCTGTCTGGGTATTTTACATAGTGTGATATACTCAGAGTCCATGTTGTTGCAAAAGATAGTATTTCCTCTGATTTGTAGCTGAATAATATTCGTGTGTGTGTGTGTGGGTGTGTCTCTCAACTTATTTACTCATTCATGAATCCATGGACAGAGGTTGTTTCTTTGTTTTGACTGTGAGAAATAATGCTGCTATGAACATGGAGGCGCAGCTATATTTTTGGATTAGTGCTTTTATTTATGGTCTCAAAGTGGAATTGCTGAATCATGTGGTAGTTTGACTTTTTGACTTTTTTTATTTGTAATCAGTGACCCTGGGGCACAAAGCCAGATCATTAGGCTTTACATAGCCTTTACCTTACCATCCTGAGTCCCAGGAGTGCACCTCAGATTTTAATTTTTTGAGAATCGTTCATGCTGATTTTCAAAGTGACTCTTGCTAATTTACAAATTACCAAATAGTGCAGAAGGGTTCCCTTTTCTCCACATCCACACTTGTCTCTTGTTTTTTGGATGATGGGTATTCTAACAGGTATGAGGTGTGATAACTTACTGTGGCTTGATGTAGCTGCATTTTTTATTTATTGCTTGTGCTCTAGTGTCATATCCAGAAAATGATTGGTAAGGCACCCATGTCAAGGAGCTTTATTTGTATGATTTCTTTTAGAAATTTTATTGCTGAAAGTCCTCAATTTATATCTTTAATCCATTGAGAGTTAATTTTTGTGAGCAGTGTCAGATTGGGGCCAGTTTCATTCTTTTGTGTGCTGTTATCCCAGCACTGTTTATTGAAGAGACATGTCTTTTCTCCATTGAGTCTTATTGGCTTCTTTGTTAAATATAAGTTGATCATGTATGCTTGGGTTTATCTCTGGACTCTTGATTCTGTTCTGTTTGTCTATTTGTATTTTCAATGCCAGTACCATACTGTTTTGATGATTATAGCTTAATAATATAGTTTGAACTCACAATGTGTGATACCCTCTTCTTTGTTTTCTTTCTCAAGATTCCCTTGGTTACAGTCAATTTTGAAGGCAGTTTTGTGTAAGGTTAAACATAAACTCATTATATGACCCAGCAATCCTATTTGCTAAGTAAAGTTAAGTGCCTTTGCCTCAGTCAATTGAAAACATAAGTTCATACAAAAACCTGTACACCAATGTTTATAGAAACTTTGTTCATAATCATTAAAACTGGAAGCAACCAAAATACTTTTCAATGGTGATGGTGAACAAACTCTGCTATAATTTTTTAAAAAAAGAAATTATTTTGTACAACATGATGAATGAAATTGTTTGTTGAATGAAAGAAACCAGAAACCCAAAGCTACTTAAATAATTTTGTTTATGTAATATTTGTGAAATAATAAAAGTTGTGCAAAACAGAAGAGTTTGACTAAAAAACCCAACCTCATAGAAAAATTATTAGGGTTTTGGAACTGATTAGTATTGGGGTAGTTGGTGTGTAACTCTATGCATTTGTCAAAACTACTAGAATTGTACATCAAAGTGACCTTTACTAGATGGAAGTTAAAAGAAGAGATTATCAGGTGTGTTGTTGGGGCTTCTGAGGATTTAATGCATCTATTAAAAATGTGAGACCTATCTTTAAATTAACTTACCTTAATAATTATAGGATTTGGTATTTTGAATGAATACTGTAATGATAAAGACAAAAAGAACCATATAATCACTATATTCTTGTTCAGAAATGAGCAAAGTTTTTGCACCGTAGGGTCACCATCACATTTGCTCAACTGTGTTGTAGCAGGATAACGACATAAACAATATGCAAATAAACAAGCATGTCTGTGTTTCAGTAAATATTTGTCCATACTAAAAATTGGTCATGGACCCAGTTTTAACGTGGGTGCAAAAGTCACCTTATTTACATAACAAAAGACTCCTTTATCATTTTTCAGCACATAGGAAAATGGGACACTGAGTCAGGAACTTCAGGCTAAGCCATTTACGTATATATGAGAAATATGTATTTTGATCATCTGAATTGCCAACTATATTATATATTATAAATCACAGTATTGCACATGTCCTCTCAAATGTGAATTTCATGTAATTTTCATGAAATATAATTGTTCATATTGTCCTCCCTACAGTAGGTGAAGTAATTTCCCATTCCTTTAAATGTGGGCAAGATTTAGTGATTTTCTTTTAATGAATAAAACATAGAAAGGAAAGGTAGTAATGGAGGAAGCTGGCATGTGTCACCTTTATAAAGTGATCACATTAACATCAATAACCAGTTGGAGAAATTTTCTGCAAAATACTCGAATAGTACTCTTCCAAATTGTCAAGGTCATGAGAAACTAGCAAGAACAGAAGTTTGTCACAGGTTGAAGAAGACTAAGGAGTAATGATGAATAGATGCAATGTGGTATCTTATATTGGATCCTGGAACAGAAGATGTGCACTATTGAAAAAACTATTAAGATCCAAATAAAGTCTGCCGTTTAGATAATTATTATACCAATGTTAATTTCTTAGTTTTGCAAAATGTACCTTGATGTTATATAAGATGTTAACATTAAGAGAACTGAATGAAGGGTGAAACTCCAGCTTTTCAGTAAATCAAGAGTAAAAAAAAGTTTAACAATTATGTTCTTTATTTCAGCCCTTTTGTTGGTGTGATAACAGACCCTTTGCCTCTCATAGGTACTATATTTAATTTTTGTCTTCTCAGGCAACATAGTAGAAAATCTCTTCTGTTTCTCAAAGACTTTCTGCTTAGGTTTTGTCTGCCTCGTAGTTTTAAATGAATGTCTTGAGGGAATAATTGGCACCCATTGTGTATCACTGGATTTTGAACTCTTACATTTCTAATTTTGTCCATCTAGCATAGGAGACTGCCAAAACCCTGCTGGTTACTTTGTCCTCCAGCAGTGGATCTTGGTTGAATAAAGCATGGATTCTTTGCATTTTTTCTATGCTCAGAACCCATATATACGCCCCCAGAAGAAAACCCAGCTACAAACCATTAGCTAACCTCTCCTCATGCATCTAATACCACTATTATTATTGTTTAAACATCTTTCTAATGTCTTTAAACAAAAAACATATATGTATATACATATATGTGTATTTATCCATGCACACACATGTACACACATATGTGCACACATGTATATTTACACAAGCTATTTTTTCCTATTCTTCCTACTCTGATATGACTTTCTTGATTGGAAGATATTAAGGTTGCTTATGTTGGTTTACTCTGGGCATTAATCTCAATATCTTAAATTGCTTGAAATTAAAAACAGCCTGGATCCAAGCTCTTAACATTAAGAAACACATTTTTTTTTTACCTATATCTATTCATATAGCATATATTGAACATTTTCCATGTAATGTCTATATGCTCCATACCTAGCACTATGCAAAACTCTGATAATACTTTAATGTAATTATAATTCCAGCTCATAAGGAACTTATTTAATAATTATTTCATAAACCAGAAAGTGAAAATAAAACAATAAAAATGGAGTGTGTAAAATCGTAAGGTTACTTGAAGAATGAAACACATAATTAGGAAATACTATTCTTTGAAAGCAAAATACACTGCATAGAAATAATAACTTTACTGAGTGTTCACCACAGGCCAGGCGCTGTGCATTTATTTTTCCATTTTATCCTCATATTGATCTTACAAAGTATTATTAAGATGTACTATTTTATTTTAAGTGAACTTTTAATTTTTATTTTGTATTTATGTTGCTATATGATTATATATATTGTTTTAATTGTAGTAGTTATTCTACACATTAAAATAATCTCATGTGTAGATTCCCCATTCCTTAGATATATGTCATCACATCCTGCCCTCCACATCACCAAGGTGGTATGCACCATTGTCCGGTGGGCTGCACCACCATTTGCATCCCCCTCCCCCCATCCCATTCCCTATAGGTAACAGCAGTTCTGTCGCAAGTGTCCAAGGGTTGGTTTTGTTTATTCTGTTCCTTTGTTTTGTCTATTCCTGGTCCACAGTGAGGTCATCTGGTATCTATCTTCTTTTGTCTTATTTCACTTAGCATAATCCCCTCTAGATCATCCATGTTGATTCAAATAACAGGTTTTCATCTAAGGCAGTATAGTATTACATTATGTATATGTACCACCTCTTTATTCATTCATCTGACTGTTAGTTTTCAGTTCTTAGCTATTGTGCATAGGGCTGCAATAATCATGGGGGTGCATAAATCTCTGAGGATGAGTGTTTTTTTGCGGGGGTAAATACTCAGAAGTGGAATGGCAAAATCATATGGGATTTCCCTATTCAACTTTTGGAGGAATCTCCAAACTGTTCTCCATAGGGGTTGTACCAATTTGCACTTCCACCAGCAGTGTAAATTGTTCCATTTTCTCCACATCCTCACCAACATTTGTTTTCGCCAGACTTTGAATAATAGCTACTCTCTCAGGTGTAAGGTGGTATCTCTTTGTTTTGACTTGTATTTCCCTGATAACCAGAAATAGGGAACATCTTTTCATGTATTTGTTGGCCATCTCTATATCCTCTTCTGAAAAGTGTCTCTCCAATTCCTCTTCCCATTTTTTTATTGGATTGCCTGTTTTTCTATTATTGAGTTTTATGAGTTCTTTGTATATTTTAGATATTTTAACTCCATGTCAGAAATATGAAATGTAAGTACCTTCTCCCAGTTAGTAGGTTGCCTTTTGAAAGTTTTGGTAATGTTTCCTTTCACTGTGAAAAAGCTCTCTAGTTTGATGTAGTCCCAGTTTTTTATTTTCCTTTTTGTTTCCCTTCATGGTAGAGTTGAGTCCCCAAAGACCTCTCTATGGCTGATATGATGGGAAAGTCTTTTCTATGTTATCTTCTAACGATTTTATGGTTTCTGATCTTGTGTTTAAGTCTCTAGTCCATTTTGAATTAATTTTTTGTGACCGGTATTAGAGAGTAGTCTACATCCATTCTTTCTCATGTGGCTGTCAAGTTTTCCCAACACCATTTATTGAAGAGACTTTCCTTTCTCCACTGGATATTTTTGGATCATTTGTCATAGATTAACTGACTGTATATGAGTGGGTCACTATGGTGATTCATTTCCGTTCCACTGATATGTGTCCACAAATCTTTGATCAGTACCATACTGTTTTGATCAGAGTTTTTAGGGTTTTCAATATATATAATTATGTCATCAGAGCAAATAATGATAGTTTTACTTCCTCCTTTCCAATTTGGATTCCTTTTATTTTATTTTCTTACGTAATTACTCTGGCTAAGACCTCCTGTACGATACTAAATAGCAGTTGTAAGACTAGACAGCCTTGCCTTTTTCTTGACCTTAGAGGAAATACTTTCAATTTTGTGCCATTGACTATGATGTTGGCTGTGGGTTTTTCATATATGGCCTTTATTATGTTGAGGTATGTACCTTCTATTCACATTTTATGGAGGGTTTTTATCAAAAAAAAATCTTGTCAAATGCTTTCTCTGTGCATCTGTTGCTATGATTGGGTGATTTTTCTCTTCAGTCTTGTTGATATGGTGTGTTACATTAATAGCTTTACATATGTTGAACCATCCTTGCATCCCTAGGATAAATCCCACTTTGTTGTGATGGGAATCTTTTTAATGCAATCATGGATTCTGTTTGCTAATATTTTTGTTGAGAATTTTGCATCTATATTCATTAGAGGTACTGTTTTCTGATTTTCTTTCTTGTTGCAGCCTCTATCAACTTTTGGTATTGGTATCATTTTACCCTCATACAACGTATTTGGGAATGCTCCCTGTTCAATATTTTGGAAGAATTTGTGAAGAATATGTGTTAACTAAACCCTGTAGGTTTGGTAAAACTCACTAGAAAACCATCTTATCCTGCACTTTTATTTTTAGGGAGACTTTTGATGACTTCAGTTTCTTTGCTTGTGATTGTTCTGTTCAGATTTTCCATGTTCAGTCTTGGTAGACTGTATTTTCTAAAAATCTGTCCATGTCTTTAAGGTTGTCCACTTTGTTGGCATAGAGCTATTCATAGTAGTCCCTTATGATGTTTTAAATTTCTGTGCTATCCATTGTAATTTCTTCCCTTTTCGTTTCTGATTCTAGAATGAGAGTTTTTTCTTTTTTCTTTTTCTTTATGATTCTAGCCAATGGTTTTTCAGTTTTGTTTATTTTTTCAAGAATCAACTTTCGTTTTCATTGATCTTCTAGATTGTCTTTTTGTTTTTAATTTTTGCTGCTCGAATTTTGATTATTCCTTTTGTCTGCTGATTTTTGTCTTTAATTGTTCTTCTTTCTCTAATTGTTTTAGATATAGAGTTAGGTTGTTTATTTGTGATTTATCTTGTTTCTTGAGGTGGATTTAGATTGCAATGAACCTTCCTCTTAGCACTGCTTTTGTTTCATTCCATAGATTCTGGTAGGTCGTGTCTTCATTCTTATTTGTCTCTAAGTATTGTTTAAGTTCCTCTTTTACCCAGAAATCATTTGGAAGCATATTATTTAGTTTCTAATTAATTTGGGGTTGTCTATCTTTTGAGGTTGTTTTCTAGTTTTAAGCAGTTGTGGCCAGAAAAGATGCTTGGTATGATTTCAATCTTTGTAAATTTGTTGAGAGGTGTTTTGTGTCCCATCTTATGATCTTTGAGAATGTGCCTTGCACACTTGAAAACAAAGTGAAATCTGTAGTCATTGGGTGAAATGTTCGGTATATATCTATTAGATCTATGTGTTCCAGATGGTCATTAAAAGCTGATGTTTCCCTGTTAACTTTCTGCCTGGTTGATCTGTCCATTGTTGTAAGTGGGGTGTTGAAGTCTTACACTATTATTGTCTCTCATCAGATCTAATAATACTTGCTTAATGTATGTTGGTGCTCCTTCATCTGGTGCCTGTATGTTAATAAGCATTGTGTCTTCTTTCTGGATTGACCCTTTAGTTATTATATATTGTACACCTCTGTCTTTTGCTATGCTTTTTAGATGAAGTCTCTTTTATCCAATATTTGTATAACTGTTCCTGCTCTTTTGTGATTGCCCTTCGACTGTAGGATTGTCTTTCAGCCATTGACTTTGAGCCTTTGTTTATCTTTTGAAAGAAGGAGGGTTTCCTGAATGAAGAAGATGGTTATGCTTTTTAATACATTCACCCACTCTGTGTCATTTGACTGGTGAGTTCAGTCCATTAACATTTAGGGTGATTATTGATGTGTAGCTACTTATTGTCACTTTGCAATTTGTCTTCTGTATGTTGCTCTGGGAAATGCCTTTGTTCTTCTCTTTCTCTGCATAGGTTGAATGAGTACAGTCATGTTTTGATAGTCCCCCCCTTTTTTTTCTTCTTTGCTTTTCCCCTGGGGATGTATTTCGAGGTTACCCCTCTTGGTAGCATTAACAATTCTATGTATATTTCCTATTTTAATTTGAACGTGTACTAATCGTCACTCATTCTAACTACACATTTTTGTCCTTTTCTCTTCCTCCCCACTTTTTATATTTGCTGTTTTACTGGGTTTTTTTTGTGAGATTTCTTTACACTTTATAGAGTATTTTAATATTTTTTTCAAAACTAGTTTATGGTAACAAATTCCTTTAACTTTTGCTTATCAGAAAAACTTTATCATTCCTTCAGTTCTGATTGATAATTTCTCAGGATATAGTATTATAAGTTGAAAATCCTTTTCTTTCTTTCTTTTGAATATATCATGCTATTACCTTCTGCCCTGTGAAAGTTTCAATTGATAAATCCACTGACCTTCTTATGGGGACTCCTTTGTATGTGACACATTTTTCTCTGGATTCTTTTAAGATTCTTTATCTTGTATTTTTGACATTTTGATGACATGTGTCTATGTATATTTCTTTTTGGATTTCTTTTGTTTGGAAATCTGAGCTTCCTGGGTCTGGTGGCTTGCTTCATTCTTCAGGTTTGGGAAGTTTTCATTTATTATTTATTCAAATGCAACTCAATTTCTGCCCCTTATTCTCTCTCTTCACTTTCTGGGACCTTATGATACAAATGTTTTTCCTTTTAATGTTATCCCAAAGGTCTGGAATGTTGTCTTCACTTCTTTGCATATTTTTTTTTAATCTCATTGCTGGTTTGCTTAAATGAGTTCCTCTGTTCTGTCTTCCAGATCACTGATTCTTGAAGGTTAATTCATCCTATTATTGAGTCCCTCTGTTGAACTCTTTAGCTCAGCTATTGTATTCTTAATTTCTTTGATATCTTGCTACAAATCTTCTTTCTTGATGTTCTCTTTTTATTCCTCTATTGTTTTCTGGATTACCGTGAGTATGATACTCACTGTTACCCTAAATTCATCTCCAGGTAGTTTGCATGTGTCTGCTGTATTAAGATTTTTCTTGGCTTTTCATTGGATCCATCATTTCATATATATTTCATGTATATTTGCTCTGTTCAACATTCTGTTTCTATTTCTGTAGTTTCAGTTTCCCTGCATTGATGGCATTGTATAGGGCGATGACCTTGCTGCTGTTGCACAAATGATAATCAGACTGTAGTTCCGCCTCTACCCATAGGGTGGCGCTAGCAGTTAGTATTGGGGGTGTAGTCCCTTCAGGGAGACTACACTCTTCCTTTAATTCTGGGGGTGGGATATCCATGGGTGGGATATCTGGTGGGTGGATCTTGATAATCCTGCACAAAATGGTGTTGGGAGGGGTTGAGGGTGAGGTATTTAACTCACTGCCTTCTGGTTATGGAGGCGCCCAGTATAATTTCACCCGCAGGCTCCAGTTCAGTCCCCTGTTAGCTGACTTTCCTTCCACCCTGTGCTAAGATTGTCTCCCTTGCTTCTGCATCCCGACCCTACTGGGTGAGCTCCTCGCTGACTTTGTACTGGGTCTACGGGACTTTTTTATCCTTCTGTAGTTCCACCTCACTGCTGCAGCTCTTATGCCAAGTCCCAAATCTGTGGTTTAATTGCATAAGGGGATGTTTTTGCCTACCATTTGTCATCAGAAAAGTCACTCTTTTTCCACAACTGCTGCACCTGCCCTTCCTCGGTATTTACCTTGGAAAATTGGTAAATTTCTCACTGCCCTATGGGTAGAATCTGAGTCTTTCCCCTACTAGGTTGATATCTTCTTTAACTCTCTAAGAAGTGCTGTTTTAAAGATGAGTTATTAAGACTCAGAAAATGTAAATGACTTGTATAAGATCACAAGGCTACTTAAGATGATTGGAGCCAAGATCTAAATATGGGCTAATGCTCTTTGAATGTTAACCATTAAGTTCTATAAAGATAGACCTACAAAGTGCAGTCTTACACACACATATACACCAGCTGATAATGTGACTAAACATAAACATGTGCAAACATGCAAACCTAAGATCCAGTGACACAATGTAAGATCAGAAACAGAAATATTAATATATCAGAGGATAGCCACTGTTAGCTGTATACACTGCGACACACTCTTAGACATGGGTCAGATGAAAATCCTCGTTCATCCTACTAAAAGACAAAAGTTTATTTTCTTTAATATAAACATTAGGGCTTTATCAGTTTTATTTCAGAAAGAAATTTTATTTGATTTTATTGAAGGAATATTACATTAGAACATTAAATATGTTTAAGGTATATGTCATAGTAAATCAGCATCTATGTATAATACAGTAATTTCACCAGTATTTCAGTTTTTCCTTCACTATACAAATAATTCCTTTTATCCTGTTTGCGTTCCCATTCCTTCTCTTCCAGCAACCACTGTTTTTGTTATTGTTGTTGTTTTTGGCCAAAAAGTCTATTGTTTTGGTTCATCTTTTTGAAAGTTTGTTTTTGTTTAATTTAGTTCTTTTACTATCCTTATGTACCACATGAATGATATCATGTGATGTCAGAGGGAATTTTTTAATGGGTATTTTTTACTTCACAAATAATTTAAATATAAAATTCTTCTGGAATACTGTAAACTTTGTGTGATTCATTGAATACTTGACTAATTAGTATAGGGAGAGTAAAACATATTGTGTTTGGCAGTCATTCAGAATGATGAGAAATCATTTCACACAAGTTAATTTAAGAAGTCAGTGATCAGGAAAGATTCTGTTGAAAACAGAATTTAATTGAAAAAGAAGCAACTAATCCTAGCCCAACATTTTGATTTGATATTTACTCAATAAAGTATAAGATCACTTAAACTAAGACCCTAGTGTTTTTGCGATTACATCTAAACCCAACACTCTTGTGCTTCTGGGGAAAAATGAGAGTGAACTAACATTAAACAACCTATACTGTCTAGAAATTCATGTTTTTAGGTAAAATTCATTGTGAAAATTATGAGGAATAATCCAGTTAAAGAAGTTTCTTGTTGGACTATATCTGGAAAACCAGGCCAAGATGTCTAGACTTTATTTTAGAATCTAGGAATCATTAAGTCAGAAGACTTAGTACAGATTTTTGAGTACAATGACCAATAAAGAAAGTCTATAAGCTCAATAAAGAGCTAGCCACTACTCGGCTCTTGTTAAGTGTTGTCATATCTTTCTACTTTAAAAAAAAAAGTGTTTTTATATAAACATAGTGCCTTTAATTAAAATTAAAACTAAATCATTATGTGGACCAAAATAAACCATATTTAACCACTATAATTTTCAATCTCTACTTTAGAAAATAACTACTAAGATATTTGTTATCAGTTTTTTTTTCTTGAAATGACTTTGATTGTATTAAGTAGTCAACTGGCTTGAGAGAAGAGTAAAGAATTTGGGGTGTGATTTGCTACTAATCAAAATATTAAAACTCATATATACCATTATATACCAAACTCTTTCCTTCATATCTTTATGCCTTTTATTTAGAGTTAATTTGCATGTAAATACTTATTTTGCTATTTTATCTCGATGTGATGTCTTCACTTGTTTCCATTATCTGAAGCTCTTTCTTTAGTAGATCCCTAGGCAAAGACTTGTGGAATGAGTATTACCTGAGTTACAAACAGTAATTTGCGCATGGCCTTTATACCTGAAAGTTTGACTGGAAGTAAAAATCCTTGCCTTACATTTTTTTTAAATTTTAAATATGTTCCTTGATTGTCTCTGACATGTTGCTGTTAACACTGTGTAAAATCCAGTTTTTTTTTTTTCCTTGTAAATGACTTAATCTTTTAGCCTGGAAATTCAAACATGACTTTGTTTACCCTTTACCTTTAAAGTTCAGTAGCAATGCCAGACTATATCAAGGTGTTGATTATTCAAGACTGAATTTTCCCATGTATTTTGTGTGCCTTTTATTATATTTTTAATTTTTTGAACGTTTTGTTGAATTTTTTAATGTTTTTTGTTCCGTTGACCTTATGTTTTTTTTTCTCCCTTTGCCCTCCTTTCTTTCCCTTTCTCTCTTTTCCTACCCCCACCCCTCAACTTGTATTATAGGTTTGCTGGATTTTATTTGCACATGATTGATTTTTTCACCCTTTCAAATTATTTTTTAAGTTCTCATTTTTAATCAAATATTTTTCTCTTTATCAGTTTCTCTTATATTATCTATTGTGATTATTCATTCACTTTTACATTTCCAGTTTACCTTCCGAAATTATTTTATAATTTATTACTTTGATTTTTGTCTCATTAATTTTTTCTTAAATTATATAATTCTTTTCTGCTTTCTTAAATTATATAATTTTTAAGAACTTTGAGCTTTTTTTATTTACCGTTAGAATGTAATAGGCCTCTTAGGTGGCTGCTAGTTACTTTTGCCTACTACAATTCCAACCCCTTTTGTAGTTTCTTCTCATCATACATTAATAGAGCCAATCTATGTAAACAAGATATTATTGTATAAATTATAATGTGTAACTTTAAGATTAAATCATAAAACATGTTAGTTTCTGTCTTGTTTGCTTGTAAGATCATTTATTCTTGGGAAGTCATTTGTCAAGTCATAATGCATAGATAATACATTTTCTATCTGTTTTACGATTATGTCTTTTCTGGCATGCTTGGAGGGCTTCTTATATATTTTTTATTCCCTCTTAAAACTTTTTTTTATGAAATTGAACTTAATTGTGATGGCTTTTTATGTGAAATTATTTTTTCCAGCACTTTTAGACAGGACATATGATTTAGATTAACTTTTCTAAATTTACAGTTGGAGAACACATTTTTTTCTGTTTTCATCATTTGTTCCAAGATGTGACAACTTAAGGTTTGAGATTTCCTTTTTTTCTTTCTCTTTCCAACATTTATATAGAATTTTTTTCCTTTACTTTTGTTTCTATGTTCAATTTGGATTCTTTTTCCAGATGTTTTTACTCAGTGTAAAGTTTTATCTTGGAAGATGACTTTGACATGTTAGTTTTGAGAGTTAATGGGTCCCAGGCTGCTCCATCTTCACAATTTATGGTAAACTCTTTGTACTCATCTCTGTGGAAGTGGGAAAGTCTCTTCCAATTTCAGTTGCTATATTTAAGTTGCCCAACTGTGATTTTGAGAAAATACTCTTTTGTTATTTTGAAGTTATCTGATTTATCATCAGATGCCTCAGTGATTTCCTCTGATTTCTCTTCCATAGGCGCTATTACTAACTGTCTTTATAACTACCAGTCTCTTTCCCATTTTCTCATACTTTGGGGTTCATAGAAATATCTTGTCACTTCATTTTGTTGCAGATGCTTTCTAGGGTATTTTTTTTTTTTTTTTTAGTTTTCTAAAAATATTAGCATTTTATTTCAGTGTAACTTACTTTAATGGTAAATTGTACAGTGCAATGTGTTTTCACAAAGTGAATACATATGTGAGCAGTATGGGTCAGAAACATGACATTACCAATACCCTAGAAGTTCATCACACCCCCTAAAAATCTAATATCCAACAACATATAGATTACTTTTCTGTGGGTTTGAGTATTTCATAAATCATATAGCATTCTTTTCTGTCTGGTTTCTTTGATCATTATGTGGTGACATTGATATATTCTTTTTATTTCTATATAACAGAAGACAGCAATGTATAGCCTGCAGATAAATTTCTGCCTTACTTGTTTTAAATAAAATTTTATTTATTTGGATAACCTCATTTGTTTATATTTTATATTATTGTTCTGAAGCTACAACAGCTGAGATGAATGTGATGCGACCATATTAACATGCAAAATTGAAGATATATACTATCTGTCCCTGTACAAGAATAATTTGCCAATCCCTAATTTATAGTATTCCCACAAGAATAGTATAATTTATTTGAAGCTAACATTAATGGTGTTGCTATCAACATTATGTTATATTTTTTATGTATATATGTAAATATATGTATTCCTATTGTACATAAACTTAAAATGGAATTACTGGGTAATAAGGAATGTGTGATTCCACTGGAGAAGATACTTCCAGAGTTTTTCAGAATTAGTAAAAGAGTATTCTATTGGTAGTGATTCAGCATTCTAGTTTCTTCCACATTCTTGCTAATATCTGCTTCACTGAGTATAAGTGTGTTATGTTGGCAGACTTTTACTCCTTCATTTAAAAAGTGGCATTCCTTTATCTTAGAACTATCGTTATTTCCTTGAGTCTGTTATTCATCTTACCCTTGCTCTTTTGAAGGTAATACCTTTTATCTCTGATTTTTTTTTAGAGGAAGGAAGCCAGGCAGGAATGGAGGCAAGTTAGCAGACAAGCAGGCAGACAGGAAAAAGAGGTGTTCTTAATCTATCCATTTATTTCATTGTTGATTTTGGTTATTCCCTTCAGCCTCAGGTTGTGAACCCAAGTCCTTGGATTTTGTGTGGACTGTGCTTCCATAGCCACAGACTAAATGCCTGAGCCATCAGAGCACACCTTCTGACTTAATATTTTTTCTTGTCTTTGTGTTTTAAAATTAACACTGCTGAGGATGCTCAGAGCTTATTTAATTGGTAAATTCATGACAAATTATTTTGTAAAATTCTAACCCATCATCTTTTCAAATATGCTCTATGACAGTTCCTCTATTCCTTATTTTTAGATAGCTGATGACACCTGTTAGGCCTTTTGATTGTCTCTCACAGTACACTCCTTTCTGTGTTGTTTATCATCTTTTTTTCTTTCATTGTGAACATTTCCCATAAAGCTGTGTTTTAGTTCGCTAATCTTGTCTTCTACTGGTTCTCATTTGCTATTAAACCCATCTATTAAGATTTTTATTTCATCTTTAACTTTTAGATCCAAAAGTCTCTAATTCAGTTTCATAGATGCCAACATTTTGGATATACTTAATCTTTATGTTTACTTTTTCCAAGTTTTTATTTTTCGTAAACATATTAATAATCATATTAATTATAAAAAAGAGGTAACTATTTTACTCCTAACTCTAGTACCTAGATTCTATTTATGATCTGTTTTCATTGTCTGTTTCTCTCTTGATTATCAGTTATATTGTCCTTACTCTTTGTGTACCTCTATTTTATAATTAAAGTCTTGATATTTTTAACATAACGTTACTTTTATTATGTTAAAAATAGATTCATCTAGGTAATGAAAAGGGTTCTCTTCTAATAGGCAAGTAGCAACAGGGAGTATGGTAATCTTTATTCAAAAGAGACTCAACTGGTTGAGTCTGTATTAATGTTTTGATGAATCTCAGTCTATCTTTAATTAAACTTTTGCTAAATCCTTTCCTGGGAATTTACCTTTACATTGTTTTTAAGTTAGTCTTTCAGGTTTTAAGGGTTACTTACCAAGAAACTGGCAATTTCTCTCTTCTTTGTCAGAATTTTTAGATTTCATGTCTTAAATATTTCCACTCTGAGAAGCTTTAGAAAAGATTTATGTATTTTTATCCCTTCTTGTTTATATATTTGTAACATCAGCTCTGCATATTCACCAACACGTCTCCTCCTATCTTTTCTGTCTACCAGCAACAGCTCTACAGCTTTAGGTCTTCCTAAAGTCTGACAACCTCTTACATGGTTACAAGTGGTCCAGAGTCAGCTTACTACTTTTCTGCATTGTCAACTCTTACTTGCTTCTTTATAAAAGTCTTTCTTCCTAATAGATATTTATGTTTTAGTGCCACCTGAATGTATGGCGTGTTTTTGGTCATTTTTTAAATTAGTTTGCCCCTGACCTTGCATAGTTTCAGAATTTAGCAAATATCTTGACAAGGAACTTTTATGTATTTGAAACTCCTTCAGTCTCCATTTTCTCTCTCTACCCTGGTATAATTCACAAGAAAATTCTTCTGGTTGCTCCACCCCCAGAAATAACCTTTGCCTGAACTAATAGCTGATTTGTTAACTGAGCTAATCCCAGATATTGTCAAGCATCCCCAGTTAAAAAAAAATAGTTATGAGTCTGTAAATCAGTACTACCTCCAAGTTTTTTCTTTTTTGTGTTCCCAGGGCCTCTTGCACTGGTCATTTTCTTTCTCTGAAGTACATGACATTGTACACATTTCACTTTGCTTTTCAGATGTTTGAGGGCTAGCACATAAGTCAAACTATATTGAAATTGAGAACCTGGCTATGTATTTATAGCCTCATAAAACTCCAGTTTTATGACTTTACTCATATAACCATGAAAACTTTGTAAATATCTTTGTGTCACAGCAATGACCTTGTGTCCTAATAGAGGTTGATTCTCAGCCTCTAGCCCAGACTCAGAATGTGTGAAGGCTTTGAGTAAAACTGGAGCTATATATCATCAGTCTTCTTTTGAAAGTTCTGTCTGCTAAATTTTAGTATCTCTAGTCTTCTTTGTTTTTGTACCATTCTAATAGCTTTAAAAATATAAACTTTCTCAAAATTAAATGACTTTGCGCCAGGATGTGAGATGAAAATCTCTGAGCTAGAGAGTGAACCTAGCTGAGAACTCAAAGCCACAACACAGTAGCAGGTGAGAGACCCCAGAGAGAAGGTAAAATATCTGAGTGCTACTTGGAATTTTGGAGATTCATATATAGTTTTGTTTTTTTTTAATCAGCTGTCACAGTTTATTTCTACCAAATAAACATGTGTTTTTTGATTAGTTTGATATTATATTCAAATTGAAAATTTTTAAATTTCAAAACCTTAAATAAACGTGTTTACAAATGAAATATATATGTAAAATTATCTTTTCTGACTTTTCTAATATTCAGCGAGAGCATTGGTCTACTATGAATTATTCCATCTCTCCTAAAAAGTTTCTGTATGTTTTAGTGAGGAAGTTTTTGGTTTTGTGTATTTGCTTCAATGTTGTCAAAATAAATTACCTCAAGCTTAGTGACTTAAAGTGATTATTTTATGTTTATGTAGACTTATTGTTTGATATGGGTCTCAATGGATTAAAAAGTATCAGTAGGCTGTTTTGTTGTTTTTTTTTTAGAGTCTCTAAGAAAGGATCAATTTTCTTGCCTTTTCCAGCTTCTGGCGACCACCATATTCATTGGCTTGTGTGGTCACTTTCCTGCATTTGTAAAGCCTGCAACATTGCATCTTCCTGACCTTTATTCTTATTCTATTATTTTCCTCTGTCTAAACATAGCAATGAAAGGTTTCTATGCTTTCAAGAACTCTTGTGATTAGAATAGGTCCACACAGATACTCCAAGGGAATCTTTCCTCAAGACCTCCTCACCATTTATCAAATCTGAAAAATTTCCTTCTACCATGCAGTGTAAAACATAGTCATTGGTTCTGGGAGTTAAGGCAGACATCTCTGGGGGCTAGTATTTTGCTTACTAAACTCTGCTACTAACATCTTTCTAGAATTCTCTTTTTTGACTGTTTAAAAGATTTTTTGTCTTTTACTTTTAAGAGTTTAATATTATATACTTAGGTATGATTTTCTTTGAATTTATTACTTTGACATTTGTAATGCTTCTCAAAAAGTTTTAGTTAGTCTTGTTCTTTGCATACCATATGTCTCTTAAGATCTTTTATTTTCATTCTAGATATTTTCTAATTAACATGTTTCATATTATGAATATATTCTAGTATATGACTTGCATGCTTATTTTCTTAATAAAAATTATTTCATGAAAAGAAATACTTAATGTGTTTTAATTTTCCTCTCATTTTGACTGGCACTTTCTTGATTCCATATAATATCATTGTTCTGAAATACTCTCCAATTTTCAAAATCTCATATTATGTTGCCTTTTACATTAGATCCTTAATGCATATGGATTTAATGTTTATGTATAATGTGGGATTTGAGTCAAGCCTTATTTTCCCCATGTGATTATGATCCAGCATTTGTTTTCAAATAACCGTTCTTTGACTCATTGTATTTACATGGAGATGGTTCTGGATTTGATTCAATTCTATTTGAACCATATATATTTATGTATGTGTAACCCTCTGTCTTTCTGGATTTTCTTATATTTCATTGTTTTAATTGTCTAATATTGTAATAGTGTGCTTTCTTATTTGGCTGTACGTTAATAACTTTTTAAGAGGAAGAAAGCAGGCAGGAATGAGGGCAAGTAAGCAAGCAGGCAGGCAGGCAGGCAGAGAGAGGAGGAGGAAGAAATATTTTGTTAGTTGTTCATTTGAGTTATTCCCCTAGCCCTGTGTTGCAAACCCAGGACCTTGGGCTTTATGTAGATTACACTGTCATAGCCACAGGCTTACCGTCTGAGCCACCGGGGTGTGCTATATATCTTAATATCTAATTACCTAAGTCCTTGAGCTTTTTTCTTAGTTATTTTTGTGGTTATCGTTCCTTTGAATTCCCATCAGCATTTAGAATCAGATTGCCATTTTTTTAAAACCAACTAGGATTTTGATTGGAATTACTCTGAATCTGTGCTTTGATTAGGAAAGCTGACATAGCAAATCATAACACTATTAGATCTTCTAACTGATGAAATGGTATCCTGACTAATTTAAATCTTTAATTTCTCCCAAAAATGTTTTATATTTTTCATTTTAAGAGTTATATATGTCTTGAGTAGATTTATCCCTAGATATGTGGTATTTTTCTGCCATTATAAATTGTATCTTTATATCCTAAAAACATGGACACTAATTCCAAGAGATATATGTACCCAGTGTTTATTGAAGCATTACTTACAAGAACTGAAAACTACCTAAGTATCTATTGACAGATGAATGGATAAATAATATGTGGTATATATACAACAGTGGGATAATACTCTGCTATGTGAGAGATGAAATCCTGCCACTTACAACATATATGAATCTAGAAGGTATTATTCTTAGTGAAATAAGCAATATAGAGAAAGACAAATGGCATATAATTCCAGTAATATGGTACATTGATAAACCAAATGAATTGAATGAAGTGAAAATAGATTTTTAGTCTTTAAGAACCAAATAAATGGTTACTGGATGAGAAGGGGAAAAGAGCCCTCAGTAAATCAGGCAAGAGGGGGTCGATTATATGAAGGATAGAATAAATAATGGGTAATGAACTGAATGAAGTATGCACAGATGTTAATTTATAATAATGTACACTTTAATCTTTATGATGTTATAATGTAATGTTACTTCAATAATATTAACAAAATAAATTGAATCTTTTAAAATTTGTATTTCTATTTGTTGGTGGTATAATAGATTTTTGTGCAATGACCTTGTATCCAGTTAGCTCCTTACATTCATATATTAATTTTAATAGTTGATAGTTTTAGTATACATACATAATCATATTCTGCAAACAATGAATGTTTATTTCTTCCTCTTTAATCTTTTTGCGTTTTATTTCTTTTTCTTGCCTTATTACACTATTTAAGGTTTCTACAGCAATATTAAGTAGAAGTGGTGATTGAGGGCATTCTGTCTTGTTCATAATACAAAGACATCCAGAAACTTTTTCTAATTCAACATTAAGTATGACGTTTGCTATAGATTTTTTTGTGGGTCATCTTTGTCAGACTGTAGAAGTTTCTTTCTATTCCTGATTTTCTGAACTTTTCTTTTTTATTATAAAAGCATGTGTTTATCACATTGTATCTCCTGAGGTATCATGATTTTTCTCCTTATTTTAAGGTGGTCAGTTACTCAGTTTTCAAATGTGAAACCATGCTTGCAAGCTTGGAACAAAACTCTTAGTCATAATTTTAAATATATATATATATATATATAAAAATATGTGTGCATGACTAGTTTTTATTTGCTAATACTTTGCTTAGGATATTTACATCTAAGCTAATGACAGTGATTGATCTGCAAGTTTCTTTTCTTGTAATGTCCTCCTCAGGTTTTGACTGCCCTCATAAAGATGAGTTGGGAAATATTCCAATATTCATTCTTTGAAAGAATCCATGGAAGATTATTTATTAAATGTTTTAAATAGGCCCATATTTGTGGGAGAGTGTTTTTATATACCATTTTGGTCTGTATAATTTGACAGGGATTTTTCCTTTTATGTTCTATGTTATCAAGCTGAATTATATTCTACATTATCAAACTGAGTTATACAAAGATGTTCACACTGCTTTGGTGTTGTTTTTAACATCTGTAGAATCTGTTATACCACCCCACCTTTTCAATCCTGATGTTGGTCATTTGAGTTTTACGTATCATTCCTATATGTCTTGAGCGAGAATTTGTTCATTTTGTTAATCTTTCAAAGAATAATTTTCAAAAAATAAATTTAAAAAATTTTATCTAAGGCAAGTCTTTTTCTATTACATGAGCATGTTACTAGTTAGAGCCTACCTTTTAAATTCAGATCTTTTAAGCTGAGGCTTAAGTTACCAGTTTTAAGCCATTCTTTTCTAATATTTATATTTATGACTAGGCACCGCTTCGCTGCATGTTACAGTTTTGTGTTGTACCTTTACTTCAAAATACTTCCTAATTTTCATTGTTATTTCCTCATTGACTCCATGGTAATTTACCAATGTATTTCTTAATTTCTACTTAGCTAATATTCTCTCATTTTTTTTGTTGAGAACTAAATTCATTTCTCCATAGCTAGAAAATGTATTCTAAATTATTTGAAATTTATTTTCTTATGAGTCTGTATATAGTCAGTTTTAGTAATTCCATATGTGCTTGTAACAAATGTATACTCTCTTTTAGGATGCAGCATTCTGTATAAATCTTTGCTATCTTTTTATATTGCTCAATATCTTCTCTGTACTTGAATTAAATACTGCAAAAATTTTAATGCATTATTTACCCTCTTCATCTGTAAAATGTTGCAGATTTTCATACTAAAAAAATGAGGACCTGTGATAATGAAAATTAATATTGCTAATAATACTAATATGAAAATTTATATTGCAAATCTGTATTTGCCATTTTGAGATATCGTTAAACTTTTAGCCAAAGTGACTGCACCACCTTACATTTGCAGTCCAGTTTATAAGGATACTAATTCCCAGTGCCCTGTGAACACTTGATTTGATTATAGTCATTATAGTGTGTATGGTGTCTCATTGTGGTTTTGATTTTCTTAGAGACTTAGTATGTCAAGCATCTTTTTATATGCTTAATGGTAATTTGCTTTTTTGAGACAAGTTATTTAAATCACTAAATATTTTGTTTTTGTTTCAACTGTTGTTTATATCTTATTAAATATTTTATTTGAAAGTATATTCTTCCATTCTGTATATTGTCTATTCACTTTCCTCGCACTCACTTTTGGAAACATAAACGTGTTTGATTTTGTTTAAATCTAGGTTGACTATTTCTCTTTTGGTTGCGTTTACTGCTAATGTCATATCTGAGGCTTAAGTGTCATATCTAACCCAAAGTAAATTTACACCTAGGTTTTCTAAGAATTTTATATCGGCCCTTCATTTAGGTTATTGTTCATTTGTGTTAAATATTCTTTATTATATGATAAAAGATTCCAAATTTATTGTTTTGCCTACTGGTACTTAGTTGTCCAAGCACCATTTGTTTGAAAGATTATTCTTAAGCTGTTTTGGTACTTTGGTCAAAAACCAAAATGATTTATTTCTAGATTCTTAATAATAATTCATTGAGCCTATATGGTTTTGTTTTATGTATTATAATAATAATGCCTTATAGAATAAATTGGTTCATATCCCTTCCTCTTCAATTGTTGGTAAAAGGTTGTGAAGAATTTAAATAAGTTTTAGAATTCACCAGTGAAGTCATCTAGTCCTGAATTCTTTTTATGTGAAATTTTCTGATTACTATTTTAATTTCTTGTTTATAGGTATATTCAGATTTTCTATTTCTTCAGTCTGAAGTTTCCCACAAATATGTTGCAGGAGTTTCTCATTTTCTTACTGTATTTAGGAGTTTCCACATCTGCAGAAAAATAGAAGCTATATATAGCTAGCTCGCTTGATTAGCTTAATGTCTATCCTAATATCAAGATCTCTCAAGTTTATAACATTTAACACACACACACACATACAGCAATTCTAAAGAATTGGCTCATACAATTGTGCAGGCTTGGTGAGTCCAAAATTTGATTAGGTAGGCTAACAGAATGGATACTCAGGAAAGAATTGTAGTACAAAGGCCAGGCTACTGACAGAATTCATTTTTCCTTGGTGGAAGATCGATGTTTGCTCTATTATAGCCTTTAGCTAACTGGATGAGGCCTACTCAGGTTATGGAGAGCAATGTGCTTTATACTCAGAGCCCATTGATTTAAATGTTCATCTTGACTAAAAGCTCACAGAACCATCCAGGGTGTTTGAGTATCTTCATGACTGAGACAAGTTGGCACATAAAATTAACCATCATACATGCTTTTTTTAGAATTATCCCTCAGCAATTTGTTAAAATTGCTTTGTGTTCTTTAAATAATCTTCTTATACTTTATTCCATATTATATTTATATAATATAACCAGATAATATAATATAAACCAGAATTAGAAAAACCCGAGTTCAAGGTTAGCTCTGTAACTTCTTTATCTTGTGACTTTCAGCAACTCTGTCTAAACGTCCTCTATATTATGAATTAGGAAATAGAAGTCATTAGAATAAAATATTCTATCCAGGATGATAAAGCAGATTAGGACTAGCGATGTGATTCTGTTTTGAATTTGATAGCAATAAAACAGTATTAAAGTATTTTATATATGAAAATGTCATGATAGTATATGTGTTATTTAAATACTACATAATTAGTGATATCACTGACTTTTAGTGCTGACTTTCTCTTAATACTGTTTACTTTGTCCTCCATTTTCAGTTTGCAAGCTTGAGTGGATATTCTAAGTATGATGTCAGCTTTTTGCAAAAGCTAGCAATCATTGATGAAAAGATTCTTAAAGAGAAAATTTAACTTATTGCCATCTTTAGAGGAGAGAAAATCCATAACTTCTTTTAGTAAATGTTTAATTTCATTGCTTTTGCTGTAAGAAAGATATTTCATGGAAATCCTGAAAAGAATTCTTTTGGGCTATATTATTTTAGAATGCCCTCATAAAAACTAATAAAGTAGATATTAGCTTAAAAGAATTGGGGTCTAATTTGTATACAGGAGTGTAAACTAATAGTTTGGGATGGAGGTGCTTATTTCATAGTCCAACTTATTTTCATTCTATGAGGCAGAATAATGTAAATCGAGTTAAATGTGGGCTTAAATTCTAGCTCTTTGACTTAATAACTTATCTTCGGGAAAATTATTTATCAATAAATATACATAAATAAATATGTATAACTTTTCTGAGTTTCAGTACCTTTTTCATGAGGTTTTTGAAGGCTAAAATGATAGTCATATTAAAAAATGCCTAGCTCAGTTCTGGATACCTTGAAGGAACTCAACAGATAATGACATCATTCATCTTTTTACAAATTTATATGTAGACATATGAGAATGTTGGTTAGGAATAAGAGTGAAATTATTTCTCCATTAACAGAAATGTATTTTCTGGTGCTAATGAGAATTATGCATCTTTTCAAGTGTCTTGCTTAACCTATAATTCGTAGCACATAAGGTAGGATGTGTTTGCCTCTTTGCTTTTACTTAATTTGACTTTCAAAAAAAGCCTTTTAAGACTCTCATAAGGTATATGTATGTGTATATATATGTGAGTATATATACCTATGTATTCAATATATTTATAATATCACAAGATATGGACTTAAAATATGAAGGGAATAGTCATGAAGGTCATTTAGACAACACTTTTTGTTTCTCAGGGTTGAATTTCCTTCTATGGTGTAAGATCTAGAGTAAATAATTGTTTTAGTGATTTTGATCTTACTCTTAAGACAGGCATTCTGTTTTTAAAATGTTCCATTAATTGCAAAGTTGTTATTTTGTCCTTTACTCTGTATCCTAATAATTCTATCCTTTGAGTCATTGTGGCCACAGATCTTGTTCACAAGTGTGCAAGAACTATGTGAGATTAGTCAGATTTCTATCCTTAGAGTGCAGAATAGTGAGTGCTTATTAGCTCCAGGTTCTGTTTAATGAATAACTGAGGTTCAGATCTTTGTAAAGGCACTTCTATTTACTTTTTAATATATAAACTTTAAAAACACTGTCAACATTTTCATTACTCTTGGTAAAAAATAAATTTTTCAGCTCTTGACAAAATTAAATAAGGAATATTGATTTCTGTTTCTCTAATGTCACTTATTATATAATCTCTTACCTAATAACTTTCCCAAGTGTGTATTTAAAAATTCAGTACTATTTACATATCTTTTATTTATTTGGTTCTTCTTGTAACAATCTATTTATGAAGATTGAAAACATTACTTTTAAGAATGTCATAATTTCTTTTTACTGTCTTTTTTCTGTGGTATTAGTGAAACTCCACCTCATTTGCTATTAGAGAGAACAAAAATAACAGCATCCAGGTATATGCCATTCATTTATTTAGAAGAAGAAGCAAGCAGAAATAAAGGCAAGTAGGCAGGAAGGCAGGAAGAGAGAAGGAAGAAGCATTTTATTTATTTAATTGTTCATTTTGGTATTTGCAACCACCCCACTCTGTCGCCCCACTCAAGATTGAAAACCTGGGTCCTTGATCTTTACGTGGACAATGCCCCAGCCATAGACTTGTCTGACCATAGCGCTCTGTTGTGGCCTTCTATATGCTATTTAAGAAAAGTTCTAAAACTTAATAAAGAAAGTTGAGAGTAAAAGGACAAATATGTACTAAGTACTAAATAAAAGAAAGCTACTATAGCTGTATTAACAATAAACAAAAACTAAGGCAAAAATTAATTGAAATCAACTTAGTTTCACAATGATAAAAGGATTCAATTTACTGAGAGGCTATATTAATTCTAAATATATATTCGCATATTTTGTGGCTTTTAAATTTGCTTCCCTTATTTATTGCTTACATATTTAACTCAATGCTCTTTTGCCAAATTTCAAGCAATTTTTCACATCATTTTTCTTTATAATCTATGGTCAGCTGATACCTTACAAATAGTGAATGTAATCATCTATTTGTGCTTCCTAATTTCTTTTGTTATCAGTTGTTTTTATTTTTTTCCTTTTATAAGGAACTAGGAACTTGGTAAGTAGTTTAAAAAGATCTTTAATCTAAGTGCTATAAAATTACCACATATAAGAACATAAGTTACTGTGAATAATATAGTTTACAAAGCTATCTCTTTGGAATCCTTTTTGTTGTACCCTTGAATATGTCGGTTAGAAGTTAAGAATAGGCTCTCCATGGTGCTCCCTTATGGCTGAGGAGGCTAAGTCCACTAAGGTGCAGACCATATAAAGCTCAAAGACCTGGGTTTGAGACTCAAGGCAGAGCAGAATATGCTGCCTAGTCCATAGGAAGGAAGAGTAGCCATATGTGTGAGTTTCAGTTACCTCATCTTTCATTTTCACCTTTGTGGTTAGATACTGCATTTTGGCTTATGAGTAATAATTGTAGCTCATTTCTTTTTTAAGTCATTGGCAAATGTTAGGATGCTTGCGTCTACGTAGTTTTACTTTGGCATGCAAGTATAATCTTTTAAGAGTTCACAAAACAATGGATAGATGACACTACATATCTAACTATACTTAATATCTTATATATCTTGTCACACAATATTCTCTTTCATTGATTCAGGAAACATTTACAAGTTATCTAATCTTGTATAAACATTATTAATAAAAATACAGTAAAGCTATTGAGTGTACTAAACAGAATAATAAATATTCACCCTTTTGGTTTTTGCCTAAGAATTCCAAGCATTTAATTCAGATTTTATAAGGGGGAGGGAAGAAATCATTTCCTGAAGAAATGTGAGTATCACTTTAATTACAAGATGAATTAAGGAAAATTTTTTCACATACCAGGATGAGAGAGACCCAGATAAAGAAGATGAACTGGAACTGAAAAGAAGTCTTTTATACAGAGATTCTGCCTATGACAGTGACCCCGAGTATAGGTATGAGCTTGGTTAATGCCGTGTGTAAACGTCTTTCTCATAGTTGGTATAGAACTAATCTGCTTCTTAACCTGCTGGATTTGTGGAAAATTTAGATTCTAATTATTATTATTTGCTAATAATTACTTAATTTCTAACCATATAAAATCCTACTCATATTTTACATAATAAATAAGGTCAATGAATGGTGATGCTTTTTATCCTAGTTCAGATTTATCGTGAATTTCTCTGCCCTATAAATATGCATCCCATGGTTTATTTCAGGACATGTTTATTTAATCCAAGTAATAGAAACCATAGAAATCCAAGTTTCTATAATTTTACAACTTGACTAAGCCTTTTTTAGTAACATAAGATAAATTTTGTTCTTCTAGTCAAAATTCCAGAAATGTTAGTAATAATAAAAAAAATTGCATGGGGTTTCGCAGTAGCAAACCCCATGAAGAATTTTGAAAACTTTGTATCAATTAACATGAAATATGATTTTAAAAGTTCAATGTAAGTTTATATAACTAAATGTTCTCTGAATCCTGGTTGTTATATGATTTCTACTTTCTTGAATTTCCTGAAAAAGAAATATAAGAAAAATGCTCTATAAAATAGGGTGTATATTTTTTTGCTGACTGGTCTTTGGCCTTATATTTATGGGCTTTATCCTAATAAGATAGACTAGACGTTCTATGAACATGTGAGTATTTCTCCTTTTGTCCCTTAACAGAGTATAAATGTGGATCCTTTTTATTGCCTTTCATCTAAGAAGCAACCTAGTTCTCTTAAGGTAAATGTAGTACATTATAGATGAGCTTGAAGAAGAAGCAATTCATACAGGGAAACAAAGGTTCAGAAAAATACATACCTTGACAAATAATCATTTCACTTTATTCTTGCTTAAAGCTCTATTCTTTAGGTTGCTGTATTATGACTAAGTATACTAATTTTGATTTCTTGGTCCATATAAATCTAATTTGGGTCAAAAAGGAGGATTTGATACAGAAAAAAAATTATTTTTAAGTATTTATGTATGTAATAATACCTGATTTTTATTGCAAATAAATATTTCTGCTGTCAACCCCATAGATTCTGATTCCTTTTTATCTAAGGGTGAGACCTAGAAATATGCATTTTAAGAAGTATCATGAATGATTCTAGTTCAGAAGTATAAGAGCCTCATTTTGAAAAGCACTATTCTCTCTTTGAATTTTGTTATAAACCTTGGTATTAGTTATTTTTCCAGTTCACCAAACAATGTTAATGGTTAAAGTTTTGATCACAGCACTATTTTGGTACTTCTCAAGTAAGAGTGGTAAGCCGAATATAAGAAAGTTCTGCTTATACAATTTTTAGATTATTTACATTCCTTGCCTTCTTTTGTATATATACTTGGACCAATAGGACAGAGTGGTTAGTCATTTAAATAGTCATACTTCTTTAAGACTATATTTGATATTAATACCAGAATCCAAAGAAATAATCAGGATATTTTTAGTTTTTTCCCAAAATCATATTATATGCAAGGTCAAGAAGTCAGTTCCATTCTTTTTTCCATCTAAAAGATGAGGGAACCTACACTCAAAATACTCATTTGCTTACCGTGAGACAATGTAAGTCAAGAGAAAGCCTGGGATCTCGGCGGCTTATTCTAACCCTTCTGCTGATGGCCCTTGACCCTGGAAGAACGTAATGAGGACCTCAGGAAATTCTTTCCCCAAAAATCAACAACAAAGCTGGACATAATAGTCTAAAATAATAATTCAAGGACTCTTGGAAATTTACCAGAGGCATCTAACATTTAGAAGCATTTATTAAGAAAATCTACTGGACATTAGTAAGAGCTGTAGGCATCTAACATTTTAGCATGGTGCTTCCATTTTCATCCTCCACTCCCAGGTCCTTGGCACAAAATTTCTACTGTTTCAGTCCTACTGAAAGGTTGGTAACTCTTCTTGACTTAATATAGAGCTGGGCATGGGAAATTCCATGTGCAGAGGGATTAACAGAAGCATTAATGATCCCATTGACAGTATGGGGAAGACCTGACGTCTTACTACTTGTTGGGGCAGATAACAAAGATCACAGACAAGATAGCCAGAGTTGGCCTTGATAAAGTTATACTTATCTCTGACAGTATGGAAGGTCATATTATCTGCATAAGACTCTACATAGCCCAGAAGAGACTGGAGAAGGTCTTAGGGGTTCAGTAATCCACAGATAAGTGTGAGACCTTGTGAAGATAGTAAGTAAAATTCACAGCATACTTGTCAGTTGCATAAATTTGAATGCATTTGCCAAGCCACATAAAAAACCATTGGCAAAATATGGAAGCTTGATAGGTTTACTGACTGACCATTCATTTGTTGGTTACCAAGCTGTGCTGACATGCAGGCAACCCCTAAAGAGGCTAGGCTTAATGATGAAACAATTAAAACATAAATAAATAAAAGATCGAGACACCAGCAACTACACGATGTAAGAAAACAAACTCCCCAGCATCAGTCCAAGCAAATCACTAAAGAAACAATCAAAAACAACTCTAGTAAAGAGGTCAGAATCCAGAGTTGCTACATTTTTTAATCTAAAATGTCATTTTTCAACAAAAGTAATGAGAAATTAGAGAAATAGAAAAGTGTAATTCATACACATGAAAGAGGAGTTACTATAAAGTATCTTGAGAGGAAGCATGTTCACATGTTAGATTTAGCAACTGTGATAAAAGACAAAGGAAACCGTGTTTGAAGAATTAAATGGAAATATAATAACAGTGGCTCATCAAATATAGAATATTAAAAAAAGAAATGATTTATTTCATATTTTTCTCAGCAAAATTTCTGCTTAGACCTCAAGGCTTTATCTTATTACCTAGACATACATTGTAGCTATCAGCCAAGGAGTATAACAAGTATTCAATGTGTTCTGCAGGAAGAGCAGAATGGGAAATTAGAGTGCTCATTATTTCATCTTCCAACCATCAACCTATCCATGCTCACTGTCCCATATCTTCCATCATCTTTAAGTATGAAATCCATTGGGTAAACCTACCTTATCAAGGAATTGATAAGTTACCCTTTACTTTCAACTGGTATTTGGAAGCTAGGTTGGAGAAAGAATCTACTATCCATACAGGCTTCTTTCTCAATTTTACAGTGCTTATCTTTTAGAAAATTTAGGTATTTCTTATGGTAGCCTTGCTAAGTCCTATAGCCCAATCAAGCTTTTTCCTTCTTTCAATACTTCCTATATTTTTTTCAAATGTCTTCACTGTTTAGAATGTTTAAAATTCTCTCCATTGCTGTGCACTTCTGGCTTCAGTACCCTATTGCACATGAGTCCTGATTAAAGATCAGATATGAGGTGATGCTTCCATAAGTGGGAGTGGGCCACTAAAACAAAAAGTAAGGATAAAAATAATTTTAACTTAATGCCTATAATTACTGGCCTTTTATGACTATTAACTCAAATTTTTAGACATGTTCTTTTATAGAACTAGCTATGATATAACCTGTTTTCTATTTGCTTATGCATACTTTCATATTACTAACAGTAGAAATATGCTTAATATACATGTTTTGATTATTTAATTATAACAATCTCACTTGGAGAAATTTAAATTTGACTGTATTTTTAAATAATACAAGGTTAAGCGTAGCTTCTATCTCTTCCCTATTGTTGACTGTATAATTTGATGATTCTATTAAGATGTAGTCAAAATGTGATATTTAGTATTAGTAAATGGAAGAAAAATCTAAATAATATATAGACTAAGAATCTCTTAAGTAATTAAGAATAATAATGAGAAAATATTTACTTTTCATTTTGATTCATTTAAACTTACTAATTCAAGTGTGATAAGCCCACTTTTATTAAATATTTAAAATTTAACTTTTCTATTTTTATAAAATTTTTGTCTAGAAGAAAATATTTTGATTTCAGAAATATTTGGGTTGCTGCATATTTATATAAGTTTTCAGTACTGTAGAAATTGTAGCTTAGTGGTATAGAAAAGTGATGATTAGTAAAAGGGGAAAATAATATTAAAGTTAAGGAGATTTTATAGTAATCTAACTTGTATCTCTTGTTCATAGTAAAATCTCTTCTATGTCCTCCCATTATAGTTTCCTCGTTCCCTCCAGGATAAAATTCTCTGTTTGACTTCTAACAACCTTACTTCATACTTGCTTCCTCAGACACACTTGTTATTTCATAATATTCCAGACTGTTTCATTTCTTGAATCTGTTATACTGTGTGATGCCTAGAATAACCCATATCTTACAGTTTATCTAGTGAGTACCTACTCATTAAGCTCAAGTTCCTTCCTCTTCTGAGACACCTTTCATGACTTCAACAGAAATTAGACATTTTCTCTTTTATCCTGCCACTACTTCTCATACATATAATTTCAAGAAGCAATATTTATCTTACAGTAATAATGATTTTATTATATATCCATCTTGTTTTCTTCTATTAAGTGGAACGGCTTAAAAGGGACATATGTTTTACTTATTTTTTTGATTGACTGCCCACCAAAGTTTCTGACATGTACTAAGAGCTCAGTTTAAAAATTAAATTCAGATATTTCAAATATTAAAACTGGGCCCTTAATTAATAATGATCAGTCACATTACTGAAACTCTAAGGCATTTCTATGATTATGATACTTAATGTCTTTGGAAAGCAATCAGTGTTGGAATTAAGTAGTAGACACTCTCTCAAATCAAATAATAAAAATTATTAGATCTAAACTTTTTGTCAGAAGCTCATTTCTAAATCAGGAAAGGGAACTGAGTGGCGCCTCTTACTACTCTTCAGTAAATTCAGCTGAAATAGGCTTCTTTTAAGGTTTTACTGTATAGTTCTACAAATAATGAAAGAAGATAAATGACATCACACATTTATCCCGTAAGATTTTTTTTCCGGAAAACTAAACCTCTAGTGCAGTGCTTTCTAAAGTGTAGTTCGTGGGCTAGCTGTGTTAGCATCACCCTGGTACTTGCTGGAAATCCACATTTGTGAACCCATCTCAGATGTACTCAGTTCGGTAGCTCTGAAGGTATCAGGTTCACCAATCTGAGTTATAATAAGCCCTCCAATTGACTCTGATATACATTTAAGTTTGAGAGCTGCCTCTGTGGTCTATCCGTACACTTTGATATCTCTGTTGACATTCTGTCTTTAAATGGTGTCTTTAAAGACACAAAATGCTTCTCAGATTAGACCATAATATAACCTCTCCATGTCACCTATTCTGAACTCCAAATCTCTGAATACTTTCCTCCGACTTTACACCCATCCAGTGTCTCTCGAGCATACATCACCTCTTCAGTACTAGTCTCCATTTTGTCAAAGTTTTACTTGATTGGAATCTTTATTGAATATTATGGGAAATAAATGTTGTCTTGTATTTATAAAATATATTTGCTTATATTGAGGCTTAGATCACAAGTTTAGAGTATAGAATATTCATTATCACATCCAACTCTGGTTCTTTGTATGCAGGTGGCTAAGGATTAATGTTTTTCATTCTCATGACCTTATAACAATTTATTAGAATTAGTATTCTTTGAGTAGCATATTCATATTACCTTATGATATTTTCCCCCAAGTATATCAGCTCATAAATGCTTTATCTAAAGAGCATGGAAATCTGGGCCATAGATAATGTATAGAGTAGTGTGTGCTTGGTCTTCATTTAATAGCAAAATAGAAAACATTAAGGTTTCATGTTGCACGTTCAGTCTTCACTGGTTCATGCTAAACTATTTTCCAAAAGTGTATATATGTTCTTAGAATGAAATATAATGTTCATTAAATGAAAATGTTAATTTGCATCCTCACTGGCACTAAGTCAAGTCCAATAATAATAATAGCACAGCCACCAGATGCCCTTTTTCATGGTCACTTTTATTGTGTTCAGGTAGCAGATTGACTACAGTCTAAATAGCAAATTCTCATTATAGATGATAGCCAGCTCCTATTTCATATTCCTATTACATAATTGACAATTGAAGTAACATCAGGGAACTCATAATCAGAGGAAGAAATTATGTGAAGTGAGATTCTAAATATGTGAAGAAAATATTTATAGCATGTAATAATTTTTATACATAATTAGATATTACATAAACTATGATCTCTAACATGCATGAGAGGTCTAATATTAACAAATAATTTAATGAGGTTGGTCACTTATATAATTTTTAAAAAAGAAAAGTCTTTTTAAAAGTTAACGTTTTATTTCTAGCAAATGACATGTTAAAACACTTAGCCAGAGTTGTATGTTTATGATAATAAAATTGTAACACTGGCATCTTCAAAGAAAGTACTATCAGGGCTTCAGAAAGAGTCGCTTTTTCCTCTTCATTGCCATTACCATTAGCTTAATTCTGGTCTGTTTCATAGGTTTGAATCTATTTTTTTTCTCCCTTTTTTCCTTCAAAACACTCAAAATTACAGCAGATCCCTGTTACTTCCTATACAGACTCATCTGCCTTGTTTCCCATTTTTCAAAAGTGATTCATAGTCATTCTTATATTCTAGCCCCCCTTGACTCTTTGAGGGCAATAGCACATGGAATAGTAGAAAGGAGAGCCATAGATATGGAGTCTCATTCCATTTGCCACTTACTAGCTGAATAGTCTTAGTCTAAGTCACTTGAATTTGCTGATTCTCAATTTCCACATCACCAACTTCAAAGGGTCCTAAGATTTAGTGGTATATATCAACATCTGTCTATCTAGAACTAGCCTTTTATCTGTATTTTATGTCTGTTTAATGCCTCATTTAATAATTTGTATATACAAGGCAAACAGTAGTCTATGTGTTTTATATATATTCCCTATTTTTTTAAAAACAATACTGCAAAAGTACAGTTAATGAAGCTGAGACTCAACAGTTAAATAATGTGTTCAAGGTCTCATGGTCTATAAAAGATTGAAATGAAATTCATTTCCAGGTTTGCCTGACTTAAGAAACTAAGCATTCCCCTACTAGCTATATGACACCATCTGCGCTCAACTTCAACCATGCCACACCTGTCTCTAGTCTCCAAATTCCTTTTTAACTCTAACACACATTTTAAATTTTATTCTTTTGTGATTGTTTCATGCATATAGTATCACTCTTTGAAGGCACAAACCTGTATTGTACTTTATTTCTAATAGCCTGAACAAAACACCACAGAAAAAAACTCAGTATATATTTGATTGATGTAGTGCTAATGCTAATTTAGTTTCACCATTGTTTTTAACCTTTTAAATTGTTTTCTTAAAGCTCATGTCAGCGGCCACGTGGCACTCACCATTTGGATGATGGCGAATATTGGTGCAACAGGGCAGCCTCTTATAAAGGAAAATCCCACCGACCCATCTTTGAGAACAGCATGGACAAGATGTACAGGAACTTATACAAAAAGGCCTGTAGCTCTGCTTCTCATACACAGGAAAGCTTCTGAGACACCATCCATGATAAACTCTATGGGAGTCCATGTCAGCTTCTCAATGAAAACTTTTGATGTGATCAATATCTGTATTCCTTTTTTCTTAATTGAATATAGTAGTTTTAAATGAGTTCATTACTTCAAATGGTAAATTATCATAGGCAAACTTTGCTTATCACAGAAGAAAGCTCTGTGTTCCCTAATTCAATGCTTTACAACACAATCGCAGCTGCCAATATGATTCTGAGGAGAATTTTATGTTGTATATATCTCCTATCACATCTTCACATGTGTCTAGAAAGGTTCTACCTTAATCACCTTGCATTTTTTATTTTCATCTATTTGACTAGATATATCTTTCAGGGTAGTATTTAATTCATATTAACTGCCCTTTCTTGGTAATGAGCAAAAACATAGACTGTATTGAAGTTAATTTCCCAGCCCAAGAATTTAAACCCGGTTTCAACTAATATTTTCTACTTTGCTCTTCCCACAGGAAAGTTCGTTTCTGTGTATTATCTCATAAGAAATTGTTTTCTTTTAAATTGCCTGTAATCATTTACTCCTCTGAAAGAACTACCTAACTTACCTACAATGCATAACAATTAGCTAGAAATAGGCCATCTATGACCCAAAATGTGAATAATGGATTTTAAGAGAAAATTCTTTGCATGATTTTCTCCTAGGGCCCTATCTTATGTTGAAAACAGCCTTTGTTAGTAAATGTATAGATACTCAAAAAGATTAAGGAATTGCATTGTAATTTAATAACCTATTTGGAGTTTTCATAGATACCCTATGACTCAAGAAAATAGTAACCTCATGCTAAAGGATACTTGGAATGAGAAAGGGGAGCAAAATATTATAGACGAACTATTTGTAGTATGACTGCAAAGTCTGTCGGTTGATAAATTAACTGTTCTCTCTCCCCCCACTAACTGTGAGTTCACACACAACTGTGAGTCCATTGATGTTTGAAGGTTTAAGGAAATAAATTACCTCATTTATCAGCCATGAGTGGAGGAAAAGCAGAGGATAAGAGATAAGTAAACTTGATTAACAATTTTGAAGAATCTACTCTATCTTTGGTTAATTTCATAGTAAGGATTTAAAAAGAAAAAGTACTGACTTGAACAACATTTTAATTGAAATTAGCGTGTAAAATGAGGTGACTTATTTTTGTCTTAGGAGAAAATAATTAATACTTGTTATCTAACTAATAATAGGACTTTTGGACTTCATATTAAATGTATTTTAGTATGACAATCTGTGATACATCAGAAAGCACATCAGACTTAGGAAATAGGAAACTTTTAGTAGAGAGATTTAGAGATAGGACAGAGATCTACTAAATCTCTCTGTCTCCAGTCCTTAGTTTCCCTCTGCTATCAAATGAAGAGAATGAAGACAATGCCGACAAATGGCAGCATTTCCCAAACCATCTTCAAGTAGATAGCTATAGGAATGTTGGTATAGGCATTTCATTGATCATAATGTTTAGAAAAATGTGTGCACGGTATTCATACCGCATCTTTTCCAATTTAGAGAGTACTGGAAGGATGACTAGGTTAGAGGGTGGTTGCTGTTGATGCTGAAACAAATGTTAGAAAATCACGAGCTGCCTGGGCAAACTAGAACGTGGTCATCGTAGTCATAGGAAATATTAGCAGGTTAGACACTCTTAAGAAATACTAGCTGAAAATGAAACAAACCGAAAAAAAAAAAAATCTGTTTTGCTTTAGCATCTAGTACAGTCTGGCACCAAGTTGGTACTAATTAAATATTTATCGAATTAACCGGAATTTCCTAACCTGAATTAAGTATGTAACAGTGTTAATTTCTAGGGCTATCTTCTTCTCCCCTTCCTGCTCCCCATTAACTGCCTGTACTCCCCTCAAATGCCGTCCTTAGTCCATGTGGGCACCATTTTGGGAAATTCTGGACAACACAATTCTGAGTTTGCTTCTGGCTAGAGGTTATATGATGATGTTTTTTTCACAATGAAGTTTCTAAGGTCTATTTTGAAGAATGCTCTTTAAAAACAGGTCTTTAGTGAAATTTAAAGTGATGTGCGTATGCGCATTAAAAAATGCCTCCATTTAAAAGTTGATAGTTGGTGAAAACAACAAATACGAACTTCAACGAAAATGTTTTTGCTATCATAGAAAATTTCCTGACTTGAATAAATACCACAAAAAATTGCTTATTTAAACTACCTGTCAATAACTTTGATAAAGGTCACAGAGGAAGGGAGGGAAACTCCATGAAGCGTCAGAAATGGATTTTCTGAAAGACATTAAACCTGGCACCTCTGTGAAGGATCAGGTGTAGCATCTTTGCTGAATGTCTGATATTTTCAGTTCCCTAGGGGAATAAGTGATCTTTGTTACTTTCCCTGTTACTCTGAATTCTTTTTTTCTTTAAGTATAGCCTTTTAAGTTGTCTTTTCTCATTGGTAGAAGCATAAAGTTGCAGTTGTTTATTTTCTTAGCCTTTTTTTCTATATTTTTCACTATCTAGGAATAGTTATTAGATTTTATGTAGATAATAAATAGGCCTCACTTCCTTGTTAATGTTTTGTTTTGTTTTGTTTTTTCCTAAAAACCTGGGAATTTTAGAAGGGAAAAAAGTCAATTCAAAAAGAAAAAAGAAGAGTCCTTGGACTGAAAGCAAGTTCTCCTTAGTTCCACTGCTAGTGATGTAGCAGCCTTGTTTAAGTCCTTTACCCCTTGTGGAGCTCAGTTTTCTTACATGTAAGATATAAAAAGTGTTAATTTAGAATGATCTTTTAATGTTCAAATATTTCTATAGTAGTGTAATTGAGTGTACAATCTTCCTAACTTTGAATATTAGGAAGTTCGAAGCAACAAAATTCTCTTGTGACTTCAAAGGTAAAGACCCTGATTAAAAATCTGGAGCAAATAGAGAATCCCCAATATTGTTTTTGTTTTCTAATAATAGCTTTATTGAAATATGATTCACCCTATTAAAAAGTATAATAGTGAGTGGTTTTTAATATATTCCCAGAGTGGTACAGCTATAACCATTAGCTAATTAGAGAATATTTCATCACCCCAAAAAGAAATCCTATACCAACTAGCAATTGCTCCCTACTCTCCTCTCCCCTGTACTCCTGGAAACCACTAATCTGCTTTCTGTCTCTATACCTATTCTGGACATTTCGTATAAATGGAATTATGTGATCTTTTGTGTCTGGCTTCTTTCGCTTAGCAGAATGTTTCAGGATTAATGTGTTTTATACCATGTATCAGTACTGCATTCTTTTTTATTACCAAAAAGATTCATTGTATGGATGATATACCACACTTGTTTATTCATCCACTTAATGGACATTTTCATTTTTTCCACTTTTGTTATATTATGAAAAGTTCTGGTAAGAACATTTGTGTGCAAATTTTTGTGGACATATGTTTTTATTTCTATGAGTATATACCTAGGAGTGGAATTGCTGGGTCATATGGAAACTCTTAGGTTTAGCATTTTGAAGAACTGCTAAACTGTTTTCAAAGTAACTTCACTGTTCACTATTTTGCAGTTATTGTGTTTGTTTTTGTCTTACCATAGGCTTGATTCAACTATCCATCACATTTTTTGTATACTGTGTTAAGTATAGAGGGCATAAAATTTTTTAAAGTCTCTTCCTACAAGTGTGAAGAGTTTGTTGAGAGAGAGAATGCATTTTAGCAGTGAGACTGGTTTGGCAACTTCTCCATAGAAGAATGCAGGAATGGGAATTGGACCTTTGAGCTTGATGAGACAAAACTTGCAAAAGGTTGAAAATGGGAGAAAGCATGATTATTTAGGGAATTCCATGTGCTTTAGCTGGAGGTGATGAGCAAGACTGCAAAAACTTTGGGTAGGATATGATGAGTATCCTGAGAGACCCACAAAGAAAATGACAGGCCTAGAGTCATTAGAAGTAAATTTTGAACTGGAGGTTGAGAGATGGGAAGGATTTTCAAGAATAGGAAAGCAAGATGAAATAAACTAATAACAGATTTTTTGAGGGGTGGAGGTAGACCTGCGGACAATGTCATCAGTTAAAAATAAAGATCTAGAACTTGGGAGAACTCAAGGACAGAAAGTGGATTGTGAAGTCAGATAAAAATGAAAGAAAGCTGCTTTTCTTATCCTAATTTGGGACCTTGAGAGTATTTGATCCCCCATAATTTTTTTTCTTTTTTCTTACTATTGAAGCCTTGGTAGTAACTGGTTTAGGATTCACCCTTTTAGAAATTAAGAAAGATAATCTCCCAATCTTAGATTTTTCTAACTAGCTCAGAATTCCTGAATGAAGAGATAATAGATAAATTCAACTTTTTATTATTGATTTTATTACATCTTAATTGTATAATGTCCCTCAGTCAGCTAGAACTTGTTAATGTTCATCCATTTCACAAATGTTATTGAAAATCTACTTTGTTTAAGGTAATCTGTAAAACACATAACCAAAAAGTAAATGAAAACAGTTCCTGACTCAAGTTTGGGCTTGAGAACTGACATTTACTTATTACAATGAGACAGGTACTATAATTGATACTAGAAATGCTATATGAATAAAAAGGAAGTGTCAATTAGTTCTTCACTGAGCTGTTATATGCTGCAGATTAGGCAATAATTGAAATTTGTCGATATTCTGTCTACTGCCCTGGATAACATAAGCCTTATAAAATTACCTATGAGGATTTGTAAAGGAAGGGGGAAACAACCTACTACAGAATTAGATATTAGCTTAAATATTGCTAATACCTACTTTGTTCTCTAAAGGTTAATAATGTAGTTAAGAAGTTCTTATTCTCTATCAAAAATAACTTTTTTGAGGAGAAAAACTGCATTAGGTATTCAAAAAAGTGCATTTTGCTATATTTCTGCAGATCATTTCCATAAGATGACTTGACATGAATTAGTGAGATAAATCAAGGATCTTGAACTCAGTGAGATTTACCTTGATGATTGATGGAGGCAGGGTCAGACAAGTAAACAATTTTAATATTTCTGGATTTCCTTATTTTTTTTTTTAACTCTTCTGTTCTGCATAGACCTTTCTAGCACAGAGGTACTTCTTTATTTTGTATCCCTGGCATTATTACCTGGGCATAACTTTATTGTAGTACTTCATGAATTGAATTATCAAAAACATCTGTCTTTGTCAATTGGTCTAGGGTCTTGTTTACCTTTGCCCCTGTGGCATACAGTAGGTGTTCAGTGTTGGTTGAATGACTGAATGAAAGAAAAATGTATATTTAAGAGCCACAAACAACAATACAAAGCCTAATTCTATCTCGTTATAAGAAATTAAAAGATCTAATAAGACTGCTATTATCAGTTAGTTTATCTATCCCTATAAGTAAAAGAAATAAAAATGGAAAGGATGACAGAAATTATTAATTATACCAAGATCATCCTCAGTTGAGAAAGTTAATGCTTTTTCAGTGAGATCTATTTTTCAAAAGAGTATTCTTGAAAAGTAAGAAAGTCTTACGCTATTATGGCCTGCTTTTTGTTTGCCTGTTACTTGTCTAAGATATATATTGTTCAGGTGTCTAGCACCAGCTCAACTGCTACTGCAAGGGGTGATAAGTATAGGGTTAGGCAATGAACCAAGAAAGAAATCACCTGCAATTGTTTCGAGCACCTTTTAGTCCAGTGACCTTTAGATCCCTTCTATGAAATGCAGATTTCTTGGTGCCCAAGATGAGCCTCAAATATTTTCTTTGCAGGGTTTTATCTTTTGTTATTCACAAAGCAGTGCAGTTTAACTGAAGGATTGAATAATTATTTCTGGCTTTCAGATGTAACCAACCTAATTACGCTAGAAATGATGGCTCTCTGATTAAGAATTAGTATGTTATAGTATTTTTCTGAATAGGTAAGCAAAACTGTCTCAATTAAATGCAGTTTTTGTTAACACTAGTATCTTAAAATTTGCGTTCAGACTGATGATTCATATAAATGAGCCTGACGGAAGAGAATGTCTTTTGTTCTTTATATAGTATATGAAGTATAGTTTATAGGGTTGCTTTTTGTTTGTTTGTTTTGTTTTGCATGGTGGGGATGGATACTTTTTGGGTTTTTGTTGCTTTTTTTTTTAACTTCCCATCCTCACCTAGTGTCATCTTTAAAGTTCTTAAAACAAGGGAATTTAACTATTAGTTATTAAAACCACCGTCTATACGTGGTTTACATATGCTACATTATTTTATTTGATCTTCATGATGACTCTGTGAGCTAGGGTAAGTATACCTTCAATTTTGTAGACTAAGCATCAAACTGCTATGATTGTCCAGTGACAAACACAGCTAGTGAGTGATAAACACAGCTAATGGGTGATAAACACAGCTAGTGAGTGACAAACACAGCTAGTGGGTGACGAACACAGCTAGTGGGTGACAAACACAGCTAGTGAGTGATGAACACAGCTAGTGGGTGACAAACACAGCTAGTGAGTGATGAACACAGCTAGTGGGTGACGAACACAGCTAGTGAGTGACAAACACAGCTAGTGGGTGACGAACACAGCTAGTGGGTGACAAACACAGCTAGTGAGTGACGAACACAGCTAGTGGGTGACGAACACAGCTAGTGGGTGACGAACACAGCTAGTGGGTGACGAACACAGCTAGTGAGTGATGAACACAGCTAGTGAGTGATGAACACAGCTAGTGGGTGACAAACACAGCTAGTGGGTGATAAACACAGCTAGTGAGTGATAAACTTGTATGTGAAGCTAAACCCAGCTCTGTTTCTCAACTCAGTAAGTTCTCAAAGAGTGGAGAACCTCAGTGAATTATAATGCAAGTTGAACTCACATTAGTGTGTAAAAACCAGCACAAATTTCCAACATTGAAACACTAAATAAAGAAGTCATCTGTTGTACTAAGGTAGGAGCTGGTAGAAGTGTTTGAAAGGAATATCCTGAGAATTTATTTGAGATGACCAAAGATTTCACAGTAACCAAAACGGATGTATAGGATAGTTCCAGATAAAGAACTTAAAATGTGCTTCTTGTAGAGCCCTAGTTACTGTCTTTAAGTAACCACACATTTAGGCATAACTCTGTTTTTGACACTGATGTATAATTGGTATTCAAAGAACTTCACTTATTTAATCTGTGCAATTTAATTTAGAGTTGAGATATGCAAGCCAGTGATACCATCATCATACTAACACATTCACAGTTAATGGACACACCCAGTGCCTCCCAGAGTCTCCTTGTGCCTTTGTGTGCATGTGTGCCCCTGTGTGTATGTACACCCTATGTGCATGTGTGTGTGTATATGCCCCTGTGTGTGCACATATGTGTGCATGCCCCTGTGTGTGCATGTGTGTGCCCACGTGTTGTGCCCCTGTGTGTGTGTGTGTGTGTGGTTAATGGATGCACGTAGTGCCTTCCACCGTCTCCTTGTGCCCGTGTGTGCGCCCGTGTGTGTGTGTGCGTGCATGTGTGTGTATGTGGCAAGAGTACTTGACGTAGATCTACCCTTTTAGCAAAACTTGGGTATATAATACAGAATTGTTAACATTCTCTAGAACACAGTCAACTTGTATTATTGAAACCTGCTGATCCTTTATCATATATAAGATCTGTACATATTTTCTCCTGTTTCATGGATTGAGTTTTTATCCTGTTTTTTTGCTTTGCAGCAGCTTCTATTTGATGTTGTGTGTGTTTTCTTTTGTTGCCTTGCTTTCGGTGTCATATCCAAGAAATCATTGCTAAGGCCTACATCAAGAAGACTTTCTTGCTTTATGTTTTCTATTAGGAGTTTTCAGTTTCAGGTCTTAATGTTTAAACTTTAGTTCATTTTGAGCTGATTTGTTGTATATGGTGTAAGGGTCTGATTTTGTTTATTTTTTTTTTTTGCATGTGGATATCTTTTTCCCCAGCACCATTTCTTGAAGAGACTCTCCTTTGCTAATTGTGTGTTCTTTGTTCCCTCATCAAAGATCAGATGGTATATGTGTTGCTTTATTTCTGGGCTTTCTCTTTTACTCTATTGTTGTATGTCTATTTTCATGCCAATAGCAGACTCTTTTAATTACTGTAGTTTTGTAATTTAGTTTGAAATCAGGAAATGTTCTTTCTTAACCTCAATTAGGATTGAGAGCTGGGCTAATTGATTCTGTTTGGTTCCATATGAACTTTATGCTCTATTTCTATTAAAAAAAATGCCATTGGCATTTTACTGGGTATAGCTGTGAGTCTGTAGATCTTTTGGAGTAGTTTAGCCTCTTTTTTTTAAGGTGCCAGGTAGGAATGAAGGCGAGCAGGCAGGTAGGCAGGAAGAGAGAGAGGAGGAAAAAGCATTTTACTTTATTTAGTTATTCATCCTGGTCATGCCCCCAGCCTCAGAATGCAAACTCTGGCTCTTGGGATATGTATGGACTGTGCTGGGCCAGAGGTGGTGGTCTCAACCACTACACAACCAGGATTGACTATAATAAGCATCTTAATAAGCCACCTGGCAACCATACAACAAATATGCACGATGCTCAAAATAGGAGAAATGAATCAAAAGACAATCACTACAAGTCACTAAAATGCAGAAGATGATAGCATGAGAGGAAGAGAGGAACAAAAGACCTGGAAGACTTTGAGGATCTGGTTTGAGAAAAGTGGAATATGAGTTAAGTGAATAAATGTAAAAAATATTAAAAATTATTTTAAGATATGAGACCCAATTCATATTTTTGGTATGGTTCTTAAATAAGCTAGTCATTTAATGCTTTGTTGGTTGTACAGTACTATGTAAAGAGTCATCTGTCCCTGGGTCTGCATTCGGTATAGTGGTACTCTCTATAAATATTGAACCTTAGTTTTATTATTTATAAAATGGGAATTTAACTTACCCAGGATGGTTATTATGAACCAAGTATTAGATGCTTAAAAATACTTTTAGTGCCCTTGCCTTTACATTAGTTTCATCATTTGGTGCATAAATCTACACAGGCATAGTTAGCATCTACCCAGGCTGCCATAGCAGCCTGATTTCTGGGTTTTGTTTTAGTTTTGGATTTTTTAATCTGTTAACCTCGTATACCTTGTGTAATTTCATGGTGATCTTACAAGTGAAACTAAACATTAACTTCATCTGAGAATATTGGCCATTTAAATTTTATATGCGAATTCTTTTACTATTTAAGATATTAGTTTTTAAATAAAAATAAATTTATTTTGAGGATATTTCTTGTAAAACCAATTTTGAATCTAAGAAGTTCATTTTGTCCTTCATTTATTTTGGATTAGCCCAATTATGTTTTATAATTAACCATAGTCTTCTGATTTGATGGATATTAGAGGTAGAAGCTAATCACCGTAATTCAACAGAAGTAACCCTAGATCATCTAACCATATGAGCATCTTCATAGCTGTTGAGAATTTATAATATTTGTAATAAATGTTATTAGACATTTCACCTATTTCAGAAGACTGTATTTGACTCTAGTCACAGAAGATGTCGGTGTGATGTGTGTGTATGTGTATGTGTGATGTATGTGTGCCTGCATGTGTATGCAGGCACACATAAATACATCCACTCACACATACATGAACACATCTTTTTTAAAAAGGCCCATCTCAGGTTTACTAGATAATTTTTGGAGGGTTTAAATTTAAGGTATTTAAATAACAAAAATTTCTTTTTAAGTTCTAACACAAAATGTATTTCTGTATTTTTGGAATTACTGGCTAATGAAGCTTATACTTTAGCTATGCATCACACTATATATGAAGTATTCACTTCCCAGAAGAAAAAAGTCTGGTCACACTGCTAGTATCCAGTCCCACTTTAGACACTTCACAACTGTGTGAGTTAAACAAATTGCCTGATTTATTTGTGCCTTAGTTTTCTGATCTATAAAATGAAGATAATACCAAGTCTATGATTCCATTACGAAGGTTAAGTTACTTAACTAATATAAAGCACTTCAAACAATGCCCAGATGATAAGGACTCTATAAATTATGTATTTTTACTCCATTCTCACTAGCATTGGCATTAGTATTTTATTATCATTATCATTATGTAACTGGCTGATTATCCATTGGTCTCATCTGAAACGTGTTTCTTTTCTGAAATAATGACTTAATATTTTTTCTTTCCCCCATGTTCTTTATAATATTCTATTTCTAAATAAAGTTATATTAGAAGGAATCTTCCACTCTACTCAACAAAGACATATTAAAATATTTTGTATTTTCCAAAAAGACAGAAAAAAATTGCTTTTCAGATTTTCCTCTGTGGCCCAGCAGTTGTTCACATGGGATATATTTCTACAACTGTGCTGCATAAAGAATGTATTTGGCATAGAAACTGCATAATTTGGAGAGGGTTTTGTTGATAATCTTAAATAAAAACAGTCAAACTCATTTCAGTTCCACTGAAAATAGGGGTGTGGGGTGAGGAGACTTGTTTTTGCCAAATAAGAGAAAAGATGCCAAGTTTTGATTTAGGAAGTATTTTTAAGTGTTTATGTTGGAATAATGAAAGAAAAAGAACATTTGACTTCAGTGAAATTTTATGTATCAAATATTTAGAGCCTTATAAAAACTATTTCTACTAACATTTTATCATATAAGCATCTATTTTATATAACTTGTTAGCATTTTTAAGCCATTTTATGAGTTATTATATCTTTCTATAACATGTTTGTGTATTAGGTAGGGCAGGGATTATAATCTACATTTTTACAAATGAGAGAACTGACATTTGGGTTAATTTGTCCTTCAGGTTACACAGTGGGAATGTAAGCGACCAAACCAGGACTTAAATCCAAGATGATGGTTTTTTGTCATAAATATCCTATAGACCTTTTCCCTACTATTATTTTATTTTCCTTAAATATTGCATTTTAAAAGATGATATGAGTTTCATTTCCATATTTGGAAGAGGATTGTTTTCCATCATTCAGACTGAAAATGTATTAGTTAATAGCTGCAAACATTTGCTTTCCTGATTCCTACTCTCTCTCTTCCTATTGTTGGCCAGTTCACCTGCTGAACACACTTCTGCTCCATTGGACAGTGAGGGAAACCTAACTACCAACTTGTGACTTGTTAGCAGCACTACTGGAAAGGATTGGTAATAAAAGAGTTTCATGGTATTTAAAGAATTCAGTCATCTAGTTCCCACAAATAATTGGAAATTGTCATAATTTGGAAAGATATTTTCCTTAGGTGTAAGATTCAAAAGTAGAATATCTAGGATATACATATTATTCAACCCACTAGTGGAATATGCATGAGACTATAACATCTAGACCTAAAGCTTGTCTGATGCTTTGGATTATGTTCAAATTCAATGGTTTCAAATCCTGACTGATGAGAATCACTCAGGAAGCATGTTAAAATAGTTTCCTCTTCTCCACCTCTAGAGATCCTGGTGCAGCAAGCTCCGCCATCTCTTTGAGTGTCTAGGTGGCCATGATGTTTGCTGAGGTTTGAGAACCATGGATCTAACACTATTCACAGCCTCCTCTGTCGTCAGAAACACGTAGGACGTTTCTTGCTGATTGTGATTTCTTCTTGCAAAATGTTTTCATTTTGTGTGCTTCATGAGATTTTTAATTTGAGGCACAAATACCTTGAGCTCTAAGAAAAATAATGGTTGACTCTTGATTTCCATTTGAATTTTGAGTTCTCCATGGCTAACCTTTAAATATTAGCATTTTTCCCTTCATCTAGGGAGTTTGCAAGATCATTTATTTATGCATTCATTAAGCAAGCATTGAGTACCTGCTGTGAACTGAACATTGTGAATGGGACTGGGCAATATAAAATAAATAAAATGAGTATTTGTCCTGGTCTCTCCCAGATACATTTCAATATGACATGTAGTAAAATGTTCTTCATATTGTGGATATGTCACAAAGGAATCGGCCTTTCATCGCAGTCTTAAATTGTATCAGAAAAGGAAAGGCTGAGCATAAAGTTTGAAAGAACATAAAAGAAGTGCAGCAGATTCAGGTAACTGCCAGATGTTCAGTATGATTAGATAAAAAGGGTATATGGTAAAATTCGGGAGCAGTTTCAAGAGGAGGATGAAATGTATGTTGAAATAACATCAAGGCCCTTCTTCATGTCCCCATAGTAAAAATATCTTCAGGTACGAATTCTGATGCATTCTCATACTACCTTCAGCAGGTCTATCTAACTTCCCATATTGTCATATTAAGGGTCAGGGTAAAGGTGTGGTGGTCTGTGTTTCTCTGTCATTTTTTCTCTTTGCGTGTATTCGTTGAGCACTTCCTTGGGAATACTGGATAACATAAAAGATGCCTTCTGTGTTCTTGCACAACTTTCCATCTAGTCTAGCAGATGACATAGTTGACAAGACAGAGTAAGAGATATCACAAAGGAAGCTATCATTGCTGAAGATTCAGTGAATAACAAGGACTTCAAAAAACTAAGTCATTTTTCTGAAAAGGCTTCATGAATATAGAGGAAGGGCATGCGTTTGGTCCGAAGGATTGGATTGGAACAGGTTGGAAAGGCAAAGGGTACTTTAAACAGGATAAAATTGAGCAGAGGCATAGCGATGTGGAAATAAGGGTGGGCAATGTGTGTTTGGAGACAGAGAATCACTTGCCTGGAGCTAGAGTTTCATGGAGGGGAGCTCCTCAGTAAGTACTGACAATAATTGCGGCTTCTGGATGAAATGAAACTTTTAAAAAACAGTGAGATGACTGTCCTGAATTTGCTTTAAAGAGCTCACCTAAAACTCAATCTTCAGCTGAACTTTAAAAAAATAAATATTTTGTGACATAAGAGTATTTCCTGGCATTAAGGTATTTTCAAACACTAAAGTCATTGCCAGAGATTTTCCAGCTTAAACTCATGCTGTGCAAATGCACTGGAAAGAGCTTTTGATAGCCCTTTATGTTTGGCTTAGACTTCCTTATTTCAAGGAAAAAATAGAAAAGTGTAGCTATTGTCCCTGAGTATACAAAGGGCATAATTGTCACACCATCTACTAGATGCCAGTGTTTCATTTGTGCTAGCTGATAGCCGGTGAGCTTTAGGAATAACACCTTCTTGTCTTGAATTATGTCAAAAAGGGCCACTCAGACATCCAAGATTAATAGAAAAACATTTTCTGATAACCTTAGAACTATTACTTTAAGTCAACTTTTCTAGGGAAATATTCCAACTTGGGCTTTTCAAATATTTTCTGATTTTAAAAAGAAATACTGTGTAAGCATCAAAAGATTGTTGAGGTACTTATGAAAATAAAAATGAGATAATATTTTTGTAATATTTATTGTAATACTCTATGCATTTATACAATATTTTTGCAAAAAATATGTCTCATGTCAGCACATTTCATTTTCCTAAGATGGTACATGAATGCATTTGTAATGGATTTTAGCATTGTATTGCTTTGCTATAAAGCCATTGAACCACTCTTCTGTGGGTGGGCTGTTAGGTTGTTTCCTAATTGTGTCATTAGATACTTCAACTGAAGAAAACTTTTTGCACCAAAGGCAGGTTAAATGATGCACTTCTGTCGTCCTCAAGCCGAAAATGGATGGCAGAAGGGTGGTTCTTCTTTCCTTGTTTGTTTGTACCAGAACTCTCTATTGTTTACATACATTTTAGCCTCTGTGCCATTTTCAGAAGCTTTGTTTGTCTCACTTACTTTTTGGTTTGGATAAGGCTTAAATATAAAATCCATCTGTGAAGCATATTGTATATTCACATTGAAGGCTAGAAATTCCATTTTAATTAAAACTTTCTTCAGCACTCATGGTTCACTTTGTCCTGTTTGTATTATGAAACACTTCAGTCTTCTTCCTAAAACACATATGTCTCATACATTTCAAGATGTTCCCTGTTGCTGATGCAGAACTAGCTTCTTTCTGCTGTCAGCTCGCTGCCACATGTCCCGGCTGCTCATTTTACCTCCCTCCCCGGCATGTGTGTGGGCAGCATCTTGCAGGCAATGCAAGTTAGCTTTATTCCCTTCTCTTTTACAAAACTTGTTAGAAGGTAACATAGCTAGCTGGAAACACTGAATAAAACATGTTACGTTCAACATGGTTATGAATGCTGTGTCCTTTCTTAAGTTTCCAATATTTGTAAGACAGGAAAAAAAATATGTCCAGAAACGTCTATAGTTGTGCCAGATGCCAGTATTAAGATACTCTTGGTACTTCTTGGTAATATACATAAATTTCAGTTTTTTTAAAGGAAAGGTGCAGGCAGGAATGAAGGCGAGTAGCCATGAAGAGAAGGAAGAAGTATCTTTTTAAATTCTTTTTATTTAGTTGTTCACCCTGGTTGTTTCCCCCAGGGGACCGGGACTCAAACTCCAGGGTATGTGGCTTGCTCCTTTGGAGGTGATTGACCTAACCACTGCTCCACCAGGACATACCTAAATTTCAATTCTTTAGAATTGATTAGTAAATCAAATGTAAAGATTGGAAAGTGGAGCATAAAAGTCAGCATCCCTTTTATTTTCACGCCATCATGCTTTCATCTGAAAGTGTCTGAAGGACTGTCCATACCGCATCAGCAGTTTTGGAGGTAAGTGTGTTATACTCAAGTTTGGTCAGAGATGAACTATGTGTCCAGGTTAAGCTGAATCTTAACGGGGATAAGGCAGTGATATCTGACGGCATTAGGAAGTTTGCCTTTAAAGAAAATTATTAGTTAAGACAGGGTTTACACTGTCCATGATGGAAAGTCCCCAAATAGTGAAACCTCCACTGTTTGAACCTCAGTGACTGAGCATGTGAATTTTTCACATAGTTCTACGCACTTTAAACGATCGGTTCTTCTCATGGTTGACTGGGATGTCTTCTAAATGTATCAAATACTTTCTGCCCTCCTTACCACAGGACACTGACTGTATTTTATGCATTCTAGAAAATTCTGGCTTGCCAACATGAGAGTCAGGGACTGCAGCAGCCAGCCTAGCAGGGTGGTCAGGTGGAGGATGGCCACTGTCCTGGCCTCACTCCCTCCAACCAGCATGTCTCCTGCTTCACGGTGAGCATTTATCCTGCGCTGGCAGTTTCTCCTTTTCTTGCTGACAGTTAGTAAATTGCATTATTTCAGAATTTCGTTTTCAGATTTTCTCTTTGTGATGTTGAGAAGGCTTGGGAACCCGGTTATCAATGTGATCTAATTGTATGAAACAAGAATGAAAAAATCCTCTCTGGGACCTTTTAAGTATTGATGTTATATCATCAGCTTTGTTTAGTATGTGTTTTTGTTTGCTTCTTTCTCTAGAGGCGTGAACTTGCTGTGTCCAAAGAGAGTGTCCGTGAAAATGTGAGCACTGTGTCTCCAAATCCAGTAAAACGTCTAAGGAAAAATTACTGTGACCAGATGGCCTAAGATCATATAAATCTTAATGTGGGACGAGCATAAGTACATTTATACTACATTAGGATTCCTTTATATGATGACTTACTATTTTATACACCTTCCACCCCACATTGATGAAAATGCATGTCTTCATGGGATTCCACAGCCTATGATGTAAGATTTATCATTATCCAATACAGATTTTATAGTACATCCTATTTTAGCTCATGGCATTTTCTCTCTGAAACAGAAATCTTCGATCAACCCAAATTAAAGAGCCAAAATAGAGAACTTTGTCTGCTCTGCAAACATTTTGAAGTGGGCTGATAAATGTATTCCTTCAGTAACACTTGACCCTTATTTCAAGAAATGCATTCTGAATTGTGGCTTATGGATTTATATAATCAATAAGAGCTTTTCTCTCCCTGAACGAAGACATATCGGCACACACATTCATCAGACAACTTTAGTGGTAACAGACTTTCCCTGCCCTCTGTTAAGCACGTATGTGTTGGGCACAGTGCTAAGTACTAAGGAAAGGAGATGCAGAAATGAATAAAACCCCATCCTGCTCTTGAGAAAACTGAAGTTCTTACAAGAAAGGCACAAACACTGAGTTTCTCTTCAACATGGAAAATATTCAAATAAGTTTAAACAAATCCAGTCATGAATTCTGGAGGCTGAAGGATGAGTTTAAAAAATAATAATAAAGGAGAGTTGGGGGAGAGGGGGTTGGCAGGTAAGAAGAAAGGAGAAAATGCTCCTTTCCTGTCCCAGGGAATGAGAAAAATACATGTTCTCAACTCTGTTCTGACTATCAGAGTTGCATTCACTAAATATTACTGAATGCCATTGCTATTCTATATTGGAAAAGTGGGAAAACAAAAACCAGATAAAGAGTACTGTGGGGACTAAGAGGGTGTGGTGTGGCTATTTCCGCCAGGGGAAGGGAAAGGTCATGGGTAATTTTACAGAGCTGGGTCTTATAGTATGCATGGGAAATCAGTAGGCAGAGATGTACAAGACACGTAGGCAAACAAAAGAGCTAGATTGAAGGTAGAGGAAGATTCAGGACAGAGATGATGCTGTCAGTCCTGCCACAGTTGTTCTCACAGCAGAGAAAGAGGTGCACTGGATGCAGTCAGAGCCCTGGCTTGGTCAAAGCAGCCTCATTTCGGGTTTGTAAGCATCCTGCACCAACTGTGTGAGTTGGTGTTGAATCACTCTACACCTCCAGTTTCTATGCCTCGGACAACACCTATCAGCGGGGCTGCCCTGGGCATAATGGCAGGAGATGTCACTCATGAAACAGAGGCCCTGTCTCAGGTGAGGTTGGGAGAGTTAAACAAGATGATCCATATAAAACAGCACAGTGACTGGCACATGATCAGTAAACATTCAGTAAGCATTAGCCACTGCTGGCTGGGCAGCTATGATTGTAAAGAACTCATTTGAAATGCCTTTATAAAGTTGTATCCATCTCTGTTCTTATATACTCTGTGTGTTCCTAAGATTAATTTGAGTAGAATGCAAAATGAACTTGCTTAATTTACTAGGCTTCAACATTTGTCATGAAGGAAGTATAGAAAGACAAACCAAGGCAAAAGAAATTAATTCCATCTAAAAGGTTTTAAATTTTTTGTCCCTAATGTTGGTTCTTAAAATTGATGTCATTTTGTCATTGCATAGAAATCTCATCTATGTGTATATAAATAATAAATTTGTATATTTTATATAAATATATATTAAATATATACAAATTATATATATATATATACACATTTGATCAAACTTTTGCGACCAGCAGTTTATTTTTTTTTCCCACTGGGAACGTTTTCTAGCAAAACTTTGTGACCCTGAAGTTTAAAGAGATTTTTTTCCCCCTTTCTTTCCAGAAGCAAGACTGTTTAGAATGGATTAGTTGATTAGAACATCTGACTCAGAAAATGGAACAGGCATAAATGTGTCTGAAGATTCAGAAACATAGCTAGGGGATAATGATTATTATCAGACTTCAAATGTCAGCAAACACTGCAGGGTTGCAGGAGAGAGAAAATAAAACACAGGGCTTAATGGTTTTTACTGTGTGGGTCTTTGGGGCAGCTAGGATGGAATTATTTGCTGGAAACATGATAGTCTTTTTATTATTTGTCCAAGTGGATTGATGGAAGTCTGCTAGTACTCGAGCTTGTCAAATGGAAAGTAGCCATTAGCTGCTTAGCAGTACACCTGGAGAATGCCAAGTGTGTGTTTCTTTGGGGGTCTACAGAGATCTAGCCACCCTGCTTTGGAATGATAGGGGAAGGCGAAAGAGCTCGGTACGCCCTTTAGACCACACTCAGAGATGGGGCTTTGGTGCCCACAGGATGGCCAGTAGTTGGGAAAAGTCTAATCCTTGCCTCCCTCCTCTACCATCACGTCCTCTTACAATATGTGTTATCTGGACAGTTCCCCAAAACATGAGTGAGCATGACTCTACCCTCTGCTTTTCCCAGTTTCTTCCACAAAATAAATTCTCAAGTAATTCATGGTCCGAGAATTGCTTGTACTGCTGGGTGGTATCGCCATCGCCACACAAAAACATAGCTTCCAATATGAGTTCTCTGAGGTAGGTTTTTTTTTTCAAGCAGGAAGTAAAAAAAATTTAATAACCCTGATTTCTTCACCAAGTTCCAGATATAAGAACCATTTGGCAATTCCAGTGGGATATCTCAGATGCCTCCATGTTACTGTGCTCAAAGCAGAATTCGTCATTTTACTCTTTGTTTTAGCATGTATCTATCAACCACCAAGCATTTTATTGTGGTAAAAATATATATACAGCAATTTTAACCATTTGTGAGTTCACAACTCATTGGCATTAAGTATAATGACAATATTTTGTGCTCATCACTATTATCTATACATGAAACTGTGTTATCATCCCCAACATGAACTCTGCGCCCATCTCCTCACACCCTTGTAATTCCTCCCGTTTGTCTCTGTGAATTTGACTACTCTGAGTACCTTCTCTAAGTGGAATTGTGAATGCCTTATTTCACTAATTAGAATCTTTCCAAGGTCCATTCATGTAGTAACATACACCAAAATTCTTGTCTTTTTATGACTGAATCATGTTCCAGGGTGTGTGTATACATTTTGTTTATCCATTCTTCTGTTAATGGATTCTTATTCCCGACAGTCCTGCAACCTCATAAATTTTCGTTTTTCAGCAGCCTCAGATCCTTGAAGTTGTTCACGGTCTCCTGCCTTATTGATCTTTATAAAACAAATAAGGTGCTCTGGATATTTATATTGCTTCACCTCCCACTCCCGGCCCTATGCCGTTCCAAGCTGCACTACAGCCCCTGGTCCACCTGGTACTCTGTGTCCTTTGATTGTCTCTACCCACTTCTCCAAACTGATCTGTTCACTCTGACAAAGGATGATTTAGCCACACCCACTAGCTCCCTCTGCCCCAAACACATAATGCCTTTTTCCCACCAGCCTTGCTTGCGTGCTTGCTTCTGCCTGGAATAGGATTCATTCCATTATATTTCACCTGGAAATCTCTACTCAGCCTTAAAAATACAAATTAAATGTCATATCTGTGAAGTCCTCCCCTTCTCTGCCAAGTAATTTGTTGTTCCTTTCTCTGTTTTCACAAAGTCTTTTTTTTTCTGACCTGTAGTTTCAGTCCTCATTGCACTTGCTTGGATGCCTTATCACGTTGACCTCTGATTGCACCATAGATGTTTTGCACATTTATTCTATGTTCCTGGAAATGAATGCTGTCCCCAAAGGATGCTGAATGCACAACAGGGAGAGGCCTGAGGTGGAGTCAGAACTCCAAACTCAAGGATCAATGCAGCTACTGGGTGGCAGTCATAGGCATAAAACTTCACCCCTGGGTTTGTTTCTTCATATATAAATAATTCAGCATCCTACAGCAGAATTGAGAACTATATGAGATGAGTGCTTGGAAGGGTTCTTCATAAAGTAATTGTGAGAGTTTTGCCCAAGATCAATTTTAGTAGTCTAGCTTTGCTTCTCATCTCAGCTAAGTGTGCATTGCTACAGGAAGGGCCTGATTTTGCAAATTATTCCTTTAAGAATAAGTCACAAATAGTGGGGAGGTAATTTGGGAGTAAATGATTCATTTGAGTTTTCTCATGTTGTTTGCTGGTTTGTATAAGAGTTTGGAAATACAGGGATGCAGAGTTGAGTCAATAAATAACTTTTTTTCCCCACTTCTTGGTATAGACCCAAAGCAGGGTCTTTTTTTTTTTTTCATTTAATGCAAACATGGAAAGCTTACATATAATTGTGAATTACATTGGGTCACTAACTAGAAAGGGGTTGAGTACTCTAAAATATACCCTAGGAATGATTGCTGAGTATCAAAGGAAGGAACATGTTGAAAAGATGAAACCGCTCCCTAAGGTTGGGATTCTTGTCATCTGGAGAAGGCGTAGTTGTTGTCCACTGGTGGTGAAGAAAGTCACTGTGTTGTCTTGGGTGAGGACCAGTTCATGGAAAGCACACAGAAGCTGACAGGCAAGAAAGGGACACTTCTGTCGCCTTGTTGCTGAATTGTACTGATGAACAAGGACTGGAAGCAAGAAACTGCTGGAGGTTTAAATTTGACCAAGGCTGGCATACGACACCCACTACGGTGTATTTGCTGTCTTACAGTTTTTCTGTGGGGTTTCTTTATGCTTTATGGAGGATCCTTTAATATTTTTTTTGCAAAGCTGGTTCTGTGGTGATAAACTCCTCTAACTTTTGCTTGTCAGGAAAGGTTTTTAACATTCCTTCAGTTCTGAATGATAATCTTGTCAGATGTAGTATCCTAGGTTGAAAATCCTTTTCTTTCAGCACTTTGAATATATTATGCCATTCCCTTCTTGGCCTGTAGAGTTTCATATGAGAAGTCCACTGACAGTCTTATGGGGGCTCCTCTGTATGTGACACATTTTTCTCTAGCTGCTTTTTCATAGTCCTTATCTTGTATTTTTGACATTTTTATGACAATATGTCTAGGTGTATTTCTGTTTAGGTTTCTTTTATTAGGAACTCCTTGAACTTTCTGGATCTGGAGGCTTGCTTCATTTTTCAAATTGGGGAAATTCTCATCTATTATTTCTTCAAATACGGTTTCTGCCCCATTTTCTCTCCCTCTGGGGCTCCTATGATGCGAATGTTGTTCCTTTTGATGTTATCCCAAAGGTCTAGAATGCTATCATCGATTCTCTGAACATTTTTTATCCCTTTGCTGGTTTGCTTGATTGAGTTCCTCTGTCCTATCTCTATTGAAAGTTTCATCCATCCTATTATTGAGTTACTCTATTGAGTTCTTTAATTCAACCATCATGTCTCTTACCTGTTTGATGTCTTGTTTTAATTCTTCTCTTTGCTTGCTGACATTCTCAGTTACTGCCTCTACTGATTTCTGGATTCCCATGAGTATGTTAATCACCATTACCCTAAATTCCTCTTCAGGTAATTTACATATGTCTGCTGTATTCAGATTTTCCCCTGGGATTTTGATTGGATCCATCGTTTCATGTGTATTTCTCTGTGCCTTTGCTCTATTCAGCTTTCTGTTTATATTTCTGAGGGTTCAGTTTCCCTGACGTTGCATAGTTTTGACTTGCCCAGGATTGGCAATCAGGCTGCAGTTTCGCCTCTACCCACAAGGTGGCACTAGTGGGTAGCTGCCAGCTCACTGTAATCCAGCGGGGTGGGGCATCCGATGGGTGGGATCCAGTGGGCCGATGTGCGGTGGGCGGGGTTTCCGCTTGGTGGACCCCAGGCTCTGCCCTGCAATGATTGCGGAGGGAGGGTTTTGATCTGGCTGATTTCCCCTTATGATGTGCTCAAAGCAATTTTACTGCATTGGCTCCAGCTGAGCTCCCCATGCGCTGGCTCTTCTTTCACCGCTCCCAATTCGACCCTCCATGGTTTTGCGTCTCAGCCCCACTGGGCCCGCCTCTTGCTGTCTTGGAAACTGGTCCTGAAATCCCTAGCCTCTGTCCCACTGCATGTCTAGAGACTCCCAAGCTCCATCCCAAATCCAAATCAGCAGCTTAGCTGAGAAACCCGCTGGGGGCCCTCACCCACTGTTAGTTGTCAGCAGATCCATCTTCAGCTGAAGTGCCAGTTGCTTTTTGGTGTTTCTCAAGAAAACAGGTGATTTTTTGTTTTGGTTTTTTCAGTGTCTAAGGGGAGGGACCCAAAAATGTGTCCTACTGAGTCACCATCCGGAATTTGATCTACTAAATAACTTTTTAATTAGCAAGGTAATTCAATGATTGGTGCTATCTCAGAGGGAAGCCCATTGTTGGAGATTTGCAAGCAGTTGGTCTGACCTTATTTATCAGGGAGGCTGAAATTCCACCCTAGACTAATCAGGAAAAGAGAGCTAACTCCTGAGCTTTCTTCCCATTCTGAATGTATGTAATTCTACAATTTACATACAGATCGTCCTGAGAGATGGACTAAAGCTCTTGTATTCTATTCAGGGGATCAGTATAATGGTTGGGTTTTTTCCTTTCCTCTTGAAGGTTGTAGATTTTATGTAAGATCACTGTTAAAATATGTGACATTTCTACTTTGTAAGTCTGGGATAAAACTGAGATGAGATTTTGAAATATGAAAGTAAACTGTAACTACCTTCATTTAAGTCTCTAGGATTTATATTTATATATAACCTTTAAAGTTCTCCCAACTTTTCACCCTGGAGAAAAGAAGAAATTACAGTAATCTGACTTAGGGCTGGAAGTCTGGAGAAACACTCATTGTAGGTTAATGGAAAACTGACACAGTTTTGCCTGTGCTTCTAGCAGTTTCTACCCCCTTCTAAATGATGTGAACTCTCACACCCACGGACACAGTTACAAGTCTCACATATTAAATCAAGGGTTTTTGTGGTTCATGCTCAACTGCAAATCACTTTAAAGTCATTTCTTCATGGTATTTTTAAAAGCATTATTTTTTTAAAAAAAAAATCATTCTTTCACAGTCCAAAGCTCCTTCTTTAATGTTATTATTGCTCGTGGCAAGCCCATTTCATTTCTCTGAAAACTGCTTTTCAAAGTTTTCTTCCTGCTACTATTGTCATGTGCTAGATGTGACTTGCTTCCCTTTACTCTCCTCCCATATCCCTACCTACCCACCCTTCCCTGTGCCCAGGAGACAGATGGAGAATTGAACCGGAAGCCCAAGATATCAGCACTATAGGTCTCCCTAGGATTCAGCCAAATAAATTCAAACCTTCATAGCCAGTCCCCTTATTGAGATGAAGAAACTAAGTTATGGGGTGAGGGGTGGGAGTCACAAAGCAAGTAGAAAAATAAAGTTAGGATACAAGAACCTTCAAGTCTTAAAATTGGTTCCCCTAAAGGTAGTAAAACCACGGGCAAGCAGTTTAGGGAGACAATACCGGGAAACACCAGCCTGCGAGGAGAGTGGGGGACAGCACATGGGAGGGGAGGCAGTTAGTCAGACATGCTGAGCACCAAGTGAACACTGTGGCGGTGAGGGCTCAGTCTCTGGAGCTCCTGGCTCCCTGCTGCTCTCCATAGAGACCAAGACGCTAGCCCTGCTAACCACCAACGCTATCTGTCACCGGCAGAGGGCTGACCCAAACCCTTCAACCTCCGCACTCCCAGCCTGTGCTTCACACAGGGTTATTGTTTTTCTGCAATCAGAGAAAGCCCTCAGTTGAGAGGTGCAGGCAGTCACCCATAAACAGGATGGTGAGTGCCATGGGCACATGTTGTGGCGGTGGCTCAGCTCTCCTGTCCATGGTCAGTAAATCTCACAGCCCTGCCTTAGAGGCAAGAGGCTGAAACCAAACACAACTTACAGGGAAGTGAAATGTGCAGGCTTGGTGCTGGCAAATGGTAGATATCATGCCCACTTTATGGAACCCAGTATTAATTTTTCACTTTATCTCTCTATACATGCTTGTGTGGCTTCTCTAGAAAACTCCTCTTATTCATCCTCCAAAGTCAAGCTCCAAGAGGAACTTTTCTGTGTTGCTCTTCCCTGATTCCTCAGAAGGAAGGAATGCCCTCCCCTCTGCTCCAACAGCATGCTGTGCTAGGTCTAAAGTAAGACTGTCATGCCGCCTCATGACCCGTCTCGCCTGCTACTAAGAGTGTAATAATAGCTGGTTTGAGTTTGATTATGACTTTATGTGCCAGGCACTGTTTTAAATACTTTATGTGGATTAATGAATTCAATCCTCTTAACTCTATGAAGTAGCTGTCCACTTTGTAGAATGGAAACAGAGAGAAATTAAACCACTTTCTCTATATCATATAGTTAACGAGTGGGTGACTAAAATAGGGTTTAGTTCCATTGTGTGGAACCACTTCTCTTTGGCAAAAGTGAAGGGGCCCAAGGACAGACCCCCAAGGTATTGCTAGCAGTTTCTGTAGAGCCTCATGCCAGGCTAGGAAACATTGTAAAGAATCTTAATGAGACAGGTGACAAGATCTGTATTTTACAAAGATCACTCTTGCTAATGTCTTGGGCATTGGAAGAAGAGAGATTGAGGACAGAGACAACAGTCAAGAGACTGGTACAAGAATCCAGGTGGGAGAGGACTGGGACCCACGTTTAGCATGGGGTGTCCTCATGGAAAAGAGTAAACCCTGATCACCAGCCCCGCTACCATTGCACCAGCTACTCCCCAACATGGCGGGCTGCCCCTCGTGTTGGGGTGGTCTGCACAAATGCATCCACAAGAGGGAACCTCATGTGAATGGTCTGGTGGGACAGAACAAGCTTCCTATAAGGTTATTAGGAACAGGGATGCAGATTGAGGTCAAAAGATCAGTAGACACAGAAATTTGTAAGTACAGCAGCAGAACATATTGATCGAATCAGCTGTATTTAAACCTCAAAGAACCAGAATTTTATTTTCACTCAATTATGAGTGTGAAGTGATTATCAAAGGCAACCTTGAAGAGTTACTAATGAGAGTGGGGGCAGCCAAGCCAGGGAGACAGGAAAAGGAGGGGCATCTCACACAGTGACAGGACAGGACTGTCATCTCCTTCTAGACACTCGAGGCTCAGTGTTTAAACTCTGGCTCAAGAAGCTACCTCCCCACCCCGACCCCCGGCTCCCCGAGTTGGGTCACTACCACTAGCCATGGTGCAAGGCCTACAGGACCTTGGAGAATTCATTAATTCCACACTGAGCGAGCACCTGCTGCCTTCTGGGTAGATTCACTTGGGCATGAGCCGTGGTCCTCCCTGGAGCACTCAGTCTAGTAGCGGACACTCGTCATAAGATGGCGGTGCTGCCCCTGAGGCAGATCTGGAGTGGGTGGGAGCAGGAATGCAGGCGTCAGAGCAGCTCCCCCGGGAGGAGCAGGATCATAGTGTCTTCCCCACTGGGGGTGCCTGCAGGTAACCGGCTGGGGCCAGGCCCAATGGCAGGGGCGCCTGGATGGCCTGCTGCCCTCTGCTGGGCTTGCCCGTAAACACAGAGCAAACTGCCTGGGTTTAGCTTGTTTTCATCAAGTCACATCCCTCCCACTGGACTCCTCCGTTGCACGAAGACCATGAAGACTTTGCCCACGTTTGGACGTGAGAGTTGGCAGAGGCAGAATTTGAGTTGGACCAAGGTGATTTGCTTACCCCACAGCTCCCTGTCTCCACAGGCCATCTGTCATCATACTGACAGTCTGCCCTGGTCTCTCTGCCTTCGGGTCTGACAGCCACGACAGTGGAGCCAACAACACAAGTCTAGGGTGCTGCTGGGAGAGTCCTGCTCGAAACAGATGGCCTAGGGACTGGGAATTAGAGCTGAGGGGACAGAATAGGGGGCAGAAAGGGGGCCAGTTGTGAGCAAAGGCGCGCTTGGATTGTGCAGTACTTTTGCCACTCCTTTGCTGTAACCCTATTTTTTTCAACCTCATGACACAGAGTAAAAGCTCCTAAGTAGACCAACAAGAGGGCGGAGCCCGCGTTTTAGAGGTAGGAATGTTCGGGGATGCAGTGGACAGAGAACTGGAGGCGGGAGACGCAGGCAGCCCGGCCCAGCGACCCCGCGTGCTGGGGGCCTCCCTGACCGCCGGCCGGCGTCCAGGGCAGAAGCCCGTTCGGCGCCCCGGGGGACCTCGGGCGCTGCAGTCTGTCTGCAGTCTGAACAGCAAGGTGGGAGGAAAGCCTGTCCGGGTTGTCGACGAGGCTCGAGCTGTTTTCCTGTTTCAGCTGAAGCCAGGTCTGCAAAGTCACGCGAAGTAGCCCCAGAGGAACACGTTGATGGCCAGCAGGAGAACCGCATTGACGTTGCAGACGCTGCTCCAGAGCGGCTTCTCCTCGATGCTCGTCAGCTTCTGCTCCAGGGCCGCTGCCTCGGCCGGGCTCAGGGCTTGCTCCTGCTTCTGGGCACCCGAGAGCCCGCAGAGCCAGCCCCAGATCCACTGTCCCCAGGACCTGCGTGAGGCTGAGAGGGGGCAAGGCAAGGTGGAGAAAGAGCAGCGGTGAGGGCAGGGGACGGGTGAGGGCTGGCGAGAAACGGAGGACAGGGGCCCGGGTGCCCAGAAAAAGGGGGAGCTCTGCCCTTCCTGCAGCCACAGTCTGGGGTAGTTGGGGCTGAGTCCAGACCGAGCTCTGACCCCAACACAGCTTCCAGGCTGTCATCCAGCAGAAGCGCCTCTTGCTGCAGTTGGGGCAGGGTGCTCAGGTGAGGGTGATGCCGTCCAGATTCAGAGCCGCCGGCTTCTCACCCAGGAAGGAGGCAGCAGCTGAACCATGTCTGCTGACCGCCATCAGGGGTGCGAGGCTGACAGGCGGGCACCATGTTCCAGGACACTTCTGCCCTCCTTGACTGAGGCCATGTGCAAATCTCTCATCAACCTCTCCAATCGTAAATTCTTTCCCAAGGAGATCAGTGACATACATCAGTTGTCTGCAGTATTAAACAAGAATGGAGGCGTGCCCTGGTGGCAGAGCTGTTAAGCCTGTGGCTGGGACGTGGACCACGTAAAGCCCAAGGACCTGGGTTCATGAAGGGGTAGGGTGGGGGCATACAACCAAATTCAAATGACCACATCGATAAAGGTGCTTCCTCCTCTTCCTTAAAATGATGCTTTCTCCTCTCCTTTCCTTCCTCTCTTTAAAAAAAAGAGAGATTGGAGATTTGACAGCAGTTGAAAAAGTTCCCAGCGCTGGAGCAGAGGGAGAAGGTCTGGTGAGTATAATGTTCTAAATGTGTGGGAGACAGTGCGGTGCAGACTCAGGCTCCCAAGGGCAGAGAAGGAGCCACTCTGAGGTTAAAAGTTAGCATAAGTCATTAAAACTAAGTTGATTTTTTTTTTAAAGGAGTGGAGGTCTAGGAATGAAGGTCAGTAGACAGGAAGACAGAAAAGAAAGAAGCACCTTATCCATCTTTATTTCATCACTCACACTGGCTGTTCCCACTGGCCCTGGGTCTTGAACTCAGGATCTTGGTATGTGTGTGGCCTGCACCCAGGTAGAACTACACCACTAGGTCACCAAGATGTGCCCAAAGTAAGTTTAAACGAAGTAATAAAGCAAATAGTTTAAAAGTTTGCTTGGATTAGGTGATAGTATATTAAACTAAAACTAATGTAACAGAAAACCTTTTGATGAGGTTTAACAGAACATACAGGAAATGCTTTATTATCTTACTGGCTTTGAAACTTGGCACGGAGTCAGTCAATGTCACTCTGGATCATCAGTGATACAGACGCCCTGGGGACCATTCAGTCTGACGCTTCATGCACCAGAGAAGGACAGGGGCTCCGAGACAGGAAGAGGGGCTTCTTTGGGGACATCACTCAGCGGGTCTGCGGACCCGCATGTGGGTGGCCCCAGGCCTCTGTTTTGCAGGCCAGTCCACATGCTCTCTTTTGATTCATTTAAGTTGTTAACGGTAAGCAATGACTCAACAAATCTAAACTACACAACTTCTTCCAGATCCGCTCTGCTGTCCTTTACATGTTTTTTGACTTTCCATTTTTAGGACTTAAAATTACACTGTCACTTTGCATTTAAAACCAGGACAACACAGATGAGTCTTCATCTGCCAGCAGGCCTTTGGAGAGGAGATGTGCATTCCTCATCCTGGGTGTTCCTTTGGCAGGGAAGGAGCTTTTTATAATTGCAGCACTGACTCTCCCTATTCAACTCCTCGTGGGTGGGGAGGGCTGCTCTCACTGAGCTGCTTGGCTGACTCAGGGCCTCCTAAGGACCTTTGGGAAGCAGGTAGCCCACAGGGAGAAGGCATTTTTTCTGCTTCTCCTGGGCTGGGTCTTCCCCCTTGGATAGGGAGGACCACGTACATCTGCCTGGTCCTGGGGCTCAGCTGCAGAGCTCACAGCTGTGTTCCTCCCTTTGCAGGTTACCCTCCTTGCGCCTTCCTTGTCCCTTTCTCTCTGTAGTTGCCTCACCTACAAAAGCAGATGCTCTCAGATTGCTACTTCTGTGCCTTTTTTTTTTTTTTTTTTCAAAGAAAGGTACATGCAGAAGATGACAGAGATAGGCAGGCAGGAAGAGAGGGGAGGAGGAAGCCCTTTATTTATTTCATTTAGTTGTTCATCTTGGTTGTTCCTGCCGGTCCTGGGACATGAACCTGGGGCCTTGGGATGAATGTTGGACACTGCCCAACCCCTACTCCACCAGGCTGTGACATCATAATTTTTATTGGGCCAGGACCTGGTTGTTGCCATGATGGGGATGGAAGTAGTGCTGAGCTCCCAACATCTAGTGCATGGACTATGCAAGCTTATAAAGGAGACAAGGAATTGCTACAGCAAAGTGAACTACACGTGAACTCAGGGAGGCCGCTGGTAGACCAGGGCCGTGATGCTGAGTTTCGGAGATGCTTTCTGAAGTGAGCCCCTGTGGTGTTTACCTTGGAAGTCTGTAAAGGAGGCCATGTCCCATTTGGGCTAACATTCCATAGATGGCTGGCTCTGAGTCCTAGCTTTTCGTGATGTCATTAACTCCAGTCAAGTAGCCGTTTCCCCAGAGTCAGGGCCTCCAGAAAGGTGAGGTTTCTCAGACCTCAGAGGACGCACGAGGCCGCAAGCGCCTGACAAGGATATGGGAGCAGGGAGCACGGCGCCGTCAGACATGCGCGTCCTGTTACCAGAGCTTTGAAACTCTTCTCTCTGCTCTTAACTTGAGGGCACAGCAGAGACTGGAAATGGGACTGAGACACTTTCTGAGGCCATGGTGGAGCCCTGCCCAATCCAATGTGAGGGAGAAGCTGCCAAGGCACCCCGACTCCCCCCAGGCACTGAGGTTCCCTCGACTAAAGCAGCAAGTACAGTTAGGACTTAATCTCGACTCACGGGGGCAAAATAAATTAATTGTGGGTTTTCATTTGCAAGCAGACTTAACATTTTTGGCTTTAGCTTTCCCCTGGGAATTTTATAACTTGGAAATCCCTGTGATGACACAGAATCAGAGACTCTTCAGGCTGTTGTTTAACCACGCTCCAGGGAGGTTGTAATGCGTTATGTCTAAAAGAGCTGCCGTGTATGTTGAGCCAGTGTTCAGTGTTAGGTGCTGTGTGCTCTTCTGACACCTTTAAGCACCTCCAAGAGGCAGAACGTCTGTGGCCCACAGCAGCTCAAGGGGAGGATGCCTAAAGGATGCTGGTTGGTCTGGAGGACGCGCGTGAAGATAGGCCTGTATGGACGCTGCCAGCTCGCGTCCTGTGACGGACAATCGCGTTACAGCAGACAGCGGTTAAGCCCAATGGGAACGAAACAAATGTTTCTTCGATGGAATTGGCGTTTCCTTTCACGTGGAAGGAATTCAGTTGGTGTCAAACCCCTCAAGGTGCCTCCACAGCCTGTGCTAAGAGGTACTTCTGTTTAAAGCTGGGGTTCAGATTAGGAAGTGCACTTCCCCATGGACGTGAGCCACACCTTTCCACCTGCGTTTTGTTGGTGATGAGGGCACGGTTTGGGCTCCCATAGGCCTTATTCATTTGTCTTATTTCTCACTTAGTTTCAGAGCCATGTGGGAAGGGAGAAGGGATGGTTTGGGGGCTCCCTGAAAGGCCCTGTCCCTAAGGCCGCAAATGGCATTTTTATGGGCGCATAACACGCTCTCTGTCCCCATTGCTCTTCTGTGATGGGTGGCCTCAGAACGTGCCCCAGCCTACCTGCGTGCTGCTCCAGGTCCTGGCTGGGGCTCTCCATCGCTCTGCCTCCTGCCAGGCACTCCCCAGATGGCATCTCCCATCGCCCTGTCCACTCCTGGGCCTCCTTCTCAGGCTCAGAGTGGGGACAGTTCCGAGTCCACCAGGTCAGGCGAGCGAGCTGGAGGGAAAGAAAACACTGTCTTCACTTGGTTAACTTTTGAGGGAAGTCCTGCTCCTGAGAAAGAGGCCCTGGGAGGCCCTGAGCAGCAAGGAGGATGAGGAACAGGCAAAGGGCTGGTGTCAGGAGACCCCAACCGTCCACTTATTTGAAAGTTAGACTCCCTGGGCACCCTGTCCACCGGACTGGAGCTGGGTGCCAGAAAACACAGTGAACCAGCTCGGCCTATGTCCACAAATAGCTCAGGACTAGAGAAAAGATGCTCAGTAGAAGGCAGGCACCCAGGACAACAGCCTCCAAGGTAAGGATGAGGAGCAGATGCTCTTAAAAATCGTGCAGGCAATAGGGAGTCACTGGAGACTTCAGGCCACAGAAAAAGACCACAAGCTCTGGGATTTAGACTGAGCTCCCTGAGTGACTTGAGGGCTTCAGGTCTGGAGTGAAGCAGGCGAGAATGAGGGCCTGAGGTTATGGGTGGGAGGGAGTAAGATCTGCAGGAGGTGGTGACTGGATGAGCAGGCAGGGAAGAAAGCACTTGACATGGCTCTCAGGTTCCTGCCTCGGACTTTCAAATGGGTAGTGGTGCCCCACAGAGAGACAGAGTAGGAGACAGAGGGGGGGGGGGAAGGGGAGGGGAGGGGAGGCTGGGGAGAGGGGAGGAGAAGGCTCGTGCACACACACAAATATGATGAAGAGTTTGTAGGACCACTGAGGGGAGATGGCCAGGTGAGGGGAAGAAACCCTGCATCCCCTGGACAGCCCTGGTGCTTTTCTTCTTCTCCCTCATGGTGACTCAGCAGAGACGAATACAGCAAGTTGTCTGATAACAGCTAGACCATCCCTGACCACCTGAGCTCTGTCTGCTTTCCACCAGGGCTCTTTACCTGGCCAACAGCAATTGGTTACATATTGAGCTGGGTGCCCCCTGCCCTGCCCGACTTCCCACAAATATGTAAAGTTGTGCAGATCAGGGCCCTCCTCTCTGTGTGTCCAGCGGTGCCTCTCCATGGGATATCAAGAGCCTGGGCTGTTTCTTTGCTTGTAAATATCTCTCAATTAATATTATATGTACCTTCTGTGTCACTAGGAACATAGGGACAGTGTCTCTCATGAGGAGGCAGTTGGATTTTTGGATTTAATCTGGGAGAGGGGTTTTGGAGATGAAGAGTTGAATTGATGGGCATGGATAACAGCTCAGGGACAATGCAAGGTGAGGGGGTTTGAGGGCCATAGGTAGCTTTCTAATGAACAACAGTGTTTAAGGAACAGGAAGAAAAGTCCATGAAGAAGAATAAAGAGTCCTCAAGAGGGTAGAAAAAAAAATACAAGAGAAAAATGTCCTGGAAGTGGCAGAAGAGAGGTCTTCAAATGCACTTAGTGGTGCCCAGTTCTCCTGAGAATTCACTTAAGATAAAATGGGGAGATGACCATTGATTTTTAGTGACAAGAGGCTCTTGGGGGATCTTGGTGAGAGCAGTCTCCATGGGGAGACCAGCTGGCGACACCAGACTGCAGCAGGTTGAGAAGCAGACACGAGGTGGTAATGGAGACCCTCTTGGCAAAAGTCTGCTGCTAAGAGCCAGATAGGGAGACACTGCAACTTGAGAGGAACGGGAGCCAGGGTGGGTCAGCAACTGGGGAAGACACCAGTGCTGGGCTGGAGACTGCAGACAACAAGGTGCTGAGGACTCACAGAGCAGGAGATCACTTCCACAGTGAGCTGCAGGAGCAGGCCCTCTCCCTGGCCTCACCCATGGATGCCCTCCCTGTTCACTGGAACCAGTTAAGGGGCGGCACACATGCTCCACCCAATGTTTCAGGACCAGCTTCGGGCAAGGGCTCCATTTCAGGACAGCGGTGTTCTGCCAAAGCCATGTGCAGAAGTCCTCACCTCCACTGTTTGGAGAGAGGGTTTTGAGGAGGTGATCAAGATTATCTGATGTCACCGGAGTGACCCTAACCTAATATGACTGTTGTCCTTATAAGAAGGGAATAGGACACAGACAGGGATGGGGAGGACTGTGTCAAGTCAGAAGGCACACATCAACAAGCCAAGGAGAGATACTGACATCTTGATCTCAGATTTCCTGCCTCCCAAATGGTGAGGAATGCACTTCTGTGGCTTCACGAGCCCAGATTTCCACCATGTTTCTGTAGTCCTTTGTTAATACAGGCTCTAACGAAAATGGCTTCCTAAGATGACCTCACATGGGAGGACTGGTAGATTGTCAGGCTGGGAGACAGGGTGACTATGATAAAGCTCTCATTGGTGGGTTGTTTCTTTTCTCACCCACCTGTTTCTTGACCAACCAATCCCTACTCATTCCTCACTGTCCAATTCTAAGTGACCTTATCGGGGAACTGGCTCCCGCAGTGACTGCCTCTCTTCTGCTGTCTCCCCTTGGACGTGGTCCTTCTGTGCTTTCTGTTGTCAAGTAACTGTGTGATGTGCTTCCACATCCATGGACAATCCTGGAATCCCAGTGCGGTGCCTGGCGCAGAGCAGGTGCTCACTGTCCGTTTGCTGATTGAGTGAATTGCTGTTCGCTGGGGAATTAACTGCCCCACAAGTCTTCCACCCCAGGACATCTGTATGACAACAGGGGAGGCTGTGCCCACCAGAAGTGAAACCCAACGGTGAAATTCCAGGGGGTTGGAGAGCCTTTGAGGGACTTAGTACAAGCATCCACTTGCCTTTTCTTCAGGGATGGGAGTCGTACAGAGGCTGATGGTGATGATGGCAATGGCAGTGAGCCCACAGAGGAGCAGGGCAAAGTAGAGGTAGTGGAAGTCCTTCAGCACGGCCGGCCTCCTGTCCACCTCCCCACAGGCTGGGACAGGGTATGAGAACTCCAAAATCATGCGCAGAAGCCCCACCACCAGGCCAAACATGAGGCCCCAGAAGGCTCCCTGTGGAGAGAGGGCAGACATGGCCAGGGGTGAGCGCCAGCTGGGAGACCCTAGGAGGTGGAAGGCCTCTCTGCCCTCAGTTGCTGTCCCACTGGTTTTTAAGTGTTTGCAGGTCTGTCTGTTCGAGTTCTCTATTAATGCCGAGCCTTTGATTTTATGTAAAGGCAAGGTCAGTGGGGTAGCGGAAAAGCCATGGGCTCCAGAATCAGATAGATGGGATTTGGATCCTGGTTCTATCCCAGAATGACCAACACAGGGACTCAGAGTTGTCTCATGGGCAATGACAGACATTGATAAGCACTAAGTATAGGTAATGTCCAACTAGAATGGATTACACTTTTGTAGTTAATAGGGCATCAGGATCCCCGCTTCCTGACTTTCTGTTATGATAAATCAGAAACTAGAACCAGCATCTCCCTGGTTGCTTCTATTTTTCCCTGTCTCTTGCCTTCTTTTTTAAAACAAAAAACAAACTCTGTGCCTCCCATGTCATCTCCGCAGCACCATTCAGCCCTTCCCTCCACCCATGCCCAGTACAGAAGAGTCAGGTGGCTTGTATTTACTAAAGGAGATGCTAAGTCTGATTTCAAGCCTTCAGAATGAGAAGGGAAATCCAGAATTCATCTGCCCTGCTGTGCACCGTGGTCCTCAGTGGGAGCGGAATGGTCCCCCTGTTTGCACATTCCCTGCTGTGGTCTCTGCCAAGACCTCTCACATGTCCTGTGGAGTCCCCTCACCCCTTAACGTCCCACAGCACAGCCAGCAGAGTTGGGCCTGTCTTTTCTAGGCTCCCATAGGAGAAACACAGGTTGCACTCCCAGTGCCTCTAACGCCTCCCGGCTTCTGCCAGTTTTCAGTGCAGGTTTACGGATGCTGCCGGTGCAGGAGCCAACAATCGCACACTTGGGGTTTTGATCATCGTTATTGCTACATTTAGAACCGTGTAGGGTCACAGAGGGAACAGACCCTAGAGGTCTTCCTCTCTGTTCCTGGCTTTCTCCCACTGGTTCTCGTGTCCGGAATTCTCCTCTTACTCCCACTAACCCCTGGTGTCTCTGCTCAGGGGTGGCTCCATCCAGGAAGACATCCCTGCCTCCTGCCAGGCATCCTATATGCTGGGCACTGCTGGCCCAGACTTTCAGAGTGACTCTTATACTTTATTTTAATGCTTTTGAAGGACCTCTCTTCCCTGCTGGCCCAGTGATGGCAGACTGACTTGAACCTTGCAAATCGCTGCCTCCCCAGAGCCTCCAGAATAAGATTAATAAATATTTGCTGACTGAATACATGTAGATGGAGAGATGGAAGCCTAGAAGAGGCTGCACTAAGGGTCACAGAGAAAGACCAGGTCAAGGACAGACCAGCTGTCTGCCCCCTGGAGTACTCACGGGCTCTGTGACCCTCTTGCAGAAGATGGCCAGCAGGAAGAGGGCAGTGATGGGAGGGGCCAGGTAGCTGGTGACAGACTGGATGTACTCGAAGAGCTGCCCGCTGTTGGAGTTTTGGATGATGGGGATCCAGAAGATGCTGATGGCGACCAGGCCCACCACGAATACTCTGTGGGGAGGTAAGGTGCTGTGAGATGCTCTCGGGGGGCGTGAGGGGGGGCGGCAGGAACCAGGAAGAGAGGAAGGTGGGAATGTCTGGGTACTGAATCAGAGAATGCCAGAAGGCCAGACTTTCAAATGCTAAGATTTCAGAAAATTAGACTTCAAATCCCAGAACATCAGAATCTGAGAAACCTAGAATTTTTGAATTGGGTACATTTGAGGCCCACCTGCTATTCGGGGAAGATACCCTTCACTCACCACCCACCTCAGAGAATGGCCTGGTCTTTGCTTGGGATGCCTTTTCCTCTCTTTGGCATCTGAAACCCTTGCAGGACAGCCTTCCTCCAGAGCTCCTCTGCGAGGCTCCTGCCTCAGGGACTCCTCTCAGCTCCTCCTGCACTAACCCTGTCTCCATTACACTGGAATTTAGCTCATAGCAGGGAATGCACCTTATTATGCTCACTCCCTCTTAAATGATCCTGACTCAGGCCCAATTCCCACTGTGCTGTCTTTACATGGTTTTGCAGGTGTGTAAAAAAGTTTAAATTCTTTTCTTGGATGTGTTGGCTGCAATAATGCTTCTGGCCAGGAGATGGCGCCCAAACACCACTGATGAAATAAGTATCAGGAAGGCACAGTTAACCTGGCAGAGAAAAAGGAGGCTCTTCCTGAAATGTGTATCTGTCCTCTTCTTTCCCTTCATTTCCTCTCTCGCAGGCCTCACTAGAGCATGAGCTTCCCAACTGGCCTCTCTAACACTCATGGCACTTCTTTTCGCCACATCTGTCCCACACTGAGACCCTTCCGCTGTCAGTCCCTGTGAGCTACGGCTCATTGATAAACAACCAGCAGGAGAACTTCAGGCAGCGTGGGCTGAAGGCGCAGTGAGTTTAAAGGAAGGAGATGGAAAAGAGCAAGCTATCTAAACGCCAGTGCCATCGACCAGAGGGGGAGAATAATCATGCTAATCTAGAAACCTAAATTAGAGAGGTTAAATTCTGAAAAGGCCCCTTAATCTTATATAAATAACAAATATCCTATCTATGGGGAAATAGAAAGAATAATCATCAAGTTATACTTTAAAAAGCTTAAAAACGATACCTACAAGGTGAAGATCACATTCTTCTAGTTTGGTGTTCAAGACTGTTTCGTCTGGAGATACCCTTCCTCGGGACATCTCCACCAATGCAGGGCCCTCACTGTTTATCCCATATTTCTGCCTTTCGCATTAAACTGTTCAACCTCACAGGGCAGGGCCACATAAGTTGTCCCTGTGTCGCCTGGCACAAATGATGCAGGGTGGATGTTCAGGATGAGTGTGAAGGAGCAAAGTAATAGCCTTTCTGTTATCCTGGGATAACAACCAGAGCTGGTCCGAGAGCACCTGGGGTGAGCTGCTTGCTGACTTCCTCCTGCTTCTACAGATGCATTTCTTTTCGTAAATGCTGTGTTCTCTCATGTACCCGGTCAGTCAATTCCAAGAGAAAGGTACAAAGGCAGGGAAGAGACTGTTGCTCTTTCTCTGGAGGAGGGAGGATTGATTTAAAGTGGGACATGGACTTACCAGAGGTCATGAAGAAAATGGTGCTAGAACCTAAGTCTTTGGCCTTGAGTCTAAGGCCCAGAGCAGCCACATCTCCAGGGAAACCCAGAACAGGGAGGAGAAGGGAAGGGGTGACTCAGGAAGGCACCTGCCCACAACCATCAGCTCCTGCTCTGTCGCCTTCTTGCGAAAACGCTGCCACACGTCGATGGTGAACAGGGTACTGCTGCTGTTGAAGATGGAGGTGAGGGAGCTCATGAGGGCAGCCATGATCACGGCGATCATCAGGCCCCGAAGACCTGGGAAGAGACAGGATTTGCATGGGCCATGGGTCTGCAAGGCCGGCTCTGCCAAGAGCCGTGAGGCTCCACTGTCCAGCAGAGCCAGGTATCGGGAGGCTGTGGGATGGAATGGATAAAGAATCCGGGAGGTTCAGGTCCTGGCTGTGTTGTGACTCTGCCTTACCTGTGACCTGAGTCATCTGCTCCCCCTGAACCTCAGTCTCCTCATTGACACCAGTAAGGGGCATGAGACTAGGTCATCTTAGAGTTTCTCTGCAGCTCTGACATCTCATTCTGGGGTTCAAACTTATAGACACTTGGTTAGTGGGTCCCTGGAAGGATGGGGGTGATTATTTATAGAGTGTTTTCACACTAACTTGAAGATTCTGCATCTCATGGCCACAAAGCATTATTTATAGCAGCCCAATATGAAAACAACCTGAGTACCCATCAATGCATGAATAAAGACAGTGTGAAAATTCACAATGCAATGTGATTCAGTCATAAAAAGAAGGAAACCTGGCCACTTGTGACAACATGGATGGATCTCTGGGGCATGGTCCCAGGGGAAATAAGTCAGACAGAGAAAATCAAATAAAATCCCCTATCAGCATATTTGTATGTGAAATCCACAACAAGGTTCATAGATACAAAGAACACATTGAGGGTTACCAGAGAAATAGGTGAAGACTGTCAAAAGCACAGACTTCCAGTCAAGTTCAGTCTTGAGGATGGGGGCTGTGAGGAATCAGAGTGTACTATATATTTGAAGTTGCTAAGAGAATAATCTTAAAAGTTCTTATTACAAGGAAAACAATTCTGGTACCTGGGAGATAGATGTCATTGGGCTTATTTTTGTCATTCTTTTCACAATATGCATAGATATGGACTCATGCTGTTCATCTGAAGCCAATCTCACGTTCTGTGTCATTCATGACTTGATGACAGGTGATAGTCAGGTGTTTCTGTGCCTTCTCCATTGACACTAAAGCACCAGCAGGTTTGCTTCCTGCTTCTGCAGGTAGCTGGCTGGTGATCTTTGGACTAGTCCTGCCCCTTCTGGATCTGCCTTCCACTGTCACAAGAGTGGCCGGGACCCACTGCCCTCATCTCCATGAAGCTAATGGCCGAACTCCTGCAATAAGACAGTTCACCTCTTGGGAGCTGACTCCCTGCCTGGCCCATTTGTTCCTTTTTCTTCCCAGATTCATACATTTAACCACTTCCTGGATATCTGCTACCGATCTCCAGTCAATTTCTTTGACTCATTTCTTATTCCTCCAGAGAAAGGAAATAAATCACTTACCAACTTCTTGCCCCTAGCCTGTCTTTCTTCCTCTGTCTCTAACCTCAGATGTAGGGCACCTTCTAAAGCCTGAGAACTGGGTTTCCTCTAACTCCTCTACCTTTCTTGTCCCTCAGATATAATCTGTCATCAAGTCTTTTCAATTCCACCTCACACATGTCTTTGAAATTCCTTCTCTGCATCTCTAGAACCATTGACTACCCCTCACCTGGGCCACCACAACCCCTCGCTGATTGTCTCCCTGCCTCCCACTGTGCTGACCCCTCCGTGCAGAGGGGTCCTTCTGTCGCACAGGCCCCACCCTGCACTCTGGGCTTACCCGGTGGCCGGCCATGCCCTCTGTAAAGGTGTGGCCACCACCTCTTGTCCAGGAGTCTGTCCTGCACACCCATGAGGCTCCTTTCAGCCCAGATTCCTGCTCTCTCAGCCCCGGGCTTTGCACTGGCAGCCCCTCCTCCTGGCGGCATTCCTCCACTCCTCCGCTGGTCCTCCTCTGTCTTCTCTGAGCCTTCCGCTGGTGGACCAGTTGCCTCCTTGGGATTTTCTGGGCCCCACTGTGTCCTCACACTGAGTTATATCCACACTGGGTGCCTCTGCCAGGGCACCCTGGATACTGCAGGGAACCTGATTATGGGATCTTTCATCCCTGCACCTCCAGGACCAGGGCACAGAGCAGATGTCTGTGACAGTGTGTGTGTGTGTGTGTGTGTGTGTGTGTGTGTGTGTGTGTCGGGAAGGGTGTGGAGGTGAATGTTTTAATTTCCCCTTCCATCTTTGAGCATCCTCCTGGGAGTGGGGCTTGAAGGGCTGCAGGAGGCTGGGAGGGGCTGGGAGGGGCTGCAACTCACCGACCGGCATGAGCGCTATGACCAGCTTGGGGTAGGCGATGTTGGAGCAGCCCACTCGGGCCCCGCAGATTCTCTGGCAGACATCAGGGTCCACACAGCCCACCTCGTCTGCGGCAGAAGAAGGGATGCATTTGGTGTTGATAATCCCATGCCTTCTTGGGTCAGCCCAGCATTTGCTTTCCAACCCCACAGCTCGCTGACCAACCAGCATCTGAGTCTTAAGGATCCCATGAGTTAGTGTCTCTGGCATGTTTCTCAACCAGACACTACTCTTCAAAGCCTGGTAGGCAGTGTGGCTTTTAGGCCTTACGTCTTGGTGAAGGTCAAATCTCCTCCTCACTGTCCTTTCCCTTGTAAAGGAAAGGCAGTATTTAGAACTGGCATTCGGATTTCTTCCACTGAGATACTTATATGTTTGGCTTACAAAGCCTAGCACAGTAAATATGTGTTCTTGGTAGCAACAGTGTGTCCAGCATTGGTAGAAACAGTGTGTCCAGCATTGGCAGGAACGAGACCAGCTCTCACCTGGGTACAGGGCCCGGCTGATCATGCCAGGCATCACAATGAAGAACATGGGCAACATCTTCAGGTAGCCGCCCAGCACAGAGCCTCCCTTGGCATGGGACAGATTCTTGGCGGAAAGAGATCTCTGCACAATGACCTGAAAGGCAGCAGTGGGGTGTGTCACACGGGTCAGGTGGGGACCACTCAGCTTCCAGCGTCCCGCACCAGCCCCAGTGCAGGGCTGGACAGCTGCCTGTGCACGCACAGAGTTTCCGCAGGCAGCTGCCTGGTCCGTACTGGGATGCGCTAAGCCTGAAGCCCTTACCTGGTCTGTGCACCAGCACCAGGTGGCTAGCACCGTGAGCCCAAACATGAGACCTGGCCAAGGGAGGTCCCCGCTCACAGGGTCCCGGAGCATGTGGAAGGCATCGGCCCGGGGCAGGTGACAAGTGGTGTTGGGGACTGTGGCGTTAGGAATGGCCTGCCTGTACCGCTGCTCCAGGCCTGGGTACCAGCCCACCTCCTGGAATCCTGAGAGGAGAGACTGCAGTGAGTGAAACAGCCCCAAACCCCAGCGGTCGCCTGACCCAACCCCAGTCCAGTCCTGGGTGGGGCCCTTGGGCGCCATACTGGTATGGACACTGGGAAAGGGGGAGGGGTGGGGACTCAGACTGAAAACCTTTGATTTGGAAGAGAAAGAATCTTATTATTTGGCACTCCTGTTCCAGAGGTGGGAACATGGCTCTGTGCTCTGGGAAGTTTCAACTAAACCATGGATGTGACAGAGGGAAATTCAGGGGTGAAGTGAGGTGTATCTGGGTCTCCTCCTTACCCAGAAACATGAGGACCAGGGCTCCCACCACCATGATCACCGTCTGCAAAGCATCTGTGTAGATCACGGCTGTGAGGCCCCCTGGGGACCCAAGGAAAGGACCAGTCAGTCAGCACCAACAGAGGGGTCCTTTAGGTGCCTGCCCTCTGCTGGGCCTCACTTGGAGACCAGAGGAGAGATGCCCTCTTAGTGATGGACACCCCCCACTATTCCCACACCTGCAGCTCCTCTCTGTCCCACAGGTAGGACGGGGCTAGTCACCGCCAGGGTGCTGAGTTCTCGTTCTTTCCAGACCAACAGTCCCCCACAGTGTGTCTCTTGCGCTATGTATTGCTGTTTTGTACTATTCCAGGCCTATCCCTTCACTTACAACGTCCCATCCCTGGAAGGCTCCCTCCTTCCCTAACCCAACGTCCATGTACATTCCGGGCCAACTGAGCTATGAGTGTGTCCACCTGGGCCGGCCCCCGCGGCCCCAGCCTGTGAGAGGTGCTATGGAGAAGACAGGCGAAGGCAAGTTGTGACTTTTGTGTGGAGCGGCCCACAGGGACTCCAGCTCAGGAGTCCGCTACCCAGCTCCATGTTCGTTTTTGGTCTCAGTATTTTAGTGTCTCCCCACCCCGCACCTCTCTTGCTCTGTTTCTTCCTGCGCTTTTCTCTGTTTCTCCATATCTTCCAGTCTTTCCCTCTGATCTTGTGTCTCTGTCTGCCTCTCTTTGTTTCTGTCCCTTTCTCTCTCTTCTCAGGGTCATACTCCTCTCTGTCCCCATCTCTGGAGGTGTCTCTCCTCCTGTCCTTCCCTCTGCGCCTTGCAGTCATCTCCCCCTTCCCTGGCCCTCAGTCTCTGCTCCCCATGCCTGCAGTGGACATGACCTTCCCTTGACCTTACCAGCAATGGTGTAGACGGCCGTCACCACCAGCAGGATCACTGTGGAGAGGTAAAGGTTCCAGCCCAAGGCCATCTGGATGAAGAGGGCTCCGGAGAAGATGTCTGTCTGCAGAGAACCGGGCCAGGAATCCAGGTCACCCGAGATCCTCAGTGTGGCCACCAGGGTGGTCACCTTCCTGCTCAACAATACCAGTGCTGCCACCCTCGTCCCATGATGAAGATGAGGCTTATGGACCACGCTGGGCAGCCATGGGGATGTAAAAGCAGAGGAGTGCTAACTGCAAACAGCTGTGGAACCGAGAAAGACGCAAGCTGGGAGCACCAGGAGACGGTCTGTTGGTCATGAAGGAAGGGGTGAGGGATGAAGGAGACTCAGGAGGTGGAGAGGTTCTCTGCCTGCCCCTGATGGCACGGGCCCACTCAGCTGCCAGATGGCCCATGGCCAACCTGGTGGCACAGGACAGAGCTGTGAACATAGGTTCCGGAGGACTGGTGGTCTGGGCTTGTTGGAGAACCGGGGTGTCTCCTTAGAGATGTTCCGAGGCGTCGGTGCAACAGGATGCTGTTCAGTTGCTTCCAGCCCTACACCTGGCACTGAGTGACTCAGTCCCTTCAGTGCATGCCTGCGATTCCAGTCCATCCAGGGACTACAACCTGACAGAGAGCAGGAGACCAGGCCTGGGCCACAGAACCCACCCTTCAGGTCCCGTCCCGGAGCTAGTCCTCTGTGCGGACAGGGGCAAACGGAGTGATCTGCTTAGAGTTCAGGTCAATGGGAGGGCCGCTGTAACATTGCAGGCAATTAATGCACCCTGCTGAATGAAGACTCAACTGATTGTTAGAGAAATGAATGAATGAATGAATGAACGAACTCTAGATTATAAATTATTTGAATGGAGGAATATTATTTATTCAACAGAATTTTACCCTTCATCTCTGATTACCCATAACTGAGGGGGGCGTGCATGTTGAAAATATTTCCTTCCTTCCTTCCTCTCTCCCTACCTCTCTTCCCCTTTCCTTCCCTCTCTTCCCCCTTCCTTCCCTTCTCCCATTCATCCAGTAACAAGCCATTTTCAGAGAGGCAAGATGGCCAGGATGGAGCGGACACTCACCGAGATCTTGGTGAAGATGTAGAGGATGAGAGACAGGACAGACATGTACACCTGGATTCTCTGACCCCCGAATCTCTTCTTCAGGTACTGTGGCATTGTGACCACACCAGCTGCGATGTACACGGGCACAAAGATCCAGCCAAGGGCCAGAAGCAGCCACGTTGCCTGACAGCATGAAGAGAACATATTTGTGTCCCAAATGCAGAGGGGGCTGCCTTCCCCAGAGGCGGAGCTGGGAGCCTGAGCAGGAGGTAAGTCATCTACAACCGGATCTTAGTTCTGGGTGACCTGGGATGGGCCCCTCTCCTTCCCCCGGCCTTGGTTTCCTCATCGGTAAAAAAGGATTCTTGATTTTCCATGTAGCTTCTTCAAAACACCTCTGAGGATCCCCTCAGCACTACAATCGGGGGTGGGGTGGGGTCAGTCCCCCACTGCCCCTGAGATGCTTCCAGCCCAGCTTCTTACGTTCCACTCGAAGGCACCCACAGCAAGGCCACCGGCAGCCCCTGTCCCAGCCAGGCCGATGAACAGGCCACTGCCCACATTGCTGGACATCAGAGATGCTCCAATCTGCAAGGTGCAAATTTAGTCAAGGGTCAAGGTCAGTTTTAATCTGAGTCAGTCTGGAGTCAGGATCAGAAGCTCCTGGTGCTGAGAAGGAGGCAGAGTGAATGGGACTTAGGCCCTGATTAGAGGGAGGAGAGGAGGGACACGAGGAAGGTGGGAGTGACATTGACTGGGTACCCACTGGGTGCAGGCACCATGCCAGGCATTTACACGACTAATACATTTGATTTCCACAGCTGTTTGGAGGGAGGGATAGGACTTTTGCAACTGAAGAGAAGGAGCTGATATTAGGAAGAATGAAGTCTCTGGCTCCGGGTCAGTGAGCAAGCGGCAAAGTGGGAGAGAAGGAAGCCCGGGACAGGGTCCATGAATGGGGCCATCGCCCCAGGAGCCCCCAGAGACAAGGGTGCTGCTAGGAAGGAGAAGGTCCTGAGAGCGGGGCAGGGAGACCCTCTGCAGCCCAGCTCGTGTGGGCTCCAGGGCCAGGCCAAGTGGACCTAGGAGCTGAGGGGCTGAGCACAGGCTGGGCTGGCCTCCCAGCTGAGTTCCTCTTCCTCCAGGAGGCCAGCCCGTGGCTCAGAGGCAATAGGGGACAATGATAGCTCAGTGATGGTGGTCACAGCTGATACCATTTACACTGCATTGCCTAGTGCCTCTCTTAGACTGTGCTAAGTGTCTTAAGTCACTTCATCCCCACCACAGCCTTATCAGGGAGGCCCTATTACTAACATTTTACTGAGGAGGGAAGCAAGGCTCAAATAAATACTTGCTCCAGAACTTGCAATGGAAGATGCAAAGCATGGCAACTGACTCCAGGAGCCACGAAGTGCTGTGCCCCTAATGCATACGGGAATCTGCTCTGGGGTCTGGGGGGGTAACACTGTGAGAACAAAAGGGGATGGAGGTCAACAGCAGTGTTCCTGTCTTGCGCCCTGTGTCATCTTCATAAGATCTACACTGTGCAGGCCCACCTGTATCCACTCCTTTTTCTTCTTGAAAGTGGGCAAAAGGAAGTCCTGAGACATTCAGAGAAGAGGTGGCTGTCTGTGCTGGTTGACTTGGGACTGCTTTTGTCTCTGAGTCTGTGTAGCTGTGTGTCTGTGCAGAGATGCTGGCCGGGCAGAGAGCGGGCCCTCCCATCTCAAATGGGGTCTCCTGAGGTGGCTCTAGAGACGAGGTGCTGCACCCTGACCCCTCACCCAGGGTTCCCACCCACAACTCAAGAAGACACCTCAGGTGCCAGGGGGACAACATGGGGCCCCCGGAAGAGGGACCCTACAGCGCCTTTTGGCCACACGCTGTCCTGGGCCCTGGGGAGGGGCGTAAGGAGCTTCTCAGGACTAACAAGCAGGCATGAGGCAAAGCTATTGGTCTTTCATCCTGGACACCAGACCGTAAAAGTGCTAGCAAATGGGGCAGAGAGCACCGTCCGGACACCACCTGGGCCAAAGACTCCACTGTTCTTTTCCCGGCAGCGCTCACCGCCTTTCATTCTATTGCAAAAGGAGTAAGTAGTTTGGGGATCAAGAGAAATGCAGAGGGAGGTCAGCTGGGAAAACTGGGGCTTTTCCCTCCCTGATTTCCCTCAGTTGACTGCTTTTAAGGATTTAGTTTCTGTGTTATCCCAGAAAAATCTTCCCTAGCCCTGGTCCCACTGCCTGGGGTGGGAGACTTCTCTGGCTCACAAGCCCCCAGACTTCCTCCTAGTGCAGCTTTGACGGCATTGCTACATTCTGCCCAGTTCCACTTAGAGCTTCTCCAGGGTAGGAACATTCTAGATTTTCTCTGTCGTCCAGGGTCCAGTCTAGGGTCCACATTTAGGAGGTGCCCAGCGGACGCTTGCCTCAGGTGTGTGTTCACAGGGTCTCAGGATGTGGGGTGCCCTTGAGCTGGAGAGAAGGAGCATGGAGCCAGGATATCACAGGGAGTGGGGGCTGGACTGTCTTGGTCCAGGGAAAGAAGATAAGACCATTGGAGGAGGGGAGGGGGAGGTTAACTTACTGGCCACCAGCTCATGGACCTTCCTGCTAGGAAGTAGCCGCCAATGGTCCCTCGGCTTGCACGAAAGGATGACTGGAAAGGAAATGGAGAGATGAGGATTTCCCAGCCTGCGCCCACCTGCCACATTCCCTGTCCGGGTGCAGATACCTGGGGACGCAGGGGTGAGACGAGAGAGACTGTTCCACCAGCTTCAAGCTACCTGTCTTTGGGAGCCCCACCGCCATTTACGGCTGCTGGCTATGTGCCGGGTACTGCGTCACATGCTTAAATGCATCGTTGCTGAATGGACGTGTGTCACCCATTCTTCACTCTTGTCCTCGTCACCCCCCCTCCCACAGGAGAAAACTGAGGCACGAGAGGCTTTGTATATTCCCAGGGTCACGTGGCTCTAGCTGCTGGAGTCGGGATCTGAACTCAGGGCTCCTTGACCTCAAAGTCTGGCTCCCTTTCAGGGCACCGAAGGTCTGAGAACCTTGGAGATCACAAGGTTCTTGGGGTCCCGCTGTCTCCCTTCCTGTGAGCATATGCACCCCAACTCCTTTAGAAGCACTGCTTCTTGCCAAGACACTAACTAGAGAGGGTGGTAGAGTCAGGGGCCAAGATTCACGGACCTGGGGGGCTTGGCCTGAGGAAGAGGGCAGGGTGAGGGTGGGAGCCACAGGGGTGTTTGAGGCCAAAGGCAGCAGATGATAGAAACAGGGCTTCGGGAGACAAGACACTCAGACCCAGCCTGACTCCAGCGGGCTGTCTGACCTCAGGCAAGTCGCACACCTCCCTGGGCTTCAGGTACCTTCTCTAAAAGCAGGGTTTGATAAGAGGATTCCTAAAGGCATCACCGCCTCAGGCCCCGGGAGTTCCCTGATCTCTCAGAGCTGGGGGCAGTGTGACCAGCAGAGGTGAGAGCCTGCCAGAGCAAGCCTCCCCTGGCCGCCCCACTGCCTGGGTCTACTCACCCAGACCCCCACGGCGACGACAAACACAAAGTAGACGACCAGGATCCCGATGTCGTAGGCATGCAGGCTGGCTCCGGAGCCCAGTGCTGAGCGTGGAGCTGTCGCTGTCCTGACCCCGTCTCCCGAAGCTCCAGACCCCATTGCTGCCAGTCCTGTCTCCGCTGTTAGTCTGTCACCACTAGGCTGGACTTTGAGGCGCTCCCGGCCTCATTCCTTTCCTTTAATGATTAAACAACCCAAGTGCCGCGAGCCGCCGAGAAAGCTCTGAGCCCCATGGCATGTAAAGTATCGCCCACCCTGTATCCTTACTGCCACGCATCCCCTGCAGAGTTCTCTCCTTCCCCTGCTCCTCTACAAGCACACACACATACACACACACATAAAACACATGCATACATGCACATGGAAACACACGTCCTCACAGGTGTGCACATGCACTCATAAGCAGATACTCAGGAACAACCACATACGTATATACACACATGCACACACATCACTCACACATGTGCAAAACGTGTGCATAAACCCACACTTTTACACAAGCAGTGCAGTGCATACACATGTGCCCATATACGCATGTATTCACACATACTGACATGCATGTGCACGCACACATGTTCCCATCCCTGAGAAGCAGGAGCAGCAGGAGGAGGAGAGGAGGAGGAGGAGGAGGAGGAGGAGAGGAGGAGGGGG